>SADC01000934.1:0-181279 GCA_004194705.1 Ditylenchus dipsaci | reverse complement strand
ATGTGCCTTCGTGCTTCATTCTATGGCAAGTATGGCTAGGCCCTTGTAACATATCTGTCGGAGCGCGGTCAACCTTCTGAGAGGCTGCCTAGCGAAAGTGTTATTCCGCTGGGTTTATAGCACTAATTTTCAGGTTCAATCGACAAACTTGGGACCATATCTTTACGTCTTGCATCTTTTGTTCCGTATGGTCTACTACCCGAAGTTGCTTACTTGGTTTTTTGCATTTGTTAAAGTCCCGCTAAAAACACACCATTTCTTACCTAACGGCAAATGAGAATGTAAAATGTTGCATGCAAACACGAAAATATGTGGGCAAAACTTTGAATTAAAATTTTGACAAGAAAGTGCGGACTGGATGTAGGGCGGTTTATGGTAACCTAGAAATTTATCGACTGGAATCGGAAGATTGGAAAGACCTAACACTGCTGTATTACGACACTGCCGTCCAAATATCTTCTTTACGTCACCGAATTCCTCTTTTCACTTCTTTCTTCGGTTTTCATTCAGTTATAGACCCACTTTTACTTTGGTCTCCCTGTTTTTTTGGCTTAGGTTCGATTTCAGAGAAAATTTTTTGTACCGCGATGTTTACCAATAAAAAAATACTTTCAACTTTGACTCTATGATCACATTTGAGCAGAGTGCTCTCAATCGGGAGTGCTGAACCAGCCATACAGACCAAAACATACCTGACTAATTGATGGATATACAGAAATGTAAGGAAGAAACACACTGAACAATTCGATACTATTGCGCCAAAAGGAATGATATTTTTCGCTCTCAAGGATAGGTGTAAGTTTTTACCACCTGTTGTATTTCAGTCTTAATTAAATGAAATCCGAGTTACATTCTGACTGGCCGGAGGAAAAGAAATGTTTGTAATTTGGAAAGAGGAAAGGGGGGATAGAGGTTTCTGCCGAATGGTACCCCATTATCATCCCTAGTGATCCAGACACAAGCGGACTCGTGTTTCGATTGCCTTCTGGGAGCCAAAAAAAACGATCCCCGTGAGCTAACCATACTATAATCGGTAAATATTTTTGTTTTAGATTTGATGTTTAAAACATACAGTCGACGCTCTCCATAACGGACCTGAAAGGACGGACTTTTTTCGGCCGTTATTAGAGAGCGTCCGTTTTGTAGAAGCGTCGATTTAGTCGAATTATTACTAACTCTGGACCAATCGGCCAAATTTTGGTCCGTTATGGAGAGCTGTCCGTTATGGAGGGTCCGTTATGGAGAGCGTCGACTCTATTCACATATCCCTAATTCTAAGAATCATCGCTGTTTGATGGTTGTACGGATAGCTTCTCCCTAAAGTTGATTCGTATACTACAGTACGACTCAAAGCGAAAATTGTTAGTTGGTTTATGGTGTGAAACCAGTTAGACTTTTTCAGCATATCGAGAAATCCGTCAAATGTCAAGCTGGAACAAGTGCTGGACGTAGTGTGTTAGCTGTAAGAATCTTGGAGCGAAGCCGGAAAAAAAGAGAAAGGGAAGGCACTATTTGAACTAAATTATGATCCAATTAATTGATATAGTTCTATGAATCTAAAAGCGTTATTGATTAATCAAGTAATACTTCTATCCGGGCGTCTTTGCTATGTGAGCTGCCTACAAAGATGCAAGACGTAAAGATATGGTTCCCAATTGTCGATTGAACCTGAAAATTAGTGCTATAAAGCCCAGCGGAATAAACACTCTTCGCTAGGCAGCCTCTTCAGAGAATTGACCGCGCTCCGACAGATATGTTACAAGGGCCTAGCCATACTGCCATAGAATGAAGCACGAAGGCACATAGAAAGTGACACTTCGACCGCATACAGGCTGACAAAGTCGAAAGTCGCTACGTAAATGGCTGCCTGCTATATTTGACGTACATTTATAAGGACTTTTTGGACAGGAATGTATGCATCACTGCGTAAATTGTGTGAAAAATGTGTTAAAATACCCGAGCAGAGAACTAAAATTCTTCTTGAGACCTCCAGATAGACACCTAAAAACGGAACAAGAAAAAGAAATGACGGCACAGAAAATAAAAAAACTTATCTAAATACAAACAGCAAGATTCAAGAGAAGAACCTGAGCATGCACGAGAATGACCAGCTGAACACAACGAGATTATTTGACGCTAAAACCAAAACAGTCAGTTAGTAAGAAGGCAAGCGTAAAAAATTAGAGCAAAAATTACCGGCAAAGCACGACAGATCAAAGCACAGAACTCAAAATGATTTCAAAATTTGATTTGAAATTCAAATCTCTGGCGTGCCTGGTACCCGCGAATTCAAAATGCAAGAATTATTCCATCGGGCGCGAGCATGCCCTTTAATGATGGTTCGTATTGCTCTGATAATACTTTTTTGTTAGATTTTTGTCCGGAAATGAAGTGTCAATGCCTGGCGATATGGTTAACAACCTGGGTCCGAGAAATAAACTGTTATTATGAGATAAAAATATATATTTTCATGAAAATTCAAAATCATAATTTTGAAGTTCGAGAAATTCCAGGTTATATCAGATTTACCGGGCCGACCGGGCCGGGCCGCGGGCCTGAAGTTTTTAGGCTCGGCCCAGAGCACAAGCGGCCCGGCCCGTGCCCAGCCCTGAGGCAAACACAAAACAGAATGCCATAGCAAGTTTCGACACACCGTGCTGCGATTCTAGTTTGGAACGAGACATCATTTATTGCGACATATTCAAAACAGGTGTTTTGTGCTGTCTGATTTTACAATGTATACCCAACTTTTAATTCTGAGTATATGTTGTAAAATAATATTTTCGCTCCGAGGCCAAAAATCGACCTTAAAAAAATTTCGACCTTTCGACTTTCGACTTTAAAGTCGAAGTCGACAACCCTATAAATTTTGGTTCTCCGTTTTTTGAAAATATAGGATCCTTGACCAAAAAGACCCAATTTTTTGTCCTCAACACAGTCGTACATCGATAAAAGACTACTCTCGGTATAAGGCCAACTTCGGCCGGCCCCAAGATAGAGATTTGACTCCAAAGCCACCCCCAATAAAAGACAACCCCTATATAAAGCCACCCCAAGGATAAGGCAGTCTTTGGCCTGCTCCCAGGGTGGTCCTGACTATCGAGAATCCACTGTATATATAGAGTCAAGTCTCTTTATGGCGCATGCCTTAGCCCATTTAGACTGATAACGACTGCATACAACGACTAAATAAAAGCCTTTTAAAAGTGCCCATTTTTTATAGCACATCCTTGGGCCTGCTCCACACAGGGTGAGCTACAGGGTAGCCAGATGGTTTGACTTATCAGGCATATCCTAATTTTTTTTCAAACCCTGATTTTGGATTGTCGAAAATCATGAATACAGCATAATGTTTTCTTGCTTGATTACCTTTGATTTTTTTTGTTGAAAATCCTGATTTTGAGAATCGAAATCCTAATTTTGAGATTTTGTGTCTGGCTAACCGGGCGCGTTATGAATAGATTTGACTAAATGATTGGGATATACTTGATTCGCACTACAACTCTCACTGTTGCTGCGATTTTTTCCGTGTCATTGTAGGTGGATCATAAACGCTTTTGTTAGTTTGCGTTTACGTCGTGCGCCTTCTTGATCATTTTTGTGTATTCAACCAATGTTTTTTATAGTAAAAAAAGGAACATGAGCAAAAAGGAAAAAGAGCTCTGCAAGCAAGGCATCCCCATCATCCGGTTTTTTTCACTTTTCTTTGATAACTTTCATCGTTGAATGTTCTAGGCTCTGCCATAAGTGCTACAGGTATACAGAATGAAGGGATGGATGACCCAGCAGCCGGCGAAACTGCATCTAAGGTCACAATATTCATCTTTTTTTCCTGCAACAGTTTTAGTGAATTAATTCAGATGTCTGCGAAATGAATCCAATCCAGAAAAAGTTGAAGAAACCAAGAAGGATTTACAAAATGAAGTTAATATCAGTTGTGAGTGCACTTTTACTCAAATAATTAGGTATCTGGTAGTGAAACGCTCCAAGAACAAAATGAAGAAGTCCGTCAAGAAGACAAGTCAATTTCTCAGAAAGAAGGTGGTCACCGAATCAAGTTTACAAAAAGTCATTCATCTGCTAGTAGTTCCTCGTCTGATGACATCAAAGAAAAGGTTAGGAATTTTCAATCATTACTTCGACTATTTTTCAACTTTACGTTAATGCTGCATATGCTCGGTTATTATGTATGCATGCTTCTATGTATTTTTTATGTATGAAGTCAGCTCAACCGTACTCCGATCTGTTTTGCGTGTCTGCGGTATCTCCAGAGTACGGATCTGCTGGTTTTTTCACTTTTTAAAACAATGCATTTTTTTTAACAATACTTGATCAATAACTTATTGTGTAGCACTGTTCTTCATCTACAAGATAAGAACAACTGCAAAGTCTTTAATTAGAAGAAAAAAGATATGAACTTATTGGACTCAATTTGAGATTGAATGAAACTTCTTGCGTTGAGTTCCACCGTAATTCCCTGAAAATATCCTATATTTAAGTTAAGAGGAACTGTTCATAACTCATCTTGACTCTGTCTACAGAATAGGTTACCACTTCACGTGTTTTCACTAAAATATTTTGGCACTGCCTTTTTTTGTCTATCTGGTCTTCGATGGCGATTTTTATAAAAGTTTGGCTTTTTTCGTAAATAACCCGAAATATTGCAGTACTTACTCGGATTATCAATTTTTTTTGCAAATTTTTTTCGCACTAGATAGGTTAGTTAAATTTTATCTTCATGTCTTTTCGTGGTGATGGAAATAAATATCTGCAGATTTCACCCTTACCTGGTTTAAGGTAAAATGACGACTAACGGCACCTTTGTAATAGGTGCGACTCTTTTTTGTAATTTTTTTACCATGAATTCTTTTTCCTTTCCCCACGAACAGCTTATGAGTTAGGATTATCTTCTAGCTAACGAAATAGCTCAAAAACAAACACTCAGTTTGTGATTAACTCGAAATTCGTGCACTGATTTCCACCGAAAACTCTTTGGAAATGTTTTATTAAAATTCGTTGGTAACCAGGGTTGGCAATTCGTGCTACTTTTTCACACATTCATGTATAATTCTTTCAGACAGTTAAATCACCGGAAGCTAAAAGTAAATCCATTTCGCCGGATAGTCAACAGTCCGATGGGAGGTGAGTGTTTTAAAGACAAGTGTATTAATGCTTAAGACACCCATTTTTAGTTGGCTCGCAGGTTCTTCGCAGCAGGGGAGCAAATACCAGACTTCTAATGTCAGTGAGTCTTCACTGAGTGTGGAGCCTACCCAGGTTGGTGTTTTGGTAATTCCATGCTGACATATATTACTAAAACCGTTTTCACTTTGTGTATGGCCAGATTGCCTTGGTTTCACAAATTCTCAATTTATTGATTTATGTACCGCGAAACCTCTACGTAACGGTCACCTTCGTATAAGCGGGGACCCTTAACTTTGAGGGTTTGCGTTTCGAATCGCAAAAATAATTTATCAAATCTGCTTTTCGCATTTTCTATTGCAAATTTCTATTTGGCTTCACATGCAAAAGTTTCCAGCTCGGCTCAAATCTACCTATTTTTCAAAGGTTGAAAAGTGAGCATGCACAACTTTTTTATGAAGTTTTTACGGTACAGTCGACGCTCCCGATAACATACACTCCAAAAGTTAATTCCCGCCTAGAGTCCGATACTTTTTTTAGCCTCATTTTTCAAATTTTTCCATTTATCTTTTGACAGTCTGGTCGCCAATATCACAAGGATCCAGATTTCGCCGATCATTTTGCAGAAAACAATGATTTTGACATTTAAAAAGCAAAAACTCTCATTAACATACACCTGTTTTGGATTTCGGTGTATGTTAATGGGAGTTTTTTCTTTTTAAATGTCAAAATCATTGTTTTCTGCAAAAATGATCGTCAAAATTTATGTACTTTGGGGGGGGCACCGATTTTTTCACCAAAATTTTTACGTTTTATATAGTGATCAAGTTAATTATGGTGATTTAATTGACCATGATCACTTTAATCAACATATTTTCTATGTCACTAAGAGACGGTAACATAATTTTATGATTATTAGAATCAACATGTAAAAATTGAAGAAAAAACCGAGTAAAAAATCGGTGGCCCCCCCCCCCCCAAAGTACATAAGGTCCAAATCTGAATCCTTGCGATATTTGCGACCAGACTGTCAAAAGAGAAATGGAAAAAGTTTGAAAAAATGGGGCTAAAAAAGTGTCGGACCCTAGGCGGGAACGAACTTTTGGGTGTATGTTATTGGGAGCGTCGACTGTATTGAACATTATTAGCTGGGGTTTTCTACCGACTAATCGATTTATAGTTTCGGCTTTATCGTAAAAGCATTGTTGTGTGTTAAAATTTTCGTCTCCTTGCTAAAATAATGACTCCGTTCTACTCGAAGATTTGTGTGGATACATTGCCAAAGCTTAATTTTTCACTGAAATTCGAAACTTTTTATTGAAAAATTAACCTATTTTCACTACAATATGTCGTGTTGCCTCCAAAAAAGCTTCAAAATTTTCTTTAGATAGACTCATAAAAGTATTATTATCTGTATTGCGTAACTTATCTGTTGCTTTTTAGAAAAGCCTGAGCTCGCCATCTAGTGGGCATATTTCCTTTGGCTCAGCAAAGGGATCAGCTTTTGCGGCAATGATGGACAAAGTTAAAGACAGGTAATTATGAATAAAACCTATGTACTTGACCTCTTTATTCCAGCAACATGTTGAAGCAACCAATTTTGATGCTGAACTCTAACGTATGCAAGATACAGACTCAGCTGAGTTTCTTAGATGAGAAGGTTACTGAAGTGACTGAAGGTCTCGCATCTCTCAGGTCATTAATTTTTTTGTTATAATATAGTATTTGGAGAACTAATTTGAATAAATCCTGCACCTTTTTCAAATCTCGGGTGGTCCGAGAAATGTGCACACTTGTAGGCGGCCATAACTTTTTTGTAGTGCGTTTTTGAAAACCTGTAAACTCCATTCGACTCAGAACTTGCTAAGAATTTCTTTGGTATATGATGTCAGAAACACGATTTTTGCTTGGTCCCTCTGTGGTTTGGGCCTAGCTTATCCAGAGGCCATCCGGAGATTAGGACCAAACCACACGAGGGACCAAGCAAAAATCGTGTTTTTGACAATATATATATATACCAAACAAATTCTTATCAAATTCTGAGTCGAATGGCGCTTACAGATTTTCAAAAAACGCGCTACAAAAAAGCCCGTTCACAAAAGTGCACATTTCTTGGACCACTGGGTACTTGAATTGAAATGTAGTAGGAGCAGTTCATTAGCCTTGAGGATATTTTAATATTCTCACCTCAATATGATGACTGGCCAAAAAGTTCTTTCTCCAGCTGGGTCCGACACTTGTTCTGTTCTTTATATTTTTGTCTTTATACTACAAAAAATTTGCGGGTATTACGATTTTGTCGGTCGTTTTTAGTCACTTAATGGACCACGAAACTTGATAAGCACAGCGATTTGTAAATTTTGAATTCGCGCTGGACCACCCTAATTTTGTTCATAATGTTTCGAATTGTTTTTTGTTTGCATGTGTAATTTTTTCAAAATATAGAACCGTTAACTAGTCGAGCCCAACGTTGCTTGACAATGCCAGATCGGACGACTTGTCCTGCTTTCACTGCACCATAGCTACTTATATTAGTCTGTGTTAGCTTCCCCCACACTCCACTGAAACACGTCTACCGAAACAAACAGAAATTGATTAAGTTGAGAAATATTTTATTTATTTTTCTGAAAAGTTTTGTACTCAAAATGATCGCTAGGAGTTTGTGCTCATTTTGGTAATAAGAACTTTTAAAAAAAAAATCAAAAAGTTGGAAAATAAAATCAATATAAGTCGTGTTTCGGTATATTTTAGTGGATTTCAACCGAAACATACCGAAACACCACTTTCATTGATTTTATTTTCCAACTTTTTGATGTTTTTTCTTGAAAGTTCTCATTACCAAAATGAGCACAAACTCCTAGCGATCATTTTGAGTACAAAACTTTTCAGAAAAATAAATAAAATATTTCTCAACAAAATCAATTTCTGTTTGTTTCGGTAGACGTGTTTCGGTGGAGTGTGAGGGAAGCTGTTGAAAATTTACTCATAAATAGAATTCAAATTTTTCAATGCACACAAAAAATTAATTCAAAAACATTATGGACAAAATTAGGGTGGTCCCGCGCGAATTCAAAATTTCCAAATTGCTGTGCTTATCAAGTTTCATGGTCCTTTAATGTCTTTCCCTTTGAAAGATATAAACCTTGACACAAAGATACGTAAACGCTTTGTTCTCATATCGCCATTTTTACCTTTGTGATTTTATTTTTAAAGACACTTTTTATTTCAAAAAGACGTTTGAGCCCGTTCTAGCCCTGCCTACTTTGGGCCTGAGGCTTGGCCTAATTAACAAAAGAAGAATCAAATTAAAATGTAGCGACTATTGACTAAAAAATAGCGACTAATTTATAAATTCTAGCGACTAATTTATAAATTCTAGCGACTAATTCAAAGTTGCCTTTCAAATTAGGAAATTCATAGACTTATTTTTACAAAACTGACTTTTTCAGTCATTTTAAAATTATTTAGTGTTTCCTATAGACAAGTTGGGTTTGGAGAGCATAAAATATCAAAGTTTAATTTAAACATAAACCGGCGCTTAATGTTTTTAGCGCTAAGCAGACGCTTAGTAAGCTACCGATTCCACTTTTTAGATTTCAGTTGAGCAGCCGAAACTTTCGAGATTGACACAACCAACCCAATTAAAAAATAAGCGCTCATGCGCGCTTTTTAAAGGAAATACGGTATCGAAATTGAATATTTTTTAAAAGAAGAAGTCTGAAATTCAGATGAAAGATTGGCAAAGATGTAATCCTTGCAATATACTGAATCCAATTGTAAAACAAGGCGTGTAAATCTTTAAAAGTTTTGGATTTGAAAAATTTCGGACTCAACTGGATAAAGGATAAAATTATCAACTGGATAAAATTATCGAACTCCGACTCTACTAAAATAAAAAAGTTGCAGTTCTCGTCTGGATGTGTTCTTGGGCCGTGACAAAGATAGCATTTCGACCAAGTTTGAGCATGTTTGTTGTGAATTGATGGAGAATGAACTGGAGCGAAAGTTCGAGCATGGTCGTGACTTCATCTGTGATTTTGAAAATAGTTGTGGCGTAAGTATCTTAGAACTTTATTTCAAATTTATTAAACCAACTGAATATAGCTCAAAATGGCCTTTAAACTTTGAGATTAGTTTTTTTGAACAGTCTACTGTATGTAATGCACCGCAAATATTTTTTCGAGAGGGAGCGAGAACAAGTGGTTCAATTTGCCAAAACGAATTTTGCCTACAATGAAATTTGTCTAGCATTATGTTGCCACCATATTGTGATCAAAACTTATTCAGCCCCGTATCCAATAGGCGAATTTTCATTCACTCACACCTATAGTGTATCAAATGAATTTTTTCGCTCTCACTTCAATTTCTTCTTCATCTTTCTCAGTTCAGTGCCCGAGTAGGTATCCACTCCAAGGTGGCCGATCTAAAATTTTAAGAAATCAGAAACTCATAAGAAATGGTGTAAAAAATAAAGTGTACACACGGAAGGGTTTAAACAAGCTACCTCAGTAATGAATATATGACGCTCTACACCAACTCCTCTATTTTCAGGATGGCTCAGGACCCACTCCGGAGTGGCCAAAAGCCAAAAATAAGTGGTTTTTTGAGGGTTTATTAAAGAAGAGTAAATTTTTTTACGAAAAGCGATTGAGCGGAACAAATATCCACTCAGATGGACTTAATCACTCAGAATTGTACAATTTTTCATTCTAGTCCCCTCGACATACGCCAAACTACCCGATTTTGAAAAATTAGGACCACTGGAGCCGAATTTCGGTCCGCTCAATCGCTTTTTCGTGAACACTTCAAACCTTCGCCCCTTTAGTGAATTCCCAAAAACCATTTTTTGGCTTTTGGCCACTCCGGGGTGTTTTCTGAGCGATCCTGAAAAGGAGAGAGGTTAGTGTAGGGCCTCATATTCATAACCGGGATGCATTAGGTATAGGGAGTTACAATTGTAATTATCGGTGGTTCTGCGTGTTTTCAGGCCATTTGGAGTTCAGAGCGATTCTAAATGCTGTTGGGCAATTTGGACAGTACAGGGTAGTTCCAAGTCATTTGGGGTTGTTTTGGGGTTAAACACGCAGAAAATATGAAGGAGTTACTGTAAATCTCAACTAAACGTTAGGCATATTTTGCTGTAGGCGAAACCTTCGTATGGAAAATTTCGTTTTGGTGCATTTCGATTTGGCAAATTTCGTCTCGGCAAAACATACGTCTGGCAAATTTCGTTTTGGTAAGTTTCCCTCAGCCCTGAAATTCGAGCTAGTGAAAAGTTATGGCCATTATGAAAATATTACCGTATTTTCTCTAATATAACGACCCTCTCTAAAAAACTGACCCTCTCTATTTCGACGGTCTATATCTCGGGGCAGAGTAAATGTTTTGCAAAGCTGTTTTTGCGTTTGCTTAGCTTCCACGAGCTATACCGATTCCCTTTTTTCAATTTTGAGATCGACCAGAAATTTTCCACAATTCTGGAGAGGTTGAAAAATAAACCTATCTTTTTGGTGTATTAGAGAAAATATCGGAACAAGTGAAAAATTGAATTAGCGTGGACAAATTTTGAACGCGTGAGCATGCTCTTTTAACGATAACTCTTTTTCAGAATGAGGAACTTGACTTGTGTTCCTTTGATACTTCGAAGAATCCAGCGTATGTTTTAATCGAGTGTACGCTTGCCCTGATGAGTTTGGATAAACTGAACAAATGTGTTAGGAAGCGTAAAGCCATCGCTAATCAGTTCAAAATCCCTATTCAATCTATCCGAGCATATATTATGTGTATGCGAATCGATCCGGTCAAAGAACAAGATCTGCGGGAACACGCCAGAGACAAAGACATCATTATTCGCATTGCCGGTTTAAAAGAAGAATACAGCTCATCTAATGCTTGTTGATTTTCGTCTTTGGTTATCGAATTTGTTGAAATCGTGCCAATAAATTTATGTGTCTATTTGGTTGTGATACAGAAAGTTGTTTGTACAAATATCGCATTTTCATGCAGAACCACTGCTTCTTTCCATACATTGCTTTTTGCGCGTACACGTAGGTTGATGTTTCCAAGTCGGAAATGACGATCCACATTAGCAAGATCGGGAGATAAATGTGGCATAGTTTTTATTGCCATCTGTAATTTCACATCTTTAATAAAAATTTTGGATGCATGACGGACCCAAACTAGCATTATCCATTTTCGATTTTCTCAACGTGTCTGACTCTTCTTAATTCGAAATGACTCTAGGTACTGAGCCAGCGCATCTACTGGTTTTGCATTCTTATTCCGGGTTATTGAGTTTGTCAAGTCTGATGCAAATCTGTTGAAATTGTTGTTATCCAATAAATTTATATATGTTGATGATACAAGCAGATATTTGTACAAATTTTGCTTTTGATGCAGAAGCTTTTGATGCTTCCTTTGCATACATTGCTTTCTCGTATTCGTGTACATTCAAAAAAATTTGCAGTTACTACTGAATTCAATGTTCACAGGGTAAAGAGTTGCCAAAACAAAATTTCGTGTGATTGAAAGTCTATAGGTGATCTTTTCAAAAATTTCAACATCCGAACCATCTCCCTTATGTTAATGGCTTTTGAGACCAGGGCTTTAAAAAAACATCCGGAAGATACATCCGGATGTGGATGTTAACATCCAAAACATCCACATCCGGCGGATGTGGATGTTGGATGTCAAAAAAATTTGAATCGGATGTCAGCGGATGTTTTCATTGATTTTTCATGGATTTTTCGGATGTCAGCGGATGTTTTCATTGATTTTTCATGGATTTTTCGGATGTTTTCGGATGTTTCGGATGTCAAAAATTTCACATCCGGATGTCGGATGTGGATGTCAAAATTTTTTTTGGCCGGATGTGGATGTAGGATGTCAAAAAAAAATTTTCAAAGCCCTGTTTGAGACTGATAATCTAATTTTCAGTTCTAGTGAGAGAAAACGCAAGTCTTGTTCAAGGTCCAAGGATGGCAGTAGCCGAAAGCGCATTTGCAGAGATCGTGATGTCAGTCGTGATCGATTGTTTGCAGCATCCCAGAGTATGGATTAGCTCGATTCTTTCACATTGAAAATAATATCTACTTTATGAATGATGGGGAGACCACGGCCTGGGTATCACCAAGCAGATACCCCACCCTGGCTACCTTAAAATCGATAGACAGCCTCAACAGAGAATAATATTAGGGCAAACTTTGTTTTAAAAGATAGCTAAGATTCTGCGCTACAACTGTTTTGGGTTTTTTTTTTTCAAAACGGGTCATTGAAAAGAAAAATTCGCTTAGTTATCAGTGTAAAATCGCGATTTTTTACTAAAATTTTAGTGAGTACCCACGTTAAAATGGATAGACAGCCTCAACGGATCAGGCTCATCGCTGCAGACTTTTTTTGAACGATATCCAAGATCCTGCACTACAACGTAACAAAGCGTTTTTTTTCGATTTTGTAATTGAAACGCCAGTTAAAATCAATTTTATAAAAAGTAGGACACACAGTCGTACATATTTTGCACTTTTTCCGGGGTCTGGGACATATATTTGAACACTTTTTACTAAAGTAAAAAAAGTGAAAATCGTTGGGGGGAGGGGTATTCGCTACTGGGGTCAATGTTTCAAATTGCTGTTTTTCTCGTTCATTATACCAAAAACTCTTCTGATGCTTTTTTCAGATTTTAGTTATCACCATAGTTTCATAGGAGCCGACGCCGGATTTTTTGCTTTTCTATTAAAATACACTGAGCATATGCAGTTCTAGCAAGTATTACCAAAAAGTTATTAGCAATCTTAAAGTAACTCATTGTCGATTTCGGAAATAATCTTACCAGCACAACTAGCACCTGAAAATCGTCAAGTCGACGTTCGGCGCCCGTTTTGACCATCGGCGCGATGCAACTATGGTTATCACCCGAAAATGAAGCAAAAGAGTGATCAAAAACTGTATCCATCGACGTGGAATTGCTCTTAGTAGTTATAAAAAACCCTAAATGTTTCTTTGATCAAATCTTTTGAGCGACTGAATTAGGACAAGAATAATAATTGAATACATTTTATTTCGCCATCATCCGAAACTCAAAAGGTAGATGAAGCAACTTGAAATAAATAAGACCATTTTAACGCATGATCACTTTGAACTATCAGGAGCTGATTGAGTAGAGTCGGTCTTTGAGGAATCTTTTTTCTTTGTCTTGTCAACAGATGTTGATTTTTTGTCACAGGCTGCGCTGTTGGCTGCTTCTTCACGCTTTTTCTTCCACTTTTTGGACGTAGAGCTGAAAATTTTTTGTTTTGAAAAAGATTTCGAAATTGGAAAGAATAAAGAGGCCCAGGGCCTAGGTACAGCTCGTGGGAGTTAAGAAAACGCAAAAAAACTTTGCAAAATATTGAGTCTGCTCCGATACAGTCGACGCTCTCTATAAGATACACCCCTAAAGTTCGTTTCCGCCTAGGGTCCAACAATTTTTTAACCTAATTTCAGAAATGTTTTGCCAAATGTGATTTGTCAGTCTAGTCTGAAATATCGAAAGGATTCCGATTTTACCGATAGTTTTTGCAATCGACAAAAGTTTTGCCAGTGAGACCCGCGACGCTATGTATAAGATAACCTTTTTAAGATTTAGTCGGGTCTTACTGGCAAAATTTTTGTCGATTTTTGTCGATGCAAAAACGATCGGTATAATCAGAATCCTTGCGATATTTACGACTAGACTGATAAATCACATTTGGCAAAACATTTCAGAAATTAGGTTAAAAAATTGTTGGACCCAAGGCGGGAACGAACTTGAGGGATGTATTTTATAGAGAGCGTCGACTGTATACAGACCCTCAAAGTCAGGAGCGTAGGCGTCTTTGGTCCTATTCCACAATGGGGGGGGGGGGGGGGTGTTTGCTTGCTCACCCTGTTGTTTTTTCGGAACTTTTCAGGCTTTAGTCTTTGGCAAGCGTTGGCCAGTGTATGTTAGGAGGGACTCAAATTTGAGTCTCAGATATGTTTGAATCCGTCCTAAAATACGCCGAAAAAACCCCTACTGTAGAATAGGGCCGGGCCTTTTTAAAGGAAATACGGTAAATTCTTTTTTATGCTTTTGAAATTATTTTTGAAAAATGGGTAAAGAAATTTTTGCAAATCTGATTAGGAGCAGCAGCTACGAGGATAGAAAAATATTTAAATCCTGACCTTATTGTCGATGAGATTGTGATGAGAGATAATTGCCCGCACAATTGAGCCCAAATAAACACACATCAGTTGGTTGTTGGTCTGAATGTTGTGGCTTTCCACCAGCTCTGGAGTGGTCACGTCTGGCAGCAGATTGAGCAGCTCCTGTAATTTATATTTCAACCACTACCACCAAGTTTTGAAACTCCCAAAATACCTGAATAAAGTAGACAACTGCGTGGTTGGTGGGCAGCTCACTTCGAGAGACTTCCCGCAAGTATCGTTGAATGTCAGCCAATTGGTTGAGTAGTCCTCTAAGACCATCAACTGGTTGGTGATTCGCTGAGAAAGAGTGCCTGCTGTCTGATCTTTGATATCTCTGCAAAATATTCAGCTTTTTATGCATAAAAACTTACAAGTACCTACCTTAGCAAGTGTTCCACCCCCACTTCTTCTGCCTCCTCAGCTGCGATGTCACTTGGAACATGCTCAAACGTCTTCACTGGCGGAGTTCCATCCTGAGAAAAATTTATTTTTGTGTTAAAAATAGAATTGTTAATTGTTTGATGTATTTGCTTAGCTTCTATTTTTGGCAACACTTAACTTTTTATAATTCTCAGAATTCATAACAACATAAGAAGTGAAGGTTTTTTAATGCTTTTGCACCCGAAAATGGCCATAACTTTTTCTTTTTCGATACGGTCGACTCTCTCCATAGTGATCGTTAAAAAATTTCGTTCTCTCCTAGGGTGCAACACTTTTTTTACCTTAAATTTTGAAGGCTTTTGCCAGTTGTATTCGGCTAGTCTAGTCCATAGTATCGCAAGGATTCCGATTTTGCCGGTCATTTATGTAAATGGCAACATTTTTGCATAAAAGACCGCGCCTCTCGATATAGTAATCACCTTTTTGAAATTAGTTGATCACTATGAAGAGAGCCGAGGCCCTTTTTGGCAAAACTGTTGTCATTTACATAAATAACCGCCGAAATCCGAGTCCTTGTGCTACTATGAACTAGACTAGCGGAAGACAACAGCCAAAGCCATTAAAATTTCAGGTAAAAAAAGTCGCACCCTAGGAGGGAACGAACTGTTTTAGTGATCACTATGACTGACCTACGACCGGATACACATTATGACCGGATACCACGACCGGATACAGTTTTTCTGTAAAAGTTAAAAAAAGTATGTTTAAACCACACGTTTGAGTCCGCCCTAACGTGCGCTGGCCTACCCGAGCCTAAGGGCTAAGCCTAAGGCCTAAGTGGTTCGAAAAATCGAAAAAGTTAAAAAAAATTAACATGGGGGACCAAGGCAAAATTTGACACTGTATCCGGTCGTGGTATCCGGTCATAATTTGTATCCGGTCGTGGTTTTCCCATCACTATAGAGAGAGTCGACTGTATTTATTTCTGTTTTTAGGAACACGGCTACATAATAAGGTTTTTAAAAAGGAGATCGGATTTTTAAAATATGTATAAAATCAAGCAAATAACAATAACAAAAAAGGCTATGTCCATTTCCTAGTGTAAAAGCGTGAAATTTTTCACTCATTGGCTGTTACCATAGTCGGGGTCAACTTTAAGGGTCAACTTTTTCTTAAATTCAAAAATGTCAATATTTTTCTTAATATTTTTTTATTTCGATATTTATAACCCTAAAGCAACTTTTTGTGCTCTACACAAAAATATAGGCAGTTTTTCCGACTGATTTATAAAAATTTGACGCAGAAAAATCGGTGAGTAAAAAAAGTTGAGGGGTCAACTGGGGTCAACTTAGGGTCAACTTTTGTCAAAATTTTGTAGAGACAAGATGTCAAATTTTTGTTAAAGCCATCTTGTAGAGCTCAAAAAGTTGAGTGGGGTCATAAATATCAGATTTGGCACTTTCTCATCAAAAAATTAATATTGTAGCACTTTTGTGAAAAGTTGACCCCTAAAAGTTGAGGGGTCAACTCGACTATGTTTACAGCCATTAGGTATGCGGCCTTCAAGATGAAAACTGAAAACCCAGCAAAAATATTGAAAACAACTAAACTTGTTGAACAGTCCAATTTTTTTTATAGAAACTCACATCATGGACCTCTTGGACCTCAATATAAGCATCAGTAGGCAGACCAAGATCTTTGGGCTCAGCTTGAATAATGACCAGCACAGGGTTTGGGGTAAACTTCTTCAGCTTATCGTTGACAGCTATATCATTCTGAACAAACAATTTTTTTTTCAATATGTGGTATCAGAAATGTGTGGCACTAGCTAAGTGCCATAAAACAAAAAGCAACCTTGCATAACTTAGGTCCAGTGTGATACCAGCCGACCACCTTTTCTTTGGCTGCCACCTTGTAAAACATTGCGTACATGCTCTCCAGATAGTCACTGTCCAAAAAGAAAGTGTTTTTGTCTTTTTCCTCCTCGTCAAATGGAACTGCAAAGGCAAATTTCAATAAAATTGCTAGGTCTTAAAATTGCCATAACTATTTTCTCTGTAAGTAATTTTTTGTAATCCTGTTCTGACCAATCGATTTTTCTAGCCGACAAAATTTTTCTGGTATTTTTCCCCTGTGGTTTGTGCCTTGCCCATCTAGATTTATTTAAATTTAAATTCATTTAAAGACCAGGGCCTTAAATAGGGAAAATCGTGTTTTTGACAACATATGCCGAAAAGGAAGGACGAACCTATGAAAAATGTGGTCATTTGGAAAACTCAGAATTTCTCGATACACCCTATACTTTTTTAACACTTAAAAGGCTGACTGTAATAATAGCAGCGTTTTTTTTTCAGAATTTTGTGCTGAACAAGATAAGAGAAAAAATTCTCTAAAAAAGGAGCTCTTTTTGGTCTATTCCAGGTCAGAATTGTTGCACACCTCACAGTTTGCAATTGTTTTCTTATTTGATTGTAACTTTTGATCCGAAAACTATTTTGCTGATTTTTGACACTTATTTTGTGCAGCATTCAATTAGCTTTGAAACAAGTACAAGCTTACTTGGATCGGTTTCCGTATGACATGTAAAAAATTAGCATCTTCAAAAATTTTGAAACAAAATAACTAGTTACAGTCCAAACCTCGATAAGCCGGCATCCCAAAAGTTCGTTCCAGCCTTGGGTCCGACACTTTTTTAACACAATTTTTGAAAGCTTTTTGTCAGTTCTGTTTTTACAGTCTGGTCGGAAATATCGTCAGGATTCAAATTTTGCCGACCCTTTTTTAAAAAAAAATCCTGCAGTTTCATCATCAAAAAAGCAAAACCTCGATAAGCCGGCACCCCTTTTTTGAAAAGAGGTGCTGGCTTATCCAGATTTTACTTTTTTAACCCAAATTTTATTCTCTTTTCAAAAAACAATCGGCGAAATCGGAATCCTGACGATATTTCCGACCAGACTGTAAAAACAGAACTGGAAAAAGCTTTCATAAATTGGGTTAAAAATGTGTCGGACCCAAGGCTGGAACGAACTTTGGGGTGCCGGCTTATCGAGGTTTGACTGTACTTCTAATACCAAATACTCCTTGCTACAACCGTTTAAATTTATACAACTCAACTGCAACAGAAAGCGAAGATTCTGCGCATCATTTTGACACCAAATGTGACATCAAACCTTTGTAAAAAGTCATGCAAGTCATGTCTTTTGCAGCTAAAAAAATCCTGACGGAGGTGGGGCTATAGCCGGCTAGCACCACCTCCCCCCTTCCCTGGGTACGCCTATGAGTTCAATTAATAGGAAAAATTTTTGAATTGGCGGGGACAATCGTTGTCGTAGACGGAAATGGCTCTTCAAAACCTTGAAAAAGCCAAGTAAATTAAATCGACAAGCAGCTCCCTACAGACTAATGGCACACAATGTGTTGGTTGAATTTTTTTTAAGCTATTTTGGTACTCATCCGTAAGCAAACTGCCACAAACCTGCGAAACTGTTGGCGATGTCCAAAGTCTTGTCTGCTTTCATGCTGCCAAGCAAGACACCCACTACACGCTTTACTTTTTGAGAATGGCTGACTCGGTTGAAATGGTCAACCACACTAAGCAAAACCAATGGATGCACCACCACCTTAATCAATTTAATGATTAAAAATTGAAAAAATTTCAAAATACTTTTTTGACAGGTAGATTGTGATGAACCGAGCTGACACAATGGCCTGCTTCAGTGTTGGTTGAAGCAACAGCATCTAGGGAAGAGGTGAGTGCAGTAGTGCCTTTCCCATCATCTTTGCCGTGGGGAGCCATTTGAATAGAAAATGGAAATAAATATGCTGAAAAAAACTTTTTAATGAAATTAAGAAAACAAGGTGGGATCGGCCGGCTAGCCGAAAAACGAGCTTTTCGGCCATTTATTAGAAAAAATAAAAATATAATAAAAATATATATAGAAAAGAAGCAAATTTTAGCAAAAATCTATGCATCTAAAGTCATCTTTTTTGAGTGAAGCGGACAAAAGCCAATTCTCTGTGGGACAAATGTTTTTTAAACGTTCTAAATAATGTTTAGAGTTAAAGTCTGTGTTAATTGATATATTTTGCGATAGATTTTTGTTCTAGTGACTATTGAATCAGTTTTGTCAGCTTTGTTCAAATTCACTTTTTGATTGAAGATGCTACTTTGAAAGTCTGTAGCTGTTTAAAAAATAAAAATCGAAGCCATCACTTCTTTCAAGCCATTAAAACTTAATGTATTTTCGGAGACACCAAAATTTCTTCTCGTTTTTGATGTCGAAAATAGTTATTTTATTAATACCTCTAGAAGAGCTCATTTGGCTCTATATGTGTTGCGGTGTCTCCCGAAAAAAATCCACCTTGGCCCCGCTCTTGATTTTTTTTTAAATGTTTAAAGTTTTTTAATTTTTTGCCTTGGTCCCCCAATCTGATTTTTGTAAATCAGGCCCAGGCAAAGATAGGCCAGCATACGTCAGGACGGGCTGAAACATGTTTTTCCTATAAAATATGTTCGAGGAGCATGTTTGAGCCTGTCCTAACATAAGCTGACCTACCCTTTCCAGAGCCTAAGCTTGATTCACTAAAATCAACTTGCCGGACCAAGGCAAAACAATTTTTGAATAATTTAAATTTTTTTTTCGCAAAAACTATTTTAAATGTAAATAAACATTTTTCAAAACTTTTGATGAAAAAAAAATTAAAAAAAAATTAACAGGGGGATCAAGGAATTTTTTTCGGGTGACACCCCAATACATTCAGAAACGGTCACTTTATTTCTCCAATTTTTTGAAAAATTTAAAAACTCTTACTGATAATCCTACAACACAAGAAAATAGAAAAAATGTGTTACACAGAAAATTATTTTTTGAATTATCGCCAAAATATCTGACAAAAGATTTGTCTGTCTCTCTTTTTGCAAACTTTTTGGACTGCTGCTGCTGGTGAAGACTCCCAAGTCGTCTTCACCTCTGGGAAAAAGGAATTGACTATGTGGGATGTATAGATATTTTTTATTTGGAATGAAAAAATCGGTTTTATCTTGCGAAATAATGTTTTGTTAAAAAAATTTTGCAATTGCAGATCTTCGCTTTGCCTCTGATTTAACAAATATAATAAATTGAAAGTAGTTGTCAAACAGTCAACAATGACTAGCCAAGAACGTGCAAAAGAGCTGGACCGCAAAAACAGCAGTTAAATGATATGCGGAGAAGAAGGCAACAACAAGAAGAGGAAAGGCGTCGTCTCAATCAGAATAATGCAGCAGTTCAGAATGGCAAGTTTTGAAAATTGTCATTGGGGATTTGGTAATCGCTAATTCGGTGGTTCTAATAGATGTAGGAAGTCAAATGTCGAAGTATTTGTGTGGTATAGCTCTGCCGGACCTATCCCTGATACCGGCTATTTATTGCTCTGGTCCCCCTGTTGTTTTTTCATAATTTATTCCTGTTTTTCATAATTTATCGGATGCCATTTTGCAGTTCACTCTTTTCGACAACATTTGTTTTAGAGCCACATTTATTGCATTTCATTTCTCAAAAGACTAAAATTAGCTAACAGTTTGATAGCGTCCTCTGTTGTTTGGCAAAAAAGATTCCATAAACGAAAGCTATCGACATCCACGAGCTCAACTAACTCAACCAGCGCTTTTCTGATCATGCTGATGAACTAAAAATAAAAAGCGGTTAAAAAACACGCCAAAATTTATGAAAAAACAACAGGGGGACCAAAGCAAAAAATGGGCTGGTATCAGGGATAGGGCCGCTCTGCCAGTTTACGACACTTTTGTAAAGTGATTTAATATTTTCTTAAGGTCTTTTCGACAAAAAAAACTTTCTGATAGTTGGACCGGAAAACGAAATTTAAGAACTTTTACTTCGATTGGAGCCGAGCTTTAAAAACCGAATTATCGTATTCTCTCTATTAGATGCCCCCCTTCGTTCAAAAAAGACCTAGTTTCTTATTTTGCTCTGCTTTCAGGTGTTGATGTGCCAGCAAGATATACAACAGAAGATATGGATAGAATTTTACAAAGTGTAGGCATAGATGTTTCCTCCACTGCTGCCATTGACAGAAATGGGGCACTGCTGCACCACCCAACCAAATGACCATTCTAGTAACTCGAGCACATCTGTGAGCATTGCATTTCTTCATTTTGAAATAATTTTAGTTTTTAATATAGACTGGTTTGATCAACCGTAATGGACCGAATGTACAGCGTCCATCCAACCTCGAACTAACAGCTGTTAATGCCATTTCAATTGCACCAAAAAATGAACATGTAAGCAATTTTCGGAGTTATTTTTAGCAATTATTTTTGCAATTGTTCATCATACTATCTTCAAAAACTAACTTCCGCTCGCCTAAATTAAAAAGTAAACAGGGCAGTTGGCATGGATTCCAATTGTCCACTTAGTTTCATTTTGATGACAATACCTATTTTTGAGTATTTATTTAATATTCTAAGCCACCCTAGTAGATAAAATTTCCTAATAAATCTAAATCAGGAAGCAGAATTTCAAAAAAATGCTTGTTTGTTGAGATATGAGCTAAAGTTGGAAATTACAAGTAAATACTGTCTGTTTTCTAACTCTAGCTCATATCTATAGTGACCACGCCGTCTTTTGCCGTCCTATTTTTTACATCACCTGTCTTAGATTTTTAGCATTTTTAATTTATTTTACACCTATTTTTTTTTGATAGAACGCTTTTTAACATACAGGTCCATTATATTTCTGGGTGACCGCCCACTTTTTAAAATATAATTTGACTTCAAAATGGTCGACAAAAGACGCCGTCCTGGTTTTTTTCTGAAAATTTTCATATTTTAAAGGACCATGCTCTTTGCGCGCAGCGGCATGCGCAAAATTTGAATTGGCGGGAGACACTTCTCTTTCGTCTATCAGTGTACTCTTTGGAGTCATTCGAAACGACTCGAAAGAGTACACTGATAGACGAAAGAGATGTGTCCCGCGCCAATTCAAATTTTGCACATGCCACTGCGCGCAAAAACCATGGTCCTTTAAAAAGTGAACGGTCACCCCTAAAATAGGTATAAAATAAATTAAGGATGCTAAAAACCTTAGAACGGTGATGTAAAAAATAATACGGCGCCGTCACTATGCTCAGGGGACCGGCCAAAGTTCGTTCCCACCTTGGATCCGACATTTTTTAGCCCGATTTTTTAAATTTTTTTGCCAGTTCTGTTTTGACATCCTGGTTCCAAAAATCGCAAAATCACGATTTTGCTGACCGTGTTTCAAATTTTTAAAATTTTTTCTTCTAAATAGCAAAACTCGGCAAATCGTAATCCTTGCGATACTTGGGACCAGAGAGTCAAAACAGAGCTGGCAAAAGTTTTAAAAATTTGGCTAAAAAAGTGTCGGACCCAAGGTGGGAACGGACTTCCGTTTTTAAATCGGATGTCCTTATATCGAGAGTGGACTGTAACATTCTGTGTTCTTCAGATGTCCTACTGCAAGACCACTCAAACAGATGAGGAAACTCGCTACAGGTAAAACTAATTTTAAGAAAAAGTTAAGGAGGTGCCAGCAGTTTTGCAAAGAACTTTTGTATCTTTGCAAAGTAGTCATCATCCAACAGTAATTCAAAAGTATTAGTATTAGTCCAACTACGGGTCGGAAAAGACGACGGGGCTATACTGGCAGCAGGTGGGTGCTTGCCCCTTCTACACTGTTCCTGTTTACAGGGGAGAATTCAGCTTGGGCTCAGCCGAGATGGACTACGATGAGATATCCATGGACGAGGATATCCACATTCCACCAGCCAACTTTGATGAGTCGCCCACTCGGGAGATCAGGAAACATTTGAATGCCCTTCAGTTCAACCATCATGCTCAACAGGTAATATAGCCGGGCTACTGGCAGAAAGTAGTATGGGTGCAAGATCATGAAATACCTATAAATTTTTTTGCCAATTTGGATTACAGCCAAACCTCGATATAACGACACCCCTCAAGTTCGTTCCGCCTAGGGTTCGACACTTTTTTAATCCAAGCCAGTTCTAGTTCGCAATCCAGTTGCCAGTTCTGCTTTTACAGTCTGTTCCCAAATATCGTGAGGATTCCGATTTCGCCGATCTTTTTTTTAAAAAAGAGAACAAATTTTGGGTTAAAAAAGTAAAACCTCGATATAGTGTCAGCTGTTTTCAAAAAGAGGTGTCGCTACATTGAGTTTTTACTTTTTAACCCAAAATTTGTTCTTTTTTGAAAAACGATCGGCAAAATCGGAATCCTCACGATATTTGGGACCAGACTGTAAAAACAGTACTATATAAAACATTTAGCTCCCCCCTGATAGTAGCTGAAGTACATTTGCAGCAAAAAAAGGTTTTTTTGGCGCAAAAAAAAGTCTTTTTGCAGCAAGGAAAAGCTTTGCCTGTAGCCTCCCCCCCCCCAAAGAGGGTGGTTGAAAATTAGTAGCCCGGGGCTACTATTAGATTAAATACGGTATGTCCTCTAACAAACGGCGTCACCTTTTTTTGTAAACGGTGAAGTTGGCAGGGAGGGTTTAAGCACGGTCTATTATGTTTTCTAAAATGCTCTAAGCCTTCAGCTATCTATTTGGATTTCAGAACCAGCAAGATGTGGGTGGCACAGCGAGCAATATTCCCACCAAGGTGCCGGACCTAAGCGAGGAGGAGCGTAGACAGATACTAAACAGTCACGACTTCAACCGCTTCTTCCAGCAAACCACCAGGGTCATTGAAAGGGCTTTGGCCGAGGATGTAAGTGCTTATCAGGCCCAATTATTAGGCTTCGAATCTGTTGATTGAATGTGTTTGTTCAGGGCGACATCTTCATGGACTACATCAACGGTCCAGTGCACGACGACAAACAAGACAAAGGCGAATTGCTGTGTTCAACCGAGAATTCTCCCAGGGCAAAATTACTGTGAACAGATTTGTGACGGCACTCGACTTCTCCACCTTCTACCCAGAACTGTTGGCGGTTGCCTATGACCGCAATCCAGACACACCCCTGGCTCCAGAAGGCATTGTCAATGTCTGGAATACTCGCTTCAAAAACACCACCTGAGTACGTTTTCAGAGATGCTTTTTTGCGTCTTTTCATTTTTCGTTTCATTTTTTTTTCGGCACGGGGATAATTTCGGAAAAATTATTTCAACATCCACGCTACGCAAAACATGATTCTAACACCGCGTTTGTATTCAGAACAGTCGATTTGCATAACGACCTCTTTTCGAAATCCAACTTACCACAGCGTGTTAGCCTATGAAATCGGGTGAAATCGAAATTCAAATTTGAATTCAAGTTCTTACTTTCGTGGTAGGACCGAAAATACTGCGACTTGCACACCTTCATACTTTTTTTTAGTTAGACAACCCCAAAATTTACTAAGAATGAATGATACCATTTGAAATCTCAGATCAAGCTACACATTTTTGTTCTTTTGTAAATTTCTCTCTGTCTTTTTTCGCAAAAAAACATTAACTGCAATTCGAATTACTATTTTAGATTACCACTCGGCACACTTCGTACGGCATAAGGGGCGAGGCGAACTCGTATTCGCAAAACTCGTATTTGACAAAACTCGTATTTGACAAAACTCGTATTAAACACGTTGTATTGACTGAGGAAAAATAAAGTAAAAGCAGAATCACAGTTAGTATGAGTAGATTTTAAAGACAATAACGCTTATTAGTCGGATATATATTGGAATGTTGCCTTGTGAATGTGTGTTTAACTCATAAAAACAAGCAAATTTTGGTAGAATACGAGTTTTGTTGAATGCGAGTTTTGCGAATACGAGTTTTGTCAAATACGAGTTTTGTCAAATACGAGTTTTGCCGAATACGAGTTTTGCGAATACGAGTTCGCCCTGCCCCCGGCATAACTTTTTTTAAAAAATGAGTCTATACTTTTGAAAGCCCTACTCTCTGGCTATCAGTTGGTATATGTTGTTATTCAAAAGCTAGGATTTTTATAATGCTTTCTGGATTTGAATAATTATACAGGTGTATATCCACCTAACTCCAGGGTACCGACCCAGGTTTTGAGATTTCGATGACGACAATCACTTTTTAGTTATCAAGTCCTACTGTCCACATGATTCTACGTGTGATAGGATGATTTGTTTTTAAGTTTGACTCAATTAAATTGTGAAAAATTTTAATTCGTGGTATTGACACGATTTCGCCGTTTCCGAAAAAATTCAATGTTTCAGATTTATCTGACAAATTTCGTCAGTGAGTTTTAAATTTAAAGACTACTTTTGTATGCAAATCGACCATGCTGAATAAAAATCCATCGCTCTTTATTAGAGAGGCGGCTTCTATTAGAAACGTTACGGTAATTCCATTGTTATTCAACCACTTTTTAGGATAACCTTCCACTGTTTCTTCCCGAGTGACCAGCATGATCTTCGACAGCTTTCAGTCCAACATAATCATTGGGGGTTGCTACTCCGGCCAAATATGCATTTGGGACACTAGGGCCAACAAGAAGAATCCTGTTTGTCGGTCAGTACTTGTTTCCTGACAATTCCACCCATCCTCCTGTATTTCAGACCCAACTGTCATCCAACGCACACACCCAGCCAATCATGTGCATGAGGATGGTGGGCTCCAGAACGCACATGACCTGATCACAGTGTCGACGGATGGAAGGTTGTGCTCCTGGTCGGTGGACAACCTCCAACAACCAATTGAGTCCATCCAGCTGATGTGCAAGAGCAAGAGACAGGTCTGCTAGTTAGGACATGGTTTTCTGGGCCATGGTCAAAGATTTTATTTGTAGATAACAGCACTAAGCATGTCTTTTTTCCACTCCAACATCAACTCGTTTGTGATCGGCAGCGAGGAGAAGGCGTTGTATGTGGGTGACAGGCATGGCAACAAGGGCGAAATGACAAGAAGCATTGATGGTGGGTTGGTTTTGTTGTCATTGAAACAATTGTGGCATTTTTTTTTGACCTGCACAAAGAAAACGCCAATTTGGTTTTACGAAAAATTTGGAAATTATAGTAATTTTAGTAAAACAGTAATTTTTGGCTAAATTTTATTTTTTTTAATTAGGCGCTGGTGTCATATATGATTATATCCAAAATTTGTTTGAAAAATAGTGGTTTTAGGTACAGTATTTTCTCTAATTATAGAGCCGTCTCTAATTATAGACCGCCTCACCTATGCCGTTTCACCGAGTTTTCCATATTTTACTCGAATAATGTGATAAAAATGCCTTTTTAGCATTTTTTCTAATCATAGACCCGTCTCTTATTATGGACCCCCTCGATGGGGTTGAAAAATTATAGACCCGGGTCTATAATCAGAGAAAATATGGTACCCCTAAAAAAATTGATGGGGAGTGTACGGTACTATCTTTGGGTGAGTGGCGCATATGACACTAGCGTAAAAATTACATGAAATCACCTATTCTTATCTTAAATCGCAAAAAAATTAGTACTTGCGATTTTAGCACATGATATGCCAGTAACAGCAGTAGATCTGCACCACGCCCCAGGTTCTGTGGACTTCTCCCCCCTATGTTTATCTGGCTCCTTGGACTTCAATGTAAAGTTGTGGCACTTGAAGGTGGGTTTGTCTTTTGGTCTTTTTTCAAATATTACTATTTTAAAATTTGCAGATTCATCTACCAACAACTTGCAACCCTTGCTGAGCTTTGAGAGGAAACACAAACTGTATATCGTAGACATACAGTGGTCACCAGTCCATCCAGCTGTGTTCGTATCTGCCTCCACTGATGGAGTTGTAGGTTTTTTGTGATTTTCTGTTATATATTATAAATTTCGTACAACAAAATATAAAATTTTTGAAACTTCATTCCGAAATCACTGGAAACCCAATGAATCTTCGTAAAAAAACTATGCTAAAATTTAGTTAAACTTGTGGAATTTGAACACCAACACAGAGCAACCAATAGCCACCATAACTGTCAGCAACTCAATCACTAAATTGTTGTGGAGCAAAAATGGTTTGCTGGCTTCTTTGTAAAATTTGTTATGTATTTCGTAATTTTAGGGCAGCAGTTGAGTGTGGCAGACAACAATGGTCGAGTGTTTCTGTATGATGTACATGAAAGTTGTATAATGTGCGCACAAATGAGTGGGACGACTTTGCTGAGTGAGTTTTGTGATGTGATAGGGCAAACCTTTTTTTGCAGCTTATTTACGTCTTTTGCAGCTGATCCACAAGGGGCCCAAGCACTTTCAAAAATTTTATTCCAAAAATAGTCTAATATTTTTTTTAACGTGGTTTTTATCACGATTTGGGCATTTTGCGAAAAAAAATACCTTGGGGGACTAAGGTCACATTTTAGGTGCCAAATATTTTTGGGCTACCTTGGTCCCCCAAAGTATATTTTTTTTGCGAAAAAAAAAAAAATTCGTCAAAATACTCAATCGTTATAAAAAAACTATATACCGAAACTTAGTGTATACCGAAACTTAGTGTATACCGAAACTTAGCCAAAAATTGATAGTGCTTGGTCGCCCCTATGGATCAGCTGCGAAAATGCAAATCAGCTGCAAATAACGTGAATCAGCGGCAGAGACTGCAGACTGCAGAATGTGAGCAAATAAATTATTACATTTACCTCTCGTGAACTGCTTTACAAATATATGTTTGTAAACATTACAGTCAAAACTCGATTGTAACGCCACCTCCTCAAGTTCGTTCCCGCCTAGGGTCCGACACTTTTTTACCTCTCTTTTTGAATGCTTTTTTAGTTCTGTTTTTTACAGTCTGGTCCCAAATATCGTAAGGATTCCGATTTTACCGATCGTTTTTTTTAACTACTGGGTAAAACATCGGTAAAAATCGGTTAACTACGGTAAAAGTTTTTGTTATTAAAAACAAAACCTCGATATAACGCCACTGTTTTCGAAAAGGGGTGGCGTTATATCGAGGTTTTTCACTCGAGACAATAAATATTTGAACAAATGCGAAAATTTTTATTTTAAATATTTATTGTATCGAGCAGAATTTCAAATTTTATAGTGAGTCATAGATTTAGTTGGAACTTTTATGAACCAATGGACTACGCTGAACACGATTCCGGCGTCAGAATTTACAAATGGTGGGCGGAGTTGAAGTTTTACGCTAAAAGTGCTTTTCAGTCTTCCAATTCTTAACGTAAAATGGCTGTTTTGTCTGCAGCTGGCGGAGCTTTTTTTCGGCCTTGTTCTAGCATTTTCTTTGCTCTACAAAATGAGCTAAACTCACCGAGTATTTATGAAAATGTACCGGACAACGAGGCATACTAACTTAAAAAACTCTCTCTGTAAAATTAGGATTTTTGCACGAAAATGGCTCTATTTTCCAAACACACACAGCAAACTTTAAGCTCATTGGAAAGAGTAGACAATTCTGATAAAAAAATGATCATAGTGTGCTTGTGTGGGAGTGCAAAACTAGCGAGATACAGTCAAACTCGATATAACGTACACCCTGGGGACCAGGTCAAGTGTACGTTATATCGGGGTACGTTATATCGAAGTTTGAGTACATAGGCAAAAGTAGAAAACTGGCGCAAAAGGCCTTAGTTGAAATCATAAAATCATGAAAATAAATTCGAAGTTTCAAAATCAAAGCTCGAGTAAATTTTTAATTTGATAACAATTACAGCACCTTATCAGAGCTAAAGTTAGCTGCCAATGGAGATGTCTATTCCGACTCTCTCTAGTAGTCTTCTTCAACCAAAAAGAACTGGCGGTGAACGAATTCCTTACAACACGACCTTCTGTTCCGTTAATTTATTTATTTCTCGCTGTTCTACTTATAAAAGCATCTAGCATTATCTGTTTTTTCTCCCTGAGTTTATGTATTCCTGCTTACGCGTATAGATGTGTCCACCCTTTTCTGTAACAACGAAATTTTTATTTATAGTGGCGAAAGTAAAAAAGTGTCTTGCTCAAGGGCTCTTCGATATTTCATGTGGTCATTGAAAATTTCTGTTGCTATTTTCTGCAATTTATGCATGCTTTTCTGTTGATTTAATTGTGCTATGCGAAATGCCTATTGAATAAATTTTCAGACGTTCTATGATTTACAAACAAATGTTGTTCATTCAGCTTTTTTACTTAGAAAAGTGGTTGAAAATGATCTCCAAGTCCAAACGTGAAGTTGTAATTTCAGGCAACGAATATAGATGACTTTGGATACAGCGGGTTCAGCGCAAGTCGCTTCAAGCTAGCAGATGGTAATCTTGGTCTGTTGCAAGAGTATCTCAGAAAAGACCCGGAGTCATACCTGGAAGAGTTCTCAGAGCAGTTTCACCATTTCGTCCAATCAATGAAGTTGTTGGAGCTGCAGCCCAAGATGCATCGCATGGGAGTGGAGCAACTGCTAGAGGTCGTCAACTTTATTGCTTCCATCGCCTTCAACTATCCGGGTATATATTTTATTTTTTGCTTGGGACTTAATTTGTGACCTTGGCAAAAGTGATTAAGTTACAAGAACTAATTTTTTTGTTTTAGCGAAAGCGAAAGAATTCGCCGCCACACTTAATAGCTGCACTTTCGTCCAGCAGTGCTGTTGAATTAGAGCCAGAGCTGCGTTTGGGATTCTGCAAGGCGATTATGATGCAGACCAGCTGCCAAAAGAGGCTGGTTACTGCGATGCAAGTGATGCCTGTTTTCTTCGAACTTGTCAATTACGATGACAAGCAGCTAAGGTCGGTTGTACCTTTATTTCCCTTATTTCAAACATATGTTTACAACCTGTTTTCTTTAAGAAAATTCATTCTTGGGTCCATCATATCGTTGGTCAAGTCTACGAAGGGAGGATCTAAGAAGAAAATGGAAAGAAAAGCTTCCGCAAGTCGAAAAAGAATCGCGGTCTGGTGGATACTAGAAATGGTGGGGGGATCTCACTCTCGCCAGAATCAACTAGCTGCAAACATTTGTGTTCACTCAACTCAAAGTTAGAATTAGGCAGTTCTGCTAGATGTTGTTCACTGAAGATACTGTTTTTAGGATTCCCGGTCAATGTGTGCTCGCACTGCTCAGATGGTGCTTGTGGAGGCTTATCGCAAGGGCTACTGGAGAGATGCCAAAACAGCAATGTTCTCGCCATGGACTGTGTATTCCACAAAGTTCGCCGAATTCAGGTTAGTTTATTTGCCATAGAAAAATCGAGTGGTTGATCAAAATTGAAATGGTTTAGATTAGCACAATGAAATTCTTTCTTGGTTCCATTGAAGACGAAGAAGGTTTGGTGGGGGACAGCGATTCAGAAGGAGAAGGAAATGACAAGAAGGATGATGCTCAGTAAGTTCAATTTTCAGTTTTACAGCTAGAGCAGTTAAAAAACATGTTTAGGACATTGCGGGATGTGACTTCTTCCATCCGTTACGGCAAAAAGACTCGTAAAGGGAGAAGCAATTAAAAAGGCTACAAAAAGCAATTGGCAAAGAAAAGACGTCCAAGAAAGAGGGCCTCTCGAAATTCTGCAATTTAGAACTATGCGAGCCGTCTATGACCCTCAGAATTTGCTGACCGTCTATTTGGATGCTTGGAGTCGAAGAAGAATGAGAAGTTGTTGTGAGGTCGGGTTTTTGATTCCTATGCATTTTTAAATTAAGTAACTCAGTCCAACTTTAGGCTTCTCCAAACTTTATGTTCTCGAATGATTGGAATCCACCAGCTGCAAACACTTGGTTTCTACAGTTACCTACATCGCTACTTGCAACCCAAGCAGAAAGAAGTGACTCGTATCCTGCTCTATGCTGCTCAAGCCTGTCATCCATTAGTGCCACCGGATGTAGTAGAACAGCTAGTTCGTGTGATTGCTCAAAACTTTGTGACAGACAGAAACTCGAACGAGGCAATGACTGTTGGCTTAACACTATCCGTGAAATATTTTCCACCTGTCCGGCTGCGGCCACTGAAGAATTTGCTGAGAGACTTGGCTGAGGTTATCTCTTTCTATCTTTTCTTACTGACTTTAGTTTAGGTTTTTGCATTTAGTATAAGACCTTCAAGAACAAGAATGTCCCATGGCTGCTCGTGCATTGATCACCCTCTTCCGGTCTGTCAATCCTCGTCTTTTGCATCAGAAGGACCGTGGTCGACCAAATCAGGTTAAAGATGTTGGAGCTGTCTCCGAACAGAAAAGGAAACTGGAATATGGTGTCATCAACTCTCTCAACTTTATTCCTGGCTCAGAGGTTTTGCCAGAGAAGGAGCTCCTCAAATATACGAAGAAGAGCCTGATTCGGATGATGATGAGTGGGTAGATCTTCCAGATTCAGGTAAATTCTCATGATCTTCAAAATGGATGGTTAATGCTTTATTAGATGCTGAAGATCAAGACAAAAAAAGTGCACATCAGCCAGAGATGACTTGGATGATAGCGATGAGGAAGGAGAAGACGATGATAATGACGGCTGGGAGACTGACGACGATGATGATGACAGCGAAGGTTGGGTTACGGATGATGGAAATGACTCAGGAGACGAAGTGAATGAGGTCCTATTTGAATATGGTGATGATATTTTTCTTATTACAACTCTATGGCATTTAGTCTAATGATGGAGAAGATGATGAGGAAGTAGAAGATGCTGATGATTCATTGGCATCCACTGATCCGCCTAGGAAACAGGTGACCTTCAAAATCCCACAGTCTCAAAAGAAAAGGAGAAGATCAAGGAAAAGGTCAAATTTTGTTTTGAAAATAAATATCTATTGACTGTTAAAACAGTTGATTTCAGGTAGAGGCTGAAAAAGCGGCACTTGAGAAAGCAAAGCTAGTGAGCGAATCGAGAATTTTAACTGATGCGGATTTCCGAATGATTCGGGCCCACCAAATTCGCAGAGAAATGATTGCAACCAACAAAATGGACAAGACCCGAAAGAGGACGAACGACGAGGTTCTATTGGACGATGAAATCCAAGAAAAAATTGCTCGGTATGTTTTATTTGATATATGTCCTGATGGTCGAGTATCAGTTTTCGCGTTTAAGATAACCTCTGTAGTTGTACGCAGTGGCGTACGCAGGAATTTGTGATGGGGGGGGGGCACCAGGCCATTGTCAGGCCATTTTACCTACACCGTTTTTCAAATTTTCGAGGCCATTTTATCTACACCGTTTTCGGAAAAATCTGACGGGCCGGGGGGGCACCGATAAGAAAAAATCTGACGGGCACGTGCCCCCCTGCCCCCCCCCCCTGCGTACGCCCTGGTTGTACGAGTCAATTCAAAAGTTCCAAGATACTATCTGTCTACCTGACAAACACGTTAAAATACATAGTGACTCTGCTAAGAGTCCATTTTTTTTGAATGTTACTGTATTAAGTTTTGAACCGTCCACAGGGAACAATATTATTTTGGCTTGATATTTCTCGAGTCTCTGGATCGAGAAATGGTGTGTATGTAAAGCGCATATGTTGTATAACATAGGCGGTCGGATTTTTTTCGTTTGCTTCGTACAGTTCAATAGATTCCCCTGTTAATTGATTGATATATAACCAGCTATAAATTTAGGAAGGAGACAGGTGGAGATGGTCTTGCACGACTGAATGATATGAGCACTCCACAAGAAGCTAAAGCAAAATAAGAAAGAGCGTCTAGAACAAGTTGAAGAGGGCCGCGAGGGACGAGAAAAGTTTGGAAGGCCGCAGAAAGTGAGAAATTTATTTAAAATCTGTTTAATACCCGACATTATTAGGGACCACATGTGGGGCGAACCAATCGTGAAATGCAAAAGCACAAAAAACTTCCAAATGGTGCGTCAAAAGCTGCGAGGAAAGAAGTAAGTGTACACATTTGTGTGGGAGCACACTAATCATTATTTATATTTTAGCCGCCAACGTAGCTTCAGAGATCAGCAAATCAGCTTGCGGAACTATCTTCTTCGGCAGTCAGGACGGAAAGTATAAACGAAAGAAACGGAATTAATATTCTTATCATTGTTAAAGTTATGCGTTGTTGTTCTCACGAAACTTTGTGTAGTTCAGAGTAATAAAGTTGTTATTGAAGGATTAGTTTGTTTGCATCACATAGATTTCCAGACTCTTTTCTACAGCACTGCGTCGTTGAAGACTAGAAATTCGGGATCATTGAAGAACTACCTTGTGCTTTGATTCGACCATTTGGTCATGAAGCTGTCATAATTGGTACATTACAATTTGAAAACAAATCCAGCATTGTTGGAGGATTATACTTTTAGATTTCTAGTAACTTAATCCATCATAATTTTCCACTTGCGATCACCACTATATTGCTGAATATTTCTTCTTGATGCAGTCATGTTCAGCTTCTGTCATGCATTCTTGGTATATTCCGCTCAACTGTCAGACTCAGAAGCTTCACAGAGATTGTGTAAATAGGATCTTACAGCTCAACACTTTACTAGTTATACCCGAATGTTTTCGTGCGTGCTTACCATCTCAGGCCATTTTGGCCTTCACTTTTACAAGTATTGTTTTTATTAATTATTCTGTGTCTATTAATAGACATGTGTGTAGGCTTTTCCCTGGATGCTCAGTGTTCCTTTTGCTCAACTCGGATGTGGAACTGCCGAACTTCTTGACTCCTGTACAGATGTTGGAATTCCTCAGCCTAAACTCAAGAATGTATCAGAGAAAAAGAAGAATAGTCTTTCGCCTGGTGGTGTCTTTATTATGACTCCAAAAGTAGGTTCGTCTTATGATTGTGCTAGACTTGTGATATATTTTTGCAGGCCTTCGTAACAGCTCTGACTAGCGGTGCTCTTGCAAACCATGACATCAAACTAGTTGTAATTAATGAAGCTAACAAAGCATATGGACATTCAGCACTCTCGAGACTAGTTTCACTCGTCATGAATGAAGGGGTAAGTTAATGGATATTGTTCTTCTCTTTACACTTTCTGGTTCAGGCTAATATTCGCGTATTGGGTCTGGCTGAAACTTTGTCTTTCAAGAAAGTAGCTACAGTGCAATCCATAATTTCCAATCTATGTGTCAGCAATGTTCTGATCAAAAACTATTCGGATGGAAGTGAGCTAACAAAGTGTTGTATCCATTTGGTGTCAAGTTACAGCGCATCAAGAGGAGTAGTGAAATTCTGCTATTATTAAACATTTGAATGCCTGAAAGAAGTGAGTAATATGCCTTCGAAGTAAACAAAATATAGCTCAGTGCTCTCTGCTTTTAGGGAACATCAAACTTCACGAAGAAACTGGTTGCCGCTGAATTTCTTACAGAGTCTGACCCAGATGGTCTGATCTTTTCGGATAATTGGCGGAAGGTTGGTTATTCATTTTATTCGAGTTTAATTCTTTTTGTAACTAATGAGAATTGCAGCTTATTGAATCAGCTGACGAGGAATGGAACCAGCTATCCGTATAACAAATTCATTGGTGGTTGCATATAGGATGCTAGCTTTGTACGGTTACCGTGCCTTCTATTTGTTTTGAAATGTCTGTTTTTAAAATTATTCTCGACTGACTCAATTGGATTGTCGTTTAGCAAAATTCCTAAAGCAAACCCAATTGCTAAATGGTATAACCGATAACGCCGATCTGAGGTCCGTGTACGAATTCGCTGAGGCCAAATATTCATTTTCGCTACCCTATACCGTCGTCTGAGTTGTTTGAACTGATGAAGGGCAGTCATCCGAAAATGCCAAAATTGATCGATCTGCTTGACCAATATTACCATCTAGTAATTAAAAATTTTAAGTTGCTTTTTTCTTTCTAATTGAATTGACATTTGCAGAAACTGACAACTACAAGTTAATGATCTTCTGCGAGAGTTGCTTTGGTGCCAGGGCAGTGGCTGAACTATTGTTGGCTCATAACACGTTTAGCTTCAAAGAGAACTGGAGTGAATTAGACAACTTGATTGAAGGTAAAGCTTGATCAAGGAATTTATTTCCACTTTAAACTTTTATTAGATGTGCGCTTTCATGGAGTGTGATTGAGGATAAAAGATGGGTGATCAATAAATTTAAAGTAAGTTGGTTATATTTTATATCGATTTTGCACAATTTCTCAACCTTAAAAATTTAAGTCCAGCAATATCAGCATTCTAGTCAGTTCGTCTTTCGTGGAAACCTTAGCTCGCATGAGATCTTTGACTGTGCCATTGGGATGGACTACTGGTGAATATTATATTGTCTTCAACGATCAAAGGGGTGGGGGACATTTACAGGCCCGAGTGGTTCGAATCCCACTACGAGCATACATAATTTTTTTTCGACTCTTCTTATTTTGCTTTTCTTTTTTAACTTTAACATTTTCATATTTAATTAAAAAGAGAGAAATCAGTAGCCAATAAATGAGCGAAATAAGGAAATTACGGATAACCCAAGCCTATTGCTAATAGAAGTTTTTTTTCTCTATAGAAGAAAAGAACGACAACGGGAGTTACTGGAAGGAACCGATTGCAGAGAAATCGGAAATTTAGGACACTCTAAGAGCTGCAATATACCTTTATAATTGCGAAATTTTTCTAGCAGTAGCTTGGGTTATCCGTAATTTACTTATTTTGCTCATCCTTGGTTACTAATTTCTGTTTCTCCAAAACTGAAATAGGAAAGTATTTAAAAAAAAATTATTGAAAGCAAAAGAAGCAACGACAATGAGAAACAGCCGAAAAAAAAATATGTATGCTCGTAGTGGGATTTGAACTATTCGGGCCAGAAAATGCTCCCCTCCTTCAATCTTCATTAATTTTATTCAGTACTGCTTCGCTGCGATATTGAAATATGGAGATAAGCACGTCATTGCTTGTTGATGGATGAACTAGAAGCTATTGGTATAAATTAGGGACTTTAGTTTTAAATGCGCTGTAGTAGCTTCACCGTATTTTTCAGCCATCTAATGCCTTCTGTTGTGACTGGTTGCAGCCCAAACATTTATTCTGCAATGAGAGCTTGTATCGTTTCGAGAAGTCAATGAATCCTTTTGAGAAGTTGGGAACAATGTCTGAGATACCAATTGAGTACCTTCCCAACAATCTAACTCCTGAAATTTGTGAAGACAAAGCCAAGAAAAATGTGGCCAAAAAAACAAACTCAGTCAAGGAAGCGAGTGAAGAGCCAAGTGAAATAGTGGAGGTGGCAGCAATAGCTTTGACAGAGGGCTCAGATTGAGGAATTGGAAGAATTCGGAATCGGTGCCAGCTGGGATTGGAAAGCTTCAGCGAGGGGTATAACAGATGTTTCAGTTATGAGGTATCTGTCCTATATTTCATATCCATATTTCAATTAGAATTTAGACTGATTTGGTGCCGGAGCTCTGCGACCATCCTGCTCTTACGCCTTTGGACAAGTGGTGCAGTTACTCTTGCTCGGTAAATAACAACGATGAATTCTTGAATAAACTGGAACAGGAATTCAAATGTCGCCAAGTAAATGCTCTGAAAGAAGATAGAGAGGTTATAACTGAAGAACATATCAAGCATGCTGAACCGAACTAGTCGTCAATGAAGCGGTGGTAAAGAAGAGAAGGAAGAAGGTTGAGTCTGCTCGACTGATGAAAAGAAACCTCGAAAAAGGACGAAGAAAATTCTCAACCACGTAGAAGCAGAAGAAACAACGCAGCGGCAGGTCATCACCAACCATTTTCATTTCATCCGACCTCTTTCAACAGATGACTTTAGGGATCCAGTGGCTGAGTCATCAATCAACAGAGAGAATGCGCTTTTAAGAATTCTAAACATGTGTGAAACTATTTCCTAGTCGTGCAAGTTTTTCGTTGCAAAGATCTTTGTACATAAAGGGGCTCTATTGTTCGCATATGTGTGTCTATGGTTCTCAATAAAAAAAATATAGAGAGAAAAAAAAAGTAATCGTTAGAACTTTCACCGAAAAACCTTTACGTTTACGTTTAAACCTTTACGTTTTCCATGTTTTTCGATTGTCATGCTTAAAGGGCCATTGCCGTCTCCGACAACGGTTGTCCCCCGCCAATTCGAATTTTTTTCTTTATCTCTGGATCTACGTACGACTTTTTCAACCTGGTTTCTAACAAAAATATAGCAAAAATTAAATTCTAGGCCTTGTTTTTGTTAGAAACCAAGTTGAAAAACCCGTGCAGAAGTTGAATGATTATGCAAAAAAAATTTGAATTGACGGGGACAATTCAAAACAGGTGGCAATGGCCTTTTAAAGGAGATTGCACACCGAGGAGCGAATATTTTGAACTCTCAGATTCGATTCTCCTGCCTGCACACCCTATTTTTTAGTCCATTTTAGTAGGTTAACTCACTTCTAGGGTTAAAAGGTATCAAGCATTCTATTTCAACCGTTTCCAGCACTGCTTTACTGTCAGCAACTGCCTTAATTTTGCCATAATCATAATCGACATCTTACTAAAAGGAAACTAACTATTAACCATTACCGTATTCTCTCTATTAGTTCCACACTCTCTATTAAACCCACACCATAACTGGCACACCCACAACTGCTCAAAAATTAACTGAGAAAAAAGACAACTGCTCAAAAAGTCATCTGAGAATAAATTCAGATGAGAAATAATTTGTCTTGGCACAATTTGTGTCGCAAATAACTTTTGATATTTAAATGTTCTTACAAATAATTTTTTGTAGGAAAAATAAAGTTGTAAACAATTGATTAATGATTGATAACTAAGGTTGTTCATGGTCGGTTAATTCTGCCCTATTCAGTTTGATAACAAAATGGTTTGTTCATTAATCCGACAAACTTTTGATTTTTCAAGTCTTCCAGGGGATATCCACCTACCTGAGAGGTATCTACCCTAGGTTTCAGACTCCGGGTGTGAAAAATGGTGGTTTTTGTCGTAACAAACCCGAATGCCCAAAGAATTTAGGGTGTGAAAAAATGAGTTGATTTTAGTTCAGACTAACATTTAATTTTAAGCCAGCCAAGTGGGTAAATGATCGTTCACTTGGAGCAAAATTTTTCGCCGGACTCCCTTATTCGGTGCTCTCCCAAAGCACGCAAAAACACCTTTTTCGATGTTTTAGCATTTTTAACGTGTAGAAAACTGTTTTTAGGGCGCGGCCGACCATTTTTTGACATCGGGTTTGGGTCTGTAAAATCGGGATTTTGGTCTTAACAAACCAAATTTCTGACATGATTTTACGTATGATAGCATAATTCGTTTTTTATTTGACTAGATATTATTTTTCAAGCTATCCAGGTGAAATCCACTTGACCAGGACTACAGGGGTTGAATAATACACTCGGTGAACGTATGAAAGTAACTTAATAGAATAAAAAAACAAAACTATACAACCATTTATCACAAGAAAGTTTTGAGTGAAATAGTTCTGTCAAAGAACAATTTATTTTCGAAACAAATCGTGGCAATACCAATTATTTCTCATTTGAATTTATTCTCAGATGACTTTTTGAGCAGTTGTGGATATGCCCCCCAACTTTGAGGACCTGTATCTCAGCTCAGAGAAAAAATTTAACAAAGCTGTTTATTGCATTTTCTTAACTCCCACGAGCTCTACCGATTTCTCTATTTAGATTTTGGATTTTCACCCAAAATCTCGAGATCGACCCCAAATTTTTCCGATTTTAGGACGATTGGAAAAAAATCCCACATGTGGACCTAATAGAGAGAATACGGTAATTTGGTTTTCATCACCTCCTCCACTCATTTTACTGACTTCTCGAAAAGTTATATCTATTTTTCAGAGTCAGAATTTCAAGGAAAATCACATGGACATCATTCAACACCAATATCGGTTTAAAAAATGGGTAGTTTGCGAAGATTTGACCCAGCGAGAAAAGAGTATATTTGAAGGGTAGAATGGTACGGTATAAAACATTTTTGGATTTTAGCTCTAACTTATTTTACTGTTTTCTTTTGTAATAGTTTCAAGGGCTGTACCCAGAAATTTAAGCGGCATTTTGCTAAGTGGTCGATTTGCTAAGCGGTCGTTTTGCCAAGAATTTTTTTTGCTAAGCGACAAATTGCTAAGAATTTTTTTGTTAAGGCGCCCATTTGCTAAGAATATATTTGCTAAGGCATTCTTTTCTTAAATCCCGATTTGTTAAGAACTTTTTTGCCTTTTTGTACTTTCCCTTTTTCTCAATGTTCTGGTAGGGGATTAGAGATTTTTCCGACGGTCATTTTTCGGCCAATTTTTTTTGTTTTTTACTGATTTGAATGTGGGATCTAGGTAAATTGATATTTTCAGATGTGTCGAAACTACCACAAACCATTCTAAACCACCTAAAGTACCCTAAAACCACCCTAAATACCCAAACCCAAACCTGAAAGATTAAAATTTCTTAAAAATAAAATAAGCCATTTTTTCTAACTTAAAATTGTGTGGGGAATTGGGTCTGTCAAGCCCAAAGTTGCGATCTTACACACCCCAACTTCGATACCTGGTGTAGGTATCACCTGACCAGGTGGATGCCCACCTGGATGGCCTAAAAATAAAAAAGTTCATTTAAATAAAAAAATCTATTTTTCCAACCAAAAATTTTGTGAATAATTGGACTTGATGAGACCAAAAGTGCGATTTCACCTACCGATCCCAATCTAGGGTTGAGTACCACCTGGACAGGTTGTTATCCAGGCAACTCAAGAGTAGGGGTATGTTCACCCAAATGACCTGAAAGGTCAAACGTTAGTCTTTTCATATCTGAAATTACTGTAAAAAATAAAGTGTGCACCCAGGTGGATGCGAACCAGCATCCTCGGCGGTGGCTATCAAGTGGTCGTCCACTTGGATCAAAAATTTTTTTTACGTTTTCGGTTTCCAAATCATTTTTATCTGCACTAATTCGAGCACCCTGAAAATGGTTTGACAGTGGTAAAATCACGTTTTATCAAGAAATTTTTGAGTTATCGTGAATTCTTGATTTTGATAAATCAATCGTTAGCATAACTCTAAATTTATCGATAAAACGTGATTTTACCACTGTCAAACCATCTTCAGCATGCTCGAATTAGTGCAGAAAAATTGTTTTGGAAACCGAAAACGTAAAAAAAAAATTTTGATCCAAGTGGACGACCAGTTGGATAGCCACCGCCGAGGATACTGGTTCGCATCCACCTGGGTGCATACCTTTTTTATCGTAATTTTGATGTTTACTTGGCAAAGAGATCCATATACTCATCACCAAAGTTACTGGTTCGAATCCCTCTGGGTGCAATCAGTCCAGAGTAGGAGACCCCGATTCAATTAAAACCGTTTTTAGAACATGATTTTGGATTGAATCGTTCGGGTTTTAAGGTCTGTACCCCGAAATTAAGCCGAACTGAAGAAGATGTAGCTTAACAAAACAAGATCTTTATCAAAACAACTACTTAGCAAAAAAATTCTTAGCAAATCGACCACTTAGCAAATCGCCGCTTAAATTTCGGGGTACAGCTACAAGAATTAGCTGCAAAATTACGAGAATTAGCTGCAAAAAAAAATTGGCTGCAAAATTACGAGATTAGCTGCAAAATTCCGTATACCCAAAAAAAAACGGCTCAAATTGAAACACCCCTCAAAATATGTAAATCCCCCCTCAAAATAATTTTTTACCCCCTCAAATTTGAATTTCGCACAAAATGTGTAAATCCCCCCTCAAATTTATTATTTACCCCCTCAAATTTTAAAATTTACCCCTTAAATTCAAATTTACCCCTCAAATTCAGACCAGATGGCTCAGGACCCACTCCAGAATCGCAAAAGGCCAAAATGATTGGTTTTTTCGGGGGGTCGTCTGGGGGGGGAGTAAACTTTTCGAGAAAAATCGATTGAGCGGATCAGATTTCGGGTCAGATGGGCTTAATCGTCCACAACTCCACCCTGAACCACTCAAAACCACCATAAACCTGGAATTCTGAGCAATTAAGGCTGTCGGACCCGAAATCTGATCCGCTCAATCGATTTTTCTCGAAAAGTTTACTCCCCCCAGACGACCCCCGAAAAACCAATCATTTTGGCCTTTTGGCGATTCTGGAGTGGGTCCTGAGCCATCTGGTCTGAATTTGAGGGTAATTTGAATTTAAGGGGGTAAATTTTAAAATTTGAGGTAAATAATAAATTTGAGGGGGATTTACACATTTTGTGCGAAATTCAAATTTGAGGGGGTAAAAAATTATTTTGAGGGGGGATTTACACATTTTGAGGGGTGTTTTCACCTACAGCCAAAAAAAAACACAGGCGGAAACACTGAAAGCAGAAATAAAACAGTCAAAATGATTTCAAAAACGATTTTGAAATTAAAATCTCTGGCGTGCCTGGTACCCGCGAATTTGAAATGCAGGAATTATTCCATCGGGCGCGAGCATGCCCCTTTAAATGCAAAATTTGTCTATTTGGAAGAAAAATTTTCGTTGTCGTTGGCGTTGTCGTTGACGTAAAAGTGCCTTTATAAAACATTTTTTCCAACGACAGCGACGACGACAATGACAACGTTTATAAATGAGCCATAAGAGCACTTTACAAGGAAATCAACACGCGCTTAACACGCGAATCTGGATTCGGAATTTGATGTTTGCCTAACGAAAACAAGTTTTTCGTCAAAATATTTTTCAAAGAGATTTGGTTTTCTTTGAAACTTATGCTTCACGCCCCAACAGCCTTTTTTCACTTTATTTTTAAAGCATTTTCTGGCACAGTTTTTCTCGCTCTGTCAAATGGTATTTATCGTTCACCTAACGAACTGCCCTAAAATACGTGATTTTGCACATTTAACCAACTCAGTTTAAAAAAAATGACATACCGTATTTTCTCTAATTATAGACCCCTCAACTTTGAGGGTCTGTATCTCAGCGCAGAGTGAAAATTTTGCAAATATCTTTTTTGCGTTTTCTTAGCTCCACGAGCTCTGCTGATTTCACTTTTTAGATTTTGGTTGAGCCCAAAAATCTCGAGATCGACATCAAATTTTTCCGATTTTCAGGAGGTTGAAAAATTATAGACCCGGGTCTATAATTAGAGAAAATAGGGTATATGTTTCTTTGAACCGAAAATCTTAAACTTAATAATGATAAATGTCAAAGCAATGTGTCGTTAGGAGGCACATTATCTTAGATTTCAAACAAGCTATTAAACAAATTTGATGAATCAATATATGACAGAGAAAAATGCAAAACAAATTTGAGACACGTGACTTTTAGCGTCCCATCTTGAAAAGAAAAGTCACTCGTCATATCCGGCGAATTTTCGAAATCTGTTTTCCGATCAGAATCAGCATGAAAACTGTTCAAAAATACAATAAAAAGACCACTCAACCGTTGAAGTGTTAAAGCAAACAATAAAATAATAGCTTATGCCTCGTGTACGCAGAGCAAGTCAAAGTCAAGGGCAAAGTCATGCGGTATGTACGCACAGGAAGTCCAAGTCAAGGTCATCAATCAAAAACAATTTACTCATCCACAGAATTCTGACGGAAACTTTATTAAACACCAACGGACAGCAAATCAAATCATTTCATTCTGCCTACCATTAGTCGAATCCGCCATGATTTATAAAAACATAGGAGAGATAAGCTTAATTTGTAAATAAAAACGCCTTTACTGCAACGATGAATGTATGTAGCAGCACAATACACCACTGATCAGTAAAGAAGATCAAAATAAGACACGAAAAATTCCGAAAAAACTTTGACTTTGACTTTCTGTTTCAAACTTTTTTTGAAACGCCAGTCAAAGTCAAGGGCAAAGTCATGCGTAAACAGCCAAAAGTCAAGGTCAAAGGCGAAGTCGAAGTTGACTTGCAGGTTGACTTGCAAGTCAACTTTCTGTGCGTACACACAAAAACTTTGACTTTGCCCTTGAATTGCTCTGCATACACGAGGCATTAGACTCACAAAATTTTGCCACCGAGATGTGAAATTTTTGACACCGGGCACCGACTTAAAAATTTTCGGCACCGGCATCGTACCGGTGCCGATACAGCACTAGCAGGAACAATATTCACGAATTATAAAAATGATTTAGATTTTTGTGATGGACACATGTCATCGTATTTATTAAATCATAGACTAATCAAAAATGAACGAAATTCTCAAATATTTTCAATATTTTCGTGTGGTGCAATATTTTATCTTTTATTAGTTAACCATCTACAGACCAAACTAGTTATGTCTTTTCACCAGAGTAATCTACGAAATTTTACAATTCTTGACAAATGGCCAGTGCCAGGAAATAATTATTTCATCAAAGACTTTGAACTCCGTCGCTCGTAAAGTCATTTGCTCGCGTTACTGGAAATGCATGAACGACACAAAATTTCAGGTGATTTTTTTTCAAAACGGATAATATTGGGCCGGAATGACTTATACCGAACCCACCTAAAACGATCCAGAATAAGGTTTTTGTATGTTTAACCGTTGAAACGCACTAAAAACATATCTTGAGCATCCAGAGACCATTTCCAGAAAAGTTTGTTTCGACTGAAATTTCCACTTTTTGCCTTGTGTGACCAAGGTAAGCTACCATGCATAGTGATATTCTGCGACTCAATTATCTTTGAGGGGTCCACAAAAAGTCCTTGCCTTGGTCCCCCCGGGTTTTTTATGGGAGCAAATTGAATTGTTGCCCCAAAATCTGAATTATTCCCCCTTTATTGCTTTTTTCGGCAATTTATTACCGAAAGAAAGAAAAAAGGGGGAATAATTCAGATTTTGGGGGCAACAATTTAGTTACATCCTTTTTATGTTGCAATTTTGCTTTAGTCCGCTGTTGTTTTGAGAAAAATTCATATTTTTTTCTCGGCCCGTACGGACTTTAAAAAACTTATTTAAAAAGGTGTGAAATTTTTTGTTATATACTTGCATATCAGGGCTGCGTCTTAACCGGAAAATAATCGGAACGGATTTCGGAATCGGAACTCCGGAATTTTCGGAATCGGAATTCGGATTTCGCAAAATTTTTGAGCTCCAAAATAAGAATCAAATTTCCAATCATTTTTTTAGGCGTAGGGGCGTTTGGCGGCTGTATTGATTTTCGGCGTTTCCCGTTTCAAAAAGCGCCAGTTTCAAAAATGTCCGTTTTCGTCGTTAGCCGTTTTCGTCGTTAGCCGTTTTCGGCATTTGTCGTTTTTCAGGAGCTTTATTCAAAATATTCCGTTTTCGACAAGATGAGTTCGGAAATTTGAGTTTTTTAGAGAAATGGGTTTGGGAGAATTTAGTTTTCGGAGGCATCTGAGTTTGCACACTCTTTCTTGGAAAGCTTCCTTATAGGTCAGTTTTGTCCTTGTTCTTTGCTCATGTATATAAACATAGAAATCATCGAAAACTCCAATTTTTTCACCGATCCTCTCTCCAGGTCTACATAACCACCTATTGGTGCTTATACCCACTTTACTGATATACACACCTACCATACAGGCCTACCTACCCATCCTACCGGCATAGATTGATATCTATTTACCTACAAGTACCCACTTGAGTAGTTGAGGTTAGAGTTGGTGAAATTTTTTTTGGCCCTATCAAATCGTGTTTTTGTATGAAATTTTAAGTACGGTAACTAGATTTGTTTTAAATTTTTTGAAGATTTTTTTGGCACATCCAGGTGGATATCCACCTGATTCTAGGCTACATACCCCGGGTTTCTGCATTTAGGTAGGTGAAATCGAAATTTCGGTCTTAACAAATCCGATTCCTGATTCCATTTAAAGTAGGAAATAGTGGTTTATTAAAGATTATACCTAAATTTTGCGGGAATTTATATTTAAGTCTGAGCCAACTAAACCAAGTGGTAGTCCACTTGGATCAAAATATTTTTCTTTACGTTTTTCATCTTTCAAAACTTGTTTCCTGGACTATTTCGGGCATGCTGAAGATGGTTTGACAGTGGTAAAATGCCGTTTTCTCTAGTATTTTTTGAGTTTTAGGAAATATTAATAATAATTGATTTTTCCAAAATCAATTATTGCCCAAAACTCAAAAATACCTGAGAAAACGGCATTTTACCACTGTCAAACCATCTTCAGCATGCTCGAATCATTCAAGATTAAAATTAAAATTTGAATTCCCGCAAAATTTCTCAAAATGCAGGAATTTGGAAAGAGTAGACAAATTCGTGTGTGGACGAATTTGATGCAGATCAATTTGGTGTAGATCAATTCGTTGTGGATCAATTCGGTGCCGCCCTTAATTTATCAGACCAGCCAAGTGGAAATCTACCTACCCCAGGGTACCCACCAAGGGTTTTCTGATCTGGGAGGGGGAGTTTGGAAATATCAATTTCAGTCCTAATCAGGGTGACCAACTGCCCTATTTATGCATTGCCCTATTTTTTGACACAATTTGCCCTATTTTTAAATCGAAAAAATAGGGCATTTAAATTAAACTTTTTTTGCTGAAATCATATTTTTAATCAAATCTCTATATAGTATTTGGACAATGTTTGTCATTCTGTCTGTCACGTTTTTGGTTTTTTGTATTTTTTTCGCGTTTTCTGATAAGAACTCGGGAAAAGCTCAACGTTACGTTGTAGCCCGAATCCTTGGCCACATTTTAAGCTATCGCACGGCTCATTTGGCCGACACCCCTGAGACGTCACTTAATTTTAAGGTTCGTCGTGCACGGGTTTTGACCCTTTTGGGCATTTTTTGAATAGTAAGGGTTTTTTTCGGGGATTTTTGTACCGAAGTCGGGAAAAGCTCAACGTTACGTTGTAGCGCTAATTCTGAGCTACATTTTGAGTTATCGCACGGCTCATTTGGCCGACACCCTGAGACGTCACTTAATTTTTAGGTTCGTCGTGCAGGGTATTTTAGGGGGTTTTTGATACTTATGGGCAAATTATTAGGCGCCTGTAAGGCGCCAGTCCACCTAGTATTTATTATTCCTTTTGTTTTTCGCTTCCATTCGGTTATTCCATTTCAGTTGCTGCAATGAGCGGGTGTTTGATATTTTTAGGCCTCCGAAATTGTTGTGATATGTACAGTTATTTTTTGACTGAAAACTATTGTTGAAACAGGCTATTAGTGTTGAGAAGTACAGATTCGGTCAATAAAGTGATTTTTCGGTTTGTTCGCCATATATTTTAAGAAGTTTATAAAAATGCCCTATTTTTTGAAAATGTTTACGTTAAATGCCCTATTTTTGATCTTTCACGCCCTATTTTTGTGATTTGAGTTGGTCACCCTGGTCCTAATTAACCCGATTCCCTACACGATTTAACGTAATAATAAATGGTTTGTTTTTGACATTGACCAAATTTTTATTTTTCAGGCTAGCCAGGTGGATATCCACTGGCCAGGTGGTACCTACCCCTGGCTTTGGGATTTGGGTGGGTGAAAATGAAGTTTTGGTCCTGTCAAACAGGATTCACCACGCAATTTTGAGTATGAGAGGATGGTTTGTTTTTGAATTTTAAAAATTTTCATTTTTTCAGGCCAGCTATGTGGATATCCACCTGACCATAGGGTACCCAAACCACGGTTCAGGGTTTGGTTAGGTAAAATCGAAATTTTGAATCAGAAAAATGCTTTGTTTTGATTTTCAGCGTGACATCTATAAAGGATATCCTAAAAAGAGAATGCAGACAGAAGTCCCCGATATTAGCGAATTTCCGAACTAATATTTTCGACAACGGAAATATCCAAATTATTTTTTTCGAGAACAGAAAAATTTCAAAAAATATGATCGAAACCCAAAAATGTCCAAAAACATTTGTCCTAAAACGGTAAAAGATCAAACTTATATCGCTCAAAACGGCTAACGACGAAAACGGCTAACGACGAAAACGGACATTTTTTAAAATGGTGCTTTTTGAAACTGGAAACGCCGAAAATCAATACAGCCCGTTTGGCCCTTTTTTCCACTTTTTTAAATACGCGCCTTTTATTTATTTTTATTGTTTTTGTGCTTTTCATAATCTTGGCTCCAGGTAAATTTTCCCGCGGTGTATACTTCTTCTGGTAAATTTCCCTACGGTGAATTCTCCCTCTGGCCGCTAAATTCCTCAGTAAAGATTTTCAAATTAATCTTTTTTTCTTGTGAAAACTCTTATCACTTAAGATGTTTTTCTATAATCTAGCACCCGTATTATTGGATGATTTATGCACCAACCCAACCAAATGGTCGTCCATTTGGTGAATTTTTTTTTCATGTGTTTGGGTTTGCGAAATCTGTTTTTTGCAGTAATTTGAGCATTCTAAAAAGGCTTGACAATAGTAAAATGCCATTTTCTAGGCTAATTTAAGTTATGGTAAAATAGCTAAAATGACAGTTTGGAATTTACAGAGTATATTCAGATTATCAGAATAAGTGAACGTAATAGCTTCTCGAAGCCGAAAAATAAGAGAGAGAAAAAATTGGCCCAGGTGGACATCCAAATCCACCACTTGTACCCGGATATGGACCCGGACTGAGTAGACCAACCAGTTAACTCCCTCATTTCGACCTATCTGCCTAGGTATCCACTTACTAGATGTATCCATTCTTTTCCAGGTATCTTCATCCACCTAAACCATTTGAGCATTGGGTAACACTGCCTGGCTACTACTACCGAGGCATTTCCACCAGAGTACCGTTACCTAGGTAGAACAACTTGAGCACCACCTGGTTACTCTTCGGGATACGTGATTAATGCAGAACTGGGGCTCCTGCAAGTCAAATTGCTGTTTTAGCATTATCAAACCGTGTTTGGGACACGAGTATGGATAAGATAGAATGACTTTTAGTTAGTTTCAGCTAAATCCAAAATTTTGGTTTTAGAGATGGATACCCATTTAGAGGAGATACCAGGTGGTTCTTATCCACCCTGAGGCTTTGAGGCTTTTCTACCAGGTGGTCCCTATCCACCCTGAGGCTTAAAGTCTTATAAAAATTAGTTTATGACGGTTATTCAAGAAAATAATAATAAAAAAAACTGCAAAAACGGCTGTACCGAAAAGGTAAAGAAATATTTGGTAAAAGGCACATTTGGTAAAAAAACTTTTTGGTAAAAGCACATTTGGTAAATTTTTTTTGGTAAAGGCACATGTGGTGAAAAACTTTTCCGTGGATATTTTCGCGTGGTATATCTTTTTGGTCATAAAGTTCTTGTTTTTGGCCATAGATCTTATTTCGACGCGGAATTGGCTGTTTTGGTCACAGAGACACCGTTTTCGGAGGGCATAGACGTTTCCCCAATCATCTAAAAGCACTTTATGCTCTCCGAGCCCCGTCAAGCACCTAGTGACCAGGACATGAATCGAGGTCCTCTACTCAGGACAATTGCACCCAGAGGGGTTTGAACCAGCGACCTTGGTGATGAGTGCATGGACTTCTACACCACTCAAGTACTCAAATCATGATAAAAAATAAGGTATGCGCCTAGGTGGATTCGAACCAGCAAGCTCTACATTACCACTTATAATCGCTCAGAACTCCATCCAGTGGGACGAACCAAACCAAGTGGTCGTCCACTTGGATCGAAAATGTTTTTCACGTTTCCGGGCTCTAAAACATTTTTTTACACTAATTCGAGCATCCTGAAGATGGTTTGACAGTGGTAAAATCACGTTTTACCAAGAAATTTTTAAGTTATTGCTAATTGTTGATTTATCAAACTCAATCGTTAGCAATAACTCAAAAATTTCTCGGTGAAACGTGATTTTACCACTGTCAAACCATCTTCAGCATGCTCGAATTAGTGCAGAAAAGTTGTTTTGAAACCCGAAAACGTGAAAAAACTTTTTGATCCAAGTGGACGACCACTTGGTTTGGTCACACTGCATGATGGGGTTGTTAGTAATTCTAAGGGTTGATTTAGGTCGCTGGTTCGAATCCACCTGAGCGCATACCTTTTTTTTTACCATAATGAAAGATATAAAAGCAGGCGTTTGACTTTTCAGGTCGTTTGGGTGAATTTACCCCTACTCTGGAGTAGTTACCTGGATATCAACCTGTCCAGGTAGTAGCCACCCCAGGTTTGGAGTTGGGTAGGTAAAATCGCACTTTTGGTCTTAACAAGCCGAATTTCACACACAATTTTAAGTAATAAAAAATGGTTTATTTTTTATTCTAAAGAAATTTTAATTTTGTAGGCCATCCAGGTGGACATCCACCTGACCAGGAGGTAACCACCGCACGTTTTGGGTTTGCGTGGGTGAAATATTGATTTTTGTCCTAACAAACCTAATATACACATAATTTTAAGTTAGAAAAAATGAGTATAATTAAGAAGAATTTTACTGGGAGAATATAGATATAGAACCTGGAGAAAGAAAGGGAAAAAGACGAAAAAGTTGGAATAAGAAGGTCTTTGACACAAAAACAACTACAAAGTGCCTTACTAAAATTTACCAAATGTGCTTTTACCAAAATTTTTTTTACCAAATGTGCTTTTACCAAATTTTTTTTTACCAAATGTGCCTTTTACCAAATATTTCTTTACCTTTTTCGGTACAGCCGCAAAAAACAATAAAACTAAAAAAAGCGCGTATTTAAAAAAGTGGAAAAAAGGGGCCAAACGACTTACGTAAGTCGTTTGGCCCTTTTTTCCACAAATGGAAAAAGGGGCCTAAAGGCTACGACCCATTTTTTTATTCTTATTTTTGATAACACACAAAACAGGGCCCTTTATTACAATGCGAGGATGGGGGTTTTGCCTTGGTCTCCCTCCCCTGTTGTTATTTTTTGTGGTTTTTTAGGCTCAAGCTTAGGCAAGGGTAGGCCAGCGTATGCTGGGATGGACTTGAACATGAGTCTAAGATATTTTTGATTCCGTCCTAAGATACGCTGGCCTACCCTTGACTAGGCCGAAAGCCTAAAAGATAACAAAAACAACAGGGACCCCAAAGCAACCCCCAATGTATGGCCCAAAACAGCTCAATCAGCATCAATATTCAAAGTTGTATGCGGTCAAACAAAACAACCAGGATACACCCGAACCACCAGGATGGAGCCCGAACCACTGGCTACATTCAAACCACCGGAATGAGGCTCGGACCAGATCCTTGTCGGCGCCAGCAAACGTGGCAGATGTATGACGGGACAAAGAAAACATAGAAGAAAACATCGAAAAAAACTAGAATTTGGGTTAACAAATACCGAGAAAAAGCTGAATTTGATTTCATTTTTCGGTTTTCGGATTTCGGAATTCGGAATTCCGACGCACCCCTATTGCATATGTACCTATTGTGATCATGGTTAACATGGTCACGATAACCATGATCACCTCTGGTTTCGGGTCTGGGTTTTGGCCAAAAATCAGTCATGCGGGTCACTGATTAGGGCCTTGCAATGTTTCTGTTACTTATGAATTCTATCAAATTCAAAAATGTATCCAACTGCGGTATCCAATCCAATGGCAGTCGATTTTTCAGCTTGGTTTCTAACAAAACAAGGCCTAGAATTTAATTTTTGCTATATTTTTGTTAGAAACCAAGTTAAAAAATTCGTGCGTAAATCCAGCGATAAAGAATAAAATTTAAATCGGCGGGGAGCAATCGTTGTCGGAGATGGCAATGGCCCTTTAAACATCGAGATTGTGTTAGCCGACTTTCGCCCACTCCCTTTCGATAACTTTTTTGGAAAATTTATTTTACAGTATTTCCCATAATTAAAATCAGTGTTTTGATCGCTGTCTAAAAACGCAATAATTGAAAGCTATCCAGCAATACGAAAGCTTTTGTCTCGCTTTATTTGTTTTGTTTGTTTGGATGCCTAGAACTGACTACAATTTTTCGAAGACTAGACGAAGCCCCACCTACGCAAAATTTAAATAGGTTGCGTTCACTTTTGGTTAGAAACTCTAATTTTGCTACAAAAGGAAAGTTTTTCGTCAAAATTTGTTTATCGTAATCAACAATCGCTGAAAATTTTAGAAAATATGCAAAAACTTTTTTTTAAATTCTTGGCGTTTTGTTTAAGTTGAACTGATTTTGAATTTGGGGCCCCTGTGATTCTTGACTCTTGAATAGGCACGGGGACACTTGTATTTTTAATAATTTTTTAGAATTTTTAATTTGTGCATCAATTTCAACAAGATTTTTTCTTGACAATTATAGTTTTTTTCGCCTCGGGAACCAGACCTCAACAGTGTGTGGCTTTTTCGGCCATAAAAAAGCTACACCTCTTTTTACAGAATTTGCATAAAATGACACATTGCTTTGAATTTTCGAAGTATGATATGCGTTTTCAAGATTCCAATAGAAAGCTGAGGAAGATGTCTTTCAACTGGTATGTAGAAACATCAGATGCGCTAATAAAATAGTTCAAAAAACAAGCAATGAAAATAAAAAAATGTTTAAAAAAAGCTACACCAGGGTCGAAAAAGCCACACCTTGCCAACCCTAGACTTAAACCAGAAAAAAATTCGCTTTTTTGAAAACCAAGTGTTACCCTGCCTATTCAGGAGTCAAGTATCACGATTATATAATGGTTGTCCTTTGAGAAAAATTAAATTTTGATAAAAGGATTTTATATATCATGGTCACATTTCGATCTTCAATTAATTATTTCTCAAAATTTTGACTATCACGCAAGGTCTAGCAAACTACTTTTACACGTAACCTGGGGGTGCTCTACAAGAATACAACAATTTTTTTATTGTCTTTTGTCCTAGAAAAAAGATCCTCACAATCTCCTTGTAAGAGCAAACTAATGACTGTGAGGAGTGCTGAGTGTGTATTGTACAATATAATAAAACAATTCCGAACACAATTCCGAAAAACAAAAAGTTTTTTTGGAAATTTGAAGCCAGTGCAACAAACAGGAGTGGGATCTTATGTCTTGTGATCTGGATGCCTGGCTAAAGAAAAAGCCGTTTCCGTCTTGTTACCCACTTATCAACAATAGATAAGATTTTATCTTGCAGATATGGTACTTGATAATGAACAGACAAGATTTCCTATAATAGGATTTACTATAAGCATTTGAATAATATCAAACACATTAGTTTTGTTTTAGAAGTCGTTGCTAAACAAAGATGGTAGAGCCCAAATATGTTGGATGTGCTGTGTATCATCAAAAAAATCAGCTGCAAAGGTGGTTTAAAAAGACATGCTCGCTGCGTTGGGAATATTTTGAAGAGCATGTACCAGGCAGTGTTCTCAATAGTGAGAGGCAGAATGAAAATTCAAAACAGTGTGATCTGATCGATTTGCCTTTCTGACTCTCATTTCTGACAGTCAGAATAATTTCCCGCGCTTTCCGACTGTCAGAATTTTTGAATTTTCATTCTGACTTTCATTCTGCTTCTGACTATGGCTAAAATTGATTTACGCCCTCAAAATACTGATTTACGCCCTCAAATTTATTATTTACGCCCTCAAATCGATCAAAATGCTTATTTTAGTCATCGAACTGCTCATTATTTCTTTGAACTTATGAAACTAGATGTAAATTAAAAAACAGAGAAGTCTCTAGTTGCCTTAACACTCGGAAAGCCATGCGTAGTAATTGCTGCGTCGGAAGCAGAATTTCACGCTCTACACGATGGTACTTTTATTTTTTTATTTAGACATAAATGTGCCGAGATATTAATGATTTAAAATTGGTCGAAAACGGCCTCCAAAAACAACAATTCGGTTGATTCATTCATGTGGTACTCACCCAAATTTATACTTTTTCTAGACGTTTAGCATCTTAAAGTGATGGGCATGAACAGGGCTATCGAATAGGTGCAAGCATCCAAGGCAGTAGTGGTGAAATCCTGGACATATATGCATTTATAGGCTAAAATCCAGATTTCTGAAAATCACAATCCACTCACTAAAATTCTCATAACTTTTCTCAGTGACCACTTCCAACCATTTTCTCAGGCCTATCAGATAGCACAGCTTCAGGGCTACACAATGAGCACTAATAAGCCGTATGGTGAAGAAAAAAATATTGCCAAAAGTCGATTTCCACTTCAGGGATTGCTATCGTTCGGAATGCTAGATTTCAACCAAACATGAAGGAATGTAAAGGCAAAACAACGACAAAACCGAATATCATTTTTCCAGCCAAATACATATGCAACGTCACAAAACAACACAACTTATCTGCACTGATCGCATTTTTCTTCGTTTGTTTTGTGCTGATGCTTTCTGCAGTAATGTTTCTGACACCTGCTACAGCGTTTTCGACTCATTGCTTGGCAGACTTGGCAATAACCAGTGGCAGCGACAGGCTTCGGCAGATGTAGATGCTCATCTTCTCCCACACGGCTGCACTTGGTGCAAAGCACTAGCATCACGATGTGGTCTTCACAAGCAAGTTTCTCACATTTGCTGCAGCTGCGTACGCGGTCACCCCTTCCCACCTTATTGCAGATATGGCACCACTTTGGAGATTCTTTCGTGGTCGCATTCATTTTGTTGTGAAGACTAAATTCAATGATAATAAATACGTTTGCATTTCTTCTCAAACCTGTCGTAGTGGCCTGATATCTGCGAAAAAGTTTTTGCAATCCAGTGTTCCGATTTTGCTCTTTCTGCTTTTTGTCCAGTCATCAATTGGTCTGCCAGCTTGTGGATGAGTTGTGTTGTTTTGTGACGTTGCATATGTATTTGGCTGGAAAAATGATATTCGGTTTTGTCGTTGTTTTGCCTTTACATTCCTTCATGTTTGGTTGAAATCTAGCATTCCGAACGATAGCAATCCCTGAAGTGGAAATCGACTTTTGGCAATATTTTTTTCTTCACCATACGGCTTATTAGTGCTCATTGTGTAGCCCTGAAGCTGTGCTATCTGATAGGCCTGAGAAAATGGTTGGAAGTGGTCACTGAGAAAAGTTATGAGAATTTTAGTGAGTGGATTGTGATTTTCAGAAATCTGGATTTTAGCCTATAAATGCATATATGTCCAGGATTTCACCACTACTGCCTTGGATGCTTGCACCTATTCGATAGCCCTGTTCATGCCCATCACTTTAAGATGCTAAACGTCTAGAAAAAGTATAAATTTGGGTGAGTACCACATGAATGAATCAACCGAATTGTTGTTTTTGGAGGGCCGTTTTCGACCAATTTTAAATCATTAATATCTCGGCACATTTATGTCTAAATAAAAAATAAAAGTACCATCGTGTAGAGCGTGAAATTCTGCTTCCGACGCAGCAATTACTACGCATGGCTTTCCGAGTGTTAAAGGGGATGGATCATATCGGCTAGGTCATAGGTTCTAATTCCTCTGGGTATACACCTCATTTTTTTCACATTTTTAGTGAGTTCACCGACTTTGCTGTCAGCAACTACCACAACAATCTGTGCGTCCAATCTGAGAAACAATCTGAGCATTTTGATCGATTTGAGGGCGTAAATAATAAATTTGAGGGCGTAAATCAGTATTTTGAGGGCGTAAACTACTTATAGCCTTCTGACTATTGAGAACACTGGTACCAAGTCAATTCAAAAAAGATTTTTTGTCTTGTCGAGTACCTTCTTGTGATAAGTAAAAAAACACTGCTCCGAATTTATAGCGTCGGAAGCTCAGTGGGAAAACGGCGGCTTTCTTTAAAAGTCGCTCATCGGTTCGATTCTGATTGCAAGCAATATTTTTCCCTGGCTTTTACGAAAATTAATTTGAATTGACCTGAAACCCGCTTTTTGGCCTTCCCGCGTTTCCTGCCTTTCGCTTTAAAATTTTAAAAGAATTTATTTTAAAATTTAACGCTTCTAACTTTCAGAAAAGGAAAAAGACAGGGGCATGAAACTTTTATCCTATCCTTCCCTGCATCACATTGCCCCGATTGTCTGTCTATATCATGATGTCTTGGTATGACTACAAGCCTAATATTGACCGCATATTTATTTTTAAACATTTAGATAGAAATTTTCAAGTGGCTGCCCCCTGGAGATCGACTACGAATGGAGCTGGTGTGCAAAAAGTGGAATCAAGCCGTTAAGAAAAGCTGGTTTAACTTTCGCACTTGTGAAGTGCGTTTCGAAAATGTAAGTTTTTTTGAAAAATTTATTTAAGAACCATGAAACTTATGGCCCTATCGCTCAATGGAGGGGGTTTTGCCTTGGTCCCCCCTGTTGTTGTTTTTTTGTGAGTTTTGAGTTCAAACTACGTTTGAGTCTGTCCTAATATATGCTGGCCAACCCTTGACCAAGCCTAAAGCCTGAAAAATCACGAAAAACAACAGGGGACCAAGTAAACCCCTCCCCCCAATAAGAGGGGGGGGGAATAAGAAACCCCTCCCCAAGTAGGGCCAAACTTATTTTCACATAGGACGGTGAGTAAATTTAAGGCCACCTGGAGCCTGTTATAAACGGCTTTCCTTCTCCGGAATCCGTAATTTTGGATTCAGCCAAAAGTAATTAAAAAGTACTATAAATACAAATTAAATTTGTGTCTGCGAATACTATGCTATATATATTATAATTACCCCTGTAAATGTGTGTTTCGGTAGTTTAGTGGTTATGCGCTAGAGTACGCTCTTGAGTTCGAATCCTCGTGGTTGTCATTGAGTTTTTTCCTCCAATTAATTTTTTTTAGACAGCATATGAAGTGCACCCCCCTTGAAGTGCATCCCCATTTGGGAGGGGGTGCACTAAAATCATTTTTATACATATTTTTTATTGTTTTTTTGTTATTGTCTTGAAGGGAAAGTCATTATTTTTAACTTTTTAAACTACCCAAATCACTTTGTTAGTTCCCAAAGCATCTGGATAGTATCCGAATCACCTGGATAGCATCTAAATCATCTAGATAATTTCCAACCACCCAGATAGTGCTCAAATAACCTGTACCAGGAAAACCTAAAATTCTGACACCGAATTTGTGATCAGCGTATCTGATTTGTTTCTGAAACCACTTTTGGAAGTGTACTTTGAATGTTATATTTCAAATTTTGTCTCAGGACAATAAACTTTCAGACAAGTCAATAATTGGTGAATCAAATATTTATTTTTCTGAGAAAAATTTGAAATATGACACTCAAAGTATACTTCTAAGAGTGGTTTTAGAAGCGAATCAGATACGCTGATCACAAATTCGAGGCAGGCAGAAGGAATTGAACCTGCGGCATAAAAAAGCAAAAACCATCTTCTACTCAAAAAGGTTCATACTGAGGGTGAGAAAATCCCACACTGGGATGAAAAAAATATCACACTGTGAGACAAAAATTACACTCACATTGTCTCACTGTGAAAATTACACTCGCATCAAGTGTGAGTGTGATTTTAGTGTGATTCTGAGGTTCACTAAGATTTTGTGGTGTGAGTGTGAAGTGTGACTCTGATTTTTGAAAAACACTGGAATTATCATCAAACTTGATTTTGCCAATTGCTGTGCAAACTTAATTTTTATGGACCTTTTGTTCTTGAAGTCGTTACAACTTTACAAATTTAGATGGCCAGTGTTCTCCTTCGAGGTGGGCGATTCGTTCAGAAACTCAAAATTCTTCTCCCTAGAAATAGCTACAACATTGACACTTATCAGTCGCATGCTCATAAAGCAATGTTTGCTCTCTGCTTGACACCCAACCTGAAACACTTGACTGTGGATATGCCAAGCGAGAAATATGTCCTTTCTCAAATGGTCCAATTCAAGCTATGTATTAAATTAAAGTCCTTGTCGTTAAAATTTGCAGTAAGTTCGCACGCGAAAATTTCCACACTTAAAATTGGCCTTTTTATAGGAAAGATCTAGCGAGATGATGTTGACCACTTTGCTCTCCATGTGCACTCAGCTGGAATCCTTATATCTTAAAGGAACGAGAGGCTATAAAATCAAGCAGTTGCCATCCACTCTGAAGTTCTTTGATGTATATTGCATAGGAGATTTACTACAAGTTATGGAAGTGGCTGTGAGACAGAATATGGCATTAGGGGGTCTTGCATTGCCCTGTTATTATTGGTATCCTCTCAGTCCGTACAAGTTCCTAGAGAGAATGGATCTTACTCAGTGAGTTATCCGTTAAATTGATTGATTTAAATATTTTCTGATGATACCCGAGCTCGCTTATTAGAGCGTGGCGCAGCATAATGTGAATGTTGGCCGCAAATGGAGATATTTACAAGCACAAGGTTGTATGGAGTAATTTCTGCAGTTGCCCTGGTGTAGCTTTTTTTAAACATTTTTTTATTTTCATTGCTTGTTTTTTGAACTATTTTATTAGCGCATCTGATGTTTCTACATACCAGTTGAAAGACATCTTCCTCAGCTTTCTATTAGAATCTTGAAAACGCATATCATACTTCGAAAATTCAAAGCAATGTGTCATTTTATGCAAATTCTGTAAAAAGAGGTGTAGCTTTTTTATGGCCGAAAAAGCCACACACTGTTGAGGTCTGGTTCCCGAGGCGAAAAAACTATAATTGTCAAGAAAAAATCTTGTTGAAATTGATGCACAAATTAAAACTTCTAAAAAATTATTAACTACCTCTCATTTGATCAATCATCTGAAGTTGAAAGGGCATGAAGCGCAGTTCAAAGAATATGAGTCGGATAGGCCATGCAAGGTATTTATTTTGTGAAAATTATAAAATTGTGTATTGCATTTTTCCTTATTTAGATTCCTCCGATTACTTCTTTCTTCTCCGTGCAGCAGGGCAGAGAAGATCTTCAGCGCAAAATGGACGAAGAGCTGGTCAGAATTATGGTACGCCAGAATGCTTCGATGTACTTCTTCGACGACCCAGACGAACAAGCAAGGACGGCGAAGGCATATCCGGATCTCAAAGTAACTAGAATTTTGCGTGAGTGGCCATTGAAGCATCTGTTTTTAGATTTATGGTCGACAACATTACAACAGAGTAGTCATTCCATCTATGCGGGACAAATAAAGGAGAAGATTTTGCAGCAAATTGGCAGAGGACATTTCTCTATTACAAGTGACAGATGGCAAAAGCCAAGCAAGTTTCCAGCCTTGCTCAGGTTTATTTTAATGTTCTTGCGTTTAGAATTGATATTTGACCCTCTTTTAGCGTTACAACACACACGGTGAATGATGACTTTGAGCGACTTGACAATATCTTTGCTACAATTCCGCTTCAACGTACCTGCCTACAGTGAAGAGAATGCTGGAACATCTCCAATCAATGCCTATCAAAAACGCCTCAGTTGTTGAAGTCAAGAATTTGCTGGTGGAGGGCCTTCAGCGTCGAAGTTAGTGGTGGAAAGAAATAAGGGTGCGTTATCGTTTCAGCACTTTTTTTCAAATGAAAAAAAAGGACAAAACGTTTCGTGCTTTTTTTCAAATGAAAAAAAAGCACGAAACGTTTCGTTCTTTTTTTCATTCTAAGATTGCCTTGGTCCCCCTGTTGTTTTTTCGAAAATTTTAGATTGTGTCCGAACCACCCCAAACCACTCAAAACCACCTCAAGCCACCCAAAACATCCAAAAATGGCCAAAAGCACCCAACACACCCAAAATCACCAAAACCACCCGAAACCATCTAAAACTACTCCAAATAAAAGTTTTGCGGGAATTGAAATTTTTCAGTCTGAATCAATGAAATCAAGTGGTCGTCCACTTGGATCAAAATATTTAGTCTTTTATTTAATACATTTTCCGGTTGGATATTTTGCGGTAGACATTCGTCCATTTATGAATCTCTGATGATCAATATCTAATGGTCTTAGTTCTTACTCATAATCAATGGTCTCATACTATCCTCACTAATATTGATAACTCCTCAACAGCTTTGAACTATCTTTAATGTTCCTGCTTCATTCTTAAAAGGCCATGACCACGCGTTCTCCGCCAATTAAATTTTTTTCCGTCTAATCATTGAATTTCTGTACGGATTTTCAGCTTAGTTTCTAACAAAACAAGGCCTGGAATTTAATTTTAGTTGAAGCTATGTTAGAAACCAGGTTAAAAAGTCCGTACAGATATTCAATCATGCGGAATTTTCTTAAATTGGCGGGGGACAACCATTGTCGTAGACGGCAATGGCCCTTTAAGCGTCCTGAGCGACCTTCAATGGTCGTTCAGGACTTTCGCGTACCCTGTCCTGGTCGGTCTTCATTAGTCTTGATCAATCTTTATCGGTACAGTGTAGCACAGAATTTTTCTCATCTACACCTTAATCTTGGATATGTTGAATAATTTGTTGAGTTATATAATATTTAGACAGTTTTAATTGTTGAAAAAATTGGCCACAAAATTTTAATGAGCAAACTTAATTAACCCATACGGCTTCCACAAACTATACTAAAAATATTTATCTAACAAAAAATTTATTGGCCACTTTTAATAACACCAGAGAAGGAACAGCAAAGTGCAAATGGAAAATAAGGATATGTTTATTTGTCGATATTCTCTTCGGTGTCCCTTGAGAGCTCCAGTGACCCGGGCACGATCAGCAGCCTTGCGCTCAAGCATTCCACGGCGGTCCTTGTCCAACATCAGCTTGGTAATAGAGATGTCCGAAGCATCAATCCCTGAAATGTCCACGCGTGACAATGACTTCATCTTCAGTTCTGAAAAACAATGTGATCGAATTAAGATACAGATCTACAGCAACTGACCGGATAGGAACAGAGCGCACTCCATGCTTGTCGCGAAGATCCTTGGAGAGAGGCGCCGACACGATCTTCCTCTTAATGTGAGACGGAGCGTTGGAATGGAATTTGCGAGACTTGCGAGCCGGCGAGGAGACCAAGGGATTCAGCTTCATTCTTCAAAAGGCTTCTTCAGACGCAGAAAGTACTCTGAAAAAAATAGATTTTGAACATCCGATAACATTACACAAGATATCTAAGATTGAGATTTTAGATCATTAAAAAAAATTCCAGGTTATGGCGACTCAACTATTGTCGCGCAAAATAATATGGTAAGAGCATAACATTTCCATAAGAGCTAGAAAAAAATCGAAAGAAAATCAAATAAAGTCCACTCTCGATAAACCGTCACATTGTGGTTACCCGATTTAGTCAGGTACACGACATTTACAGGAAATGGCACCTCGATAAACCACCAGCAAACCGGCGTCTCCAGAGGTGGCGGTCTATCGAGAGTGTACTGTATGCCGAAAGACAATAAAAACACAAATGCTAGTTTAAATTAATTTGTAGATCAATTGACCGTTGATCAATTGACCTAGAGCCGACCGATTCGTGTGTGAGCCGATTGGGAGTGGATCAATTCGATTAAGGCCCGAGGATACCACTACATGAGTACCACCACCGAAGTTGCACCACCCAGGAAGAGCTGCCTTGAGCTGCCTGAGTACCATTACCGAGTACCAACACCTGGGGTTTCCCGTGGCTCGAAGAGTTTGGGTAGTTTTGGGTGAATTTGGGTGGTTTTGGGTGGTGTGTTCAGACACAATCTGAAAATGTTGCAAAAAAAACAACAGGGGGACCAAGGCAGTCTTAGAATGAAAAAAAAGGACGAAACGTTTCGTCCTTTTTTTCATTTGAAAAAAAAGCACGAAAACGTTTCGTCCTTTTTTTTCATTTGAAAAAAAGTGCTGAAACGTCCCTTTACCGAAATAAGCTTCTCAAGTTGTCGATGCTAGTGGATCCTCGCTTCGCATATGACGTCGACTATTTGAAAGAATACGAATGGGACTATCTAGAGGAAGAGTTTGTTGAATTACTCATGAAAAGTATATTTTGTGAGCGCTTTGTGAACACATAAACTTTCTATCTTTTGTTTACTTTTAGCTCGGGAAGTAGAGTCTGTGGCGGCTGATTTTGGTAATAGAGAAGAAGACAGCGAAACCGAATTCTTTAACGATAGCAACAGCATGGATGTTGGTGAGTAGCACATATATATAATTTCATTTGAGTTTTAAATGATTCGTCTTTTTATAGATGACATTTGGGCGCGTAAGAAACGGTTGTTCGCACTATCGCTCCCGAACTGAAAGCTACAATCAAGGTAAAGCTTTCTTTTAATTCTAATGTTCATAATTGTTTTTAGACAGAGCTCAGTCACTACCGTCACAACAGCGATCGGCCGGAGAGAAAAAGGGATATTTTTGCCTGGTGGAGCAAGAACAAAGCGCGCTTTCCATTGACCGGCAAGGGTGCAAAAATTTTTCTTTGTGTTCCAGCAACATCTGTCAGCAGTGAGCGAACTTTTTCTATTGCAGGCCTTCTCTACTCAAATACGCTCAGAAATAGGTAGTTGGCTTTATTTAATCAATTGTTCAATACGCTTTTGTGAAGTAAATGTGTTTCAGAATGCACGGTGCTACTGCGGAAATGCTCATTTTGATCAAGGCCAATCTGAACAAGCTTAAGCTTGCTCCATCAACTGTTCCGGATGAAGAAAAAATCAAAGAGGACGAATCAGATGTTGAAGGTACAGAAAATTATGATTGAATGCTCTGTAATTGTTTGATCATCTTATGTGGTGTCAATAAAGTGTCCAATTGAATTTATGGATATCGAGCCGAAAATCAAGAAAAACCGGAAAAACCGGTCGGTTAACCGGGTAGCGGGAAGAAACCGGAACCGAAAACCGGTACGGCAAACATCCGGTTTTAAAAACCGACCGGGTCCAAAATTAACCGTAACCGTACTACCCTATTTTTGAGGTTGAAAAATAAACGGGCATGCCGTTTATTAGAGTGAATACGGTATGCTCGATCCAAGCTTTTTTTACTACAATTTTTGAAGCTTTTTCCCAATTTCTGAAAAATCGCAAAGATTTCAGATTTTACTGGCTGCTTCATAACAGTAACACTTTATAGTATCATATTGAAAGTCCAGTCTCACAGGCGAAAAATTTAATCTTTGCAAAATATGTGAAAATCCTAGCGATTTTGTTAACTGGATGGACATGTTACGTTCGCCAAAGAATCCTGAAAGTGGCCTGAAAAGTATGGATAATGCCGGAGGGTCAAACTTGAGGGTTGGATATTAATAAAGTAGAGGTTTGATGGTTCCTCATCTTCTTAAAAGGAAATTCTGGTCTACGATTTAAAAAAGCTGATTTCAGGACCGGGATTTTAGAAATTGACCCGGCGGATTCCGGGACGGTATTTTGGGTCCAATTTCGTCCAACAGGACGGGGTCCCGGCCGGGACCCGGTCCCGTTTCTATCTCTAGCATTTTTTGCCTCTCCTTTAATATAGACAAATGACTCGGAGCACTCGCACTCGAAGCACTATACCCCCAGCATTCGATTGCACTATACCCCCAGCACTTGAATGTAGTATCTCTTCGCAAAAAGTTCTAAAAACTGCTTATTTACACTTTTAAAAAATTTCCATGCAAAAATATTATTGGTTCGAAAAAAATTAAAAAAATTTGCTTTGGCCCCCAAGCTAAATCAGCCGCTGGGAGCATAATGCATTCGAGTGCTGGGGGTTTAATGCAATTTAACCAATGACTCTAATGAGAAAAGAAAGCAATTATTGCCCGCAAAGTCGAATAGACAATTAGCTTTATCGGGAAAACCAATCACAGGAGAAGACGGAGACGAACATATCTAACAATTTTTGATTCATTTGATTTCTAATATACAAACACTTTTCGTTTCAATGAAAGCAATATGTGACTCTGAAACCGAACATTAAACACACCTTTTTACATTATTTTAATAACACCACACAACTTGACAAATTCAGCGGGAAAAATATCATAGTCGTCAAGCTTATTCCACCGAAATGCCGAAGATGATTTATGGAAGACAGCCCACGGATGCCTTGGCTCACCCTGCCAACCCTGATTTCCCAAATAAAAATGACGGATGCGAGAATCAGTTGATGAAGATGGTGATGTCCCTTTCCCGTAAATCTCATTCAACGTACTGCACAATTTAAGACTGGCAACTTTTTCTTGCGAAAAGAAAGAATCCAAGTTAAAGCCTGAAAATACAAGAAACCCAATCGACATGAACTTAACCAGTGAGTTTCAACATACCTGGTTCTCATGCAGTTTGCTACATACAAGATCTATTGTCAAGTCAGCATTCGTCTCGAAATACTGCAAATTAATTTTTTCTTGTGAAGATATAGATTTTTCAAGTCAAAAATTTTCATTTTCAAGTATTTACATTCGTATTGTGAAGGCGTAAGTGTAAAATGTAAGTGTAAGTGTCAATATTTTCGGTATTGTGAAGACACCTTACATTTACATTAACACTTAAACTTACATTTACACTTACACTTACAATTGTGATAGAGCCATTAGAGGCTCTTTTTGCCAAGTCTCGTAATGAAAAACATGGTAAAATAGGTAGAAGGTCGAAATTTAAAAAAGCTCAAAACTCAAATTTTATTAACAAGGATTCAAAAATAATCTTTCTTTTCAAACTCCTGAGGCCATTTCAGGTCGATACAGAGTGTTTAGACCTGAACTTTTGAAAAAAACGAGAAATTTTCGCGCTTTTTCGCGCCTTTTCCGTGGTTCCGAAAGTGGTGTGCTGTGGTGGCTGCCACCGTGGCCACCGGTGGCGGTGGCGGTGGCGGTGGCTGCTACACTTGCTGGTGGCAGGTGGTGGTGGTGGTGGTGGTGGTGGTGGTGGTGTGGTGGTGGTGGTGGTGTGGTGGTGGTGTGGTGGTGGTGGTGGTGGTGGTGGTGGTGGTGGCTATTTTCGTACTTTTACCACACTGCTTATGATACGTCTGATTTCAATATTTACAACTACAAATTATTTTCTTGCGCTTTCTAACTTGATTTTGCGCCAGAACATGTTTTTTCGCCTAAATGTATCTCGTTATAATAAAACATTTCTCACTTTTAGTCAAAAACCGCTAAAATATCACAAAATATGGGTGCGTCTATAAATATGATACGGAGCGTAGTTCGGTTGCGCCTGATAACCGACCTACTTTTTGAAGTTTAAATTAGGTAAGATCCAGTTTAAATCAGGTGAAATTAATGTTTAAATTATGTGAAATCCAAGTTTAGGATGACATGTATTCTGGTCTTTCTTCTCTTTGGGCAAATTATTCCTAACTACAAATTAAAATTTAAGAATAAATTTATTGAAAAGTCAAACAATACTAAACAAAATAATTTTTTGATTTTACTCATCCAACATTTCAGCTATAGCTCTGTGCCTGCAATTTCGTACCAAGAGAGCGTCGAAACTCACTGCTTGTCAATTTATTAACAAAATCATCGTAGTTGCGAAACTTGCTCCACCGATAATCATAACTTGATGCATGAAAGACGGCCCATGGATGCTGCGGCTTACCTTCCCAGCCTTCATGTCCAAAACAAAAATGACGAATGCGGAATCACTGAGTGAAGTTGGCGAAGTGCCTATGCCAAAAATTTCATCTAATGTTTCGCACAACTTAACAGCCGACACTTTTCGTACCAGTACACGCTGATCCAACTTAGAGTCTAAAAATACAATTTGCACAACCAACAAAGGTTAAATCTGTAAATCTCTACATACCTTGCATTTTTTTAACGATTCACACACCAGATCCACAGAAAAGTAAACGGTTGCTTCGAAATACTAAAAATATTTTTTAATGGATGTGAAATTTGAAAATTCAAACCTGCAGTTTCCCTTTTTCGACCAGAGCACTAAAAATATTCGTGACTGGTGCTTTCTGATCGCTCCAGAGTGTGATATGAGTCAGATGCTCCAAATTAGCCAGTTCAAGAAGTTCGTCATCGAAAACATCGTAGCTCAAAGAAATGTCTACACATTGCAACTTCTTCACGTTTTCACGATGGCTTGCATTATCTGAAACTTTTTTTATAAACAGCAAAATAACGCCACATGTTGATTTTGAAACCATAAAAATCTTGAAATTTGATTTTCCGGCGATACTTTTCACCTTTTCTGAAACCTCAAAAATTTAAATTTCAATATGATTTCAATATGCTCGGTTTTGGATTTTTTGGTTCTTCGATACTTCTCAGTATTTTATCATTTCTTATTTAGTTGCTGCTGCCAGCAATCAGCACTAAACTACCGTATTTTCTCTAATCAGCGCTCTCCCCCAAAATCCGGTATTTTTTAATTCATTCTCCTCTTTTTATACCGGCTTTTTGTTTTCGAACGCCACATATGTTATATACCATAATGTAGAGCAGATTCCAAGCTACATTTTGGTATACAGTCGAACCTCGATTTAGTGGCACCTGAGGGCGATTTGGTTGCCAGAGTTGGCCAAACTTGGCCAAAGTTCACCCCCGATTTAGTGGCACCTCGATTTAGTGGCACCTAAGCTTGGTCCCTAGGGTTGCCACTAAATCGAGGTTTGACTGTATACCAAAATGTAGCTTGGAATCTGCTCTACATTATGGTATATAACATATGTGGCTTCGAAAACAAAAACCCGGTATAAAAGGAGGAGAATGAAATGAAAGAAATACAGTCGACCCTCGATTTAACTGCACCCCTAGGGACCGGGTCCGGGGTGCCGTTAAATCGAGGGTTCACTTTGACTAAATCTTAGTCAATGCTGACCAAATCGTCTATTTCTGCGTGCCGTTAAATCGAGGGTTGACTTTACCGGATTTTGGGGAGGGCGCTTATTAGAAAAAATACGGCAAGCTGAAAAAGAAAAATGCTTTCATCTACAGCGTCTACAAATAATAGCAATCGCACAGCTTTGTTAACGAAGATAAGAAAATTTCAATCCAGCTGTTCTAAAAAACAAGAAAAAAGTTCTAGCAGCAATCAATGGATAGTCTAGCAAAGTCTTTAATGAAAAAAACCTGGCAAATGGAAAAAGCTATTTTACCGAACTCAAGCAGATTCGAAGTCACCAGTCTGTGAATGGTTTTTTTTGAATTAATTATCACTCAAAACTCAATTATCACTCGAAAAAGATTTGGAAACAATCCTCGCCATAGTGACACTCCAGTATGGTGACTAGGGTTGTCGACACGACATGTCGACAGTGTTTTATGTTACAGAGAAAAAAAAATTTGAAAAAAAAATTTAAAATATAAATACTCAAGAAACACGATTTAGCGAGAATTTTTTTGTCTAAACATGCAAATCCGACCGTACGAGTTTTACTTATCATAACAAAATAAGTTAAGTTATAAATTTTATTAGGACAATACTTTTTTTCCCGACTAAAATACTCTTTTTCCGAATAATTTTAATAATTGTATTTTTCTTCAAGTTTTAATCTCAATTTTTCTAAAGTTTCAGCATCATCGTGTAGCCCAGGATCTCAGCTTTCTAAAAAGCTATCATAATAATAGAAAAGATTCCATGAATGAAAATATTAAAGTGTTTGAAAAAGATAGCTGTTACTTTTTTCCACTCCTAAATCTCTATTTTTGAACAATTGTCTATATTATTCATTGGAGTTTGATGGATCGTTAGAAAGCTAAGATACTGAGCTACACGAAAATGCTAACAAATTTAAAAATTGATACAAAACTCGAAGAAAAATGCAAATGAAAAATTAGTCGGAAAAGGCTGTAAGTGAAAACACCCGTCAAAATCATTAAATCTCCCGTCAAATTTTCAAAACTTTTTGTTCTCGAGGGTTTTTTTTGCAATTTTTATATTTTTGCACCAGCATGTAGCCTTGAATCTCTAGTTTCTAATGAGCTATCGACTGGCTGACTCCAATATTGAAAAAGGTGAGAACAATTATATTTTTAAAACCACACCTGTTTTTTCAAAGTCAATTGTTCTCCCACTTTTTAAAATTGTAGTCAGCCGATTGAGAGCTTATTAGAAACTAGAGATTCAAGGCTATATGCTTGTTCAAGAAGATAAAAAAATTAAAAAGTAAACGCCGAGAACAAAAAGTTTAAAAATTTGACGGGATTTATCGATTTTGACGGGTGTTTCGATTTGAGCCGTCAGAAAAAAAATTTTTAGTCGAAAAAAAGGATTGTCCATTTTAGAAACAAGAGATTTCTTGAGCAGGACCAGGAACTTTCTGTCTCACCCAATAAATGATAACTTAAAAAACGAACCTCTCTGCAAGGCACATCATGAGTGAGTAGCAATATCAAAACGACAAGGTGTGATAACTTTCCCAGGACAGCATAAAAAGAAGTTAACATATCCATGTTGACGTGAATGTTCAAATATTTTAACCTAAACAATGAGCATTAGAAGTACTAAAGCTAGTGCCGCAGTTTTTTGGGCTCTTTATAGCTAATTGAATGGAAGATAAGAGATACTTAGGTCAGAAAATTCAACTTGGTAAAAATTTAGCCCGCTAAAGATAAGACTTACCGTTGCCCGTATTCAGGGCGCAAATCGACAGAAAATAAGATAGATTTTCGGACCGATTTTGGAACCGATCTGTTCAAAAACAGGCCCGAAAATGGAACAGAATCGGTTCCAAAATCGGTCCGATTTTTTACCGTTTTGCGCCCTGAATACGGCACGTATATTCTCTATTAATCACAAATGGGGGATATTTTTCAACCCCTGAAAAATCGGAAATTTAAAGGTCGATTTTGAGATTTTTGGGCAGTCGACGAAAAATCTGAAAAGTGGAATCAGGTGAGCTCGTGCTAATTAAGAAAACGCAAAAAAAACAGATTCGTGAAATATTTTCTCTAGGCTGAGATATGAAGTCCATAGGGTGGGGGATTATTAGAGAATATACGGTATTAGTGTTTTATGGCCTAAAATAGGTTGCAGGTTTGACCCCACTTGGTGGCACGCTACTCATTTTGTCTTGTTTGACAAATGTGTAGGGTTAATTGGGTCGCTAATTTCTAGTGGTCAAAAAGTCAAATTACTTTTCAAAAAGAACAAATTTTGAGAAGACGCAAATTCAAAAAGTTACTAAACATATCTTTGCAGGGGGCACGAAGTTATGTACCTTTCGTCCCATTCTGGAACTAGCCTTTGTTCTGACTAGTTAGGCCTTAAGCTCATACTTGCACGCAGCGCCGGCGCGCCGCCGGGGAAAATTGACCAAGTTTGAGCGCCGGCGGCAAAAATTTGTTAGGCGCTGGCGCTTCAAAAAATGTTAGAAAGTATATAGTTTCGCCAAAAAATAATTTAATCACCTGACGCTGCAGCCGGCGGTGTGAATGAAAAAGCGCCGGTGATTTTTTTATTTGTGGCGAGCGTGCAAGTATGCTTATGCCTTAGTCTTAGGGTAGGCCAGCGTATGTTAGGACGGACTGATAAAGGTCTTACACACTTTTCCACGGTAATCTGGACCGGAAATAATATTGGAGTTTTTTTTAAATGAAGTATTATAGAAAAAAGATTTGGGACAAAATAGGACAAAAGGTACATAGCGTCAACGCACCCTTTACAGTGTTTTCAGAATTTTTAAATAAGGGCTAATAAAGGCATAGTCATTAGCGTTTTGATACACCCTGCAAATAACATGAACATTTTTAATGAAGTATCTTCAAAACTATTAAACGGAGCGACCTGATTGACCAAAAATTCATTTAAAGCATGGCGTACTATAATAAGTGCTAGTGGTTGTTGCCCCAAATGAGGCAAACTGCAGAAATTACTCCATACAACCTTGTGCTTGTAAATATCTCCATTTGCGGCCAACATTCACATTATGCTGCGCCACGCTCTAATAAGCGAGCTCGGGTATCATCAGAAAAATATTTAAATCAATCAATTTAACGGATAACTCACTGAGTAAGATCCATTCTCTCTAGGAACTTGTACGGACTGAGAGGATACCAATAATAACAGGGCAATGCAAGACCCCCTAATGCCATATTCTGTCTCACAGCCACTTCCATAACTTGTAGTAAATCTCCTATGCAATATACATCAAAGAACTTCAGAGTGGATGGCAACTGCTTGATTTTATAGCCTCTCGTTCCTTTAAGATATAAGGATTCCAGCTGAGTGCACATGGAGAGCAAAGTGGTCAACATCATCTCGCTAGATCTTTCCTATAAAAAGGCCAATTTTAAGTGTGGAATTTTCGCGTGCGAACTTACTGCAAATTTTAACGACAAGGACTTTAATTTAATACATAGCTTGAATTGGACCATTTGAGAAAGGACATATTTCTCGCTTGGCATATCCACAGTCAAGTGTTTCAGGTTGGGTGTCAAGCAGAGAGCAAACATTGCTTTATGAGCATGCGACTGATAAGTGTCAATGTGTTAGCTATTTCTAGGGAAAGAATTTTGAGTTTCTGAACGAATCGCCCACCTCGAAGAGAACACTGGCCATCTAAATTTGTAAAGTTGTAACGACTTCAAGAACAAAAGGTCCATAAAAATTAAGTTTGCACAGCAATTGGCAAAATCAAGTTTGATGATAATTCCAGTGTTTTTCAAAAAATCAGAGTCACACTTCACACTCACACCACAAAATCTTAGTGAACCTCAGAATCACACTAAAATCACACTCACACTTGATGCGAGTGTAATTTTCACAGTGAGACAATGTGAGTGTAATTTTTGTCTCACAGTGTGATATTTTTTTTCATCCCAGTGTGGGATTTTCTCACCCTCAGTATGAACCTTTTTGAGTAGAAGATGGTTTTTGCTTTTTTATGCCGCAGGTTCAATTCCTTCTGCCTGCCTCGAATTTGTGATCAGCGTATCTGATTCGCTTCTAAAACCACTCTTAGAAGTATACTTTGAGTGTCATATTTCAAATTTTTCTCAGAAAAATAAATATTTGATTCACCAATTATTGACTTGTCTGAAAGTTTATTGTCCTGAGACAAAATTTGAAATATAACATTCAAAGTACACTTCCAAAAGTGGTTTCAGAAACAAATCAGATACGCTGATCACAAATTCGGTGTCAGAATTTTAGGTTTTCCTGGTACAGGTTATTTGAGCACTATCTGGTGGTTGGAAATTATCTAGATGATTTAGATGCTATCCAGGTGATTCGGATACTATCCAGATGCTTTGGGAACTAACAAAGTGATTTGGGTAGTTTAATTAATTGGAGGAAAAAACTCAATGACAACCACGAGGATTCGAACTCAAGAGCGTACTCTAGCGCATAACCACTAAACTACCGAAACACACATTTACAGGGGTAATTATAATATATATAGCATAGTATTCGCAGACACAAATTTAATTGTATTTATAGTACTTTTTAATTACTTTTGGCTGAATCCAAAATTACGGATTCCGGAGAAGAAAGCCGTTTATAACAGGCTCCAGGTGGCCTTAAATTTACTCACCGTCCTATGTGAAAATAAGTTTGGCCCTACTTGGGGAGGGGTTTCTATTCCCCCCCCTCTTATTGGGGGGAGGGGTTTACTTGGTCCCCCTGTTGTTTTTCGTGATTTTTCAGGCTTTAGGCTTGGTCAAGGGTTGGCCAGCATATATTAGGACAGACTCAAACGTAGTTTGAACTCAAAACTCACAAAAAAACAACAACAGGGGGACCAAGGCAAAACCCCTCCATTGAGCGATAGGGCCATAAGTTCATGGTTCTTAAATAAATTTTTCAAAAAAAACTTACATTTTCGAAACGCACTTCACAAGTGCGAAAGTTAAACCAGCTTTTCTTAACGGCTTGATTCCACTTTTTGCACACCAGCTCCATTCGTAGTCGATCTCCAGGGGCAGCCACTTGAAAATTTCTATCTAAATGTTTAAAAATAAATATGCGGTCAATATTAGGCTTGTAGTCATACCAAGACATCATGATATAGACAGACAATCGGGCAATGTGATGCAGGGAAGGATAGGATAAAAGTTTCATGCCCCTGTCTTTTTCCTTTTTCTGAAAGTTAGAAGCGTTAAATTTTAAAATAAATTCTTTTAAAATTTTAAAGCGAAAGGCAGGAAACGCGGGAAGGCCAAAAAGCGGGTTTCAGGTCAATTCAAATTAATTTTCGTAAAAGCCAGGGAAAAATATTGCTTGCAATCAGAATCGAACCGATGAGCGACTTTTAAAGAAAGCCGCCGTTTTCCCACTGAGCTTCCGACGCTATAAATTCGGAGCAGTGTTTTTTTACTTATCACAAGAAGGTACTCGACAAGACAAAAAAATCTTTTTTGAATTGACTTGGTACCAGTGTTCTCAATAGTCAGAAGGCTATAAGTAGTTTACGCCCTCAAATACTGATTTACGCCCTCAAATTTATTATTTACGCCCTCAAATCGATCAAAATGCTCCAGATTGTTTCTCAGATTGGACGCACAGATTGTTGTGGTAGTTGCTGACAGCAAAGTCGGTGAACTCACTAAAAATGTGAAAAAAATGAGGTGTATACCCAGAGGAATTAGAACCTATGACCTAGCCGATATGATCCATCCCCTTTAAGGCAACTAGAGACTTCTCTGTTTTTAATTTACATCTAGTTTCATAAGTTCAAAGAAATAATGAGCAGTTCGATGACTAAATAAGCATTTTGATCGATTTGAGGGCGTAATAATAAATTTGAGGCGTAAATCAGTATTTTGAGGGCGAAATCAATTTTAGCCATAGTCAGAAGCAGAATGAAAGTCAGAATGAAAATTCAAAAATTCTGACAGTCGGAAGCGCGGGAAATATTCTGACTGTCAGAAATGAGAGTCAGAAAGGCAAATCGATCAGATCACACTGTTTGAATTTTCATTCTGCTCTCACTATTGAGAACACTGCCTGGTACATGCTCTTCAAAAATATTCCCAACGCAGCGAGCATGTCTTTTTAAACCACCTTTGCAGCTGATTTTTTTTGATGATACACAGCACATCCAACATATTTGGGCTCTACCATCTTTGTTTAGCAACGACTTCTAAAACAAAACTAATGTGTTTGATATTATTCAAATGCTTATAGTAAATTCCTATTATAGGAAATCTTGTCTGTTCATTATCAAGTACCATATCTGCAAGATAAAATCTTATCTATTGTTGATAAGTGGGTAACAAGACGGAAACGGCTTTTTCTTTAGCCAGGCATCCATCACAAGACATAAGATCCCACTCCTGTTGTTGCACTGGCTTCAATTTCCAAAAAAACTTTTTGTTTTTCGGAATTGTGTTCGGAATTGTTTTATTATATTGTACAATACACACTCAGCACTCCTCACAGTCATTAGTTTGCTCTTACAAGGAGATTGTGAGGATCTTTTTCTAGGACAAAAGACAATAAAAAAATTGTTGTATTCTTGTAGAGCACCCCAGGTTACGTGTAAAAGTAGTTTGCTAGACCTTGCGTGATAGTCAAAATTTTGAGAAATAATTAATTGAAAATCGAAATGTGACCATGATATATAAAATCCTTTTATCAAAATTTAATTTTTCTCAAAGGACAACCATTATATAATCGTGATACTTGACTCCTGAATAGGCAGGGTAACACTTGGTTTTCAAAAAAGCGAATTTTTTTCTGGTTTAAGTCTAGGGTTGGCAAGGTGTGGCTTTTTCGACCTGGTGTAGCTTTTTTTAAACATTTTTTATTTTCATTGCTTGTTTTTGAACTATTTTATTAGCGCATCTGATGTTTCTACATACCAGTTGAAAGACATCTTCCTCAGCTTTCTATTGGAATCTTGAAAACGCATATCATACTTCGAAAATTCAAGAGCAATGTGTCATTTTATGCAAATTCTGTAAAAAAGAGGTGTAGCTTTTTATGGCCGAAAAAGCCACACACTGTTGAGGTCTGGTTCCCGAGGCGAAAAAACTATAATTGTCAAGAAAAAATCTTGTTGAAATTGATGCACAAATTAAAAATTCTAAAAAATTATTAAAAATACAAGTGTCCCCGTGCCTATTCAAGAGTCAAGAATCACAGGGCCCCAAATTCAAAATCAGTTCAACTTAAACAAAACGCCAAGAATTTAAAAAAAAGTTTTTGCATATTTTCTAAAATTTTCAGCGATTGTTGATTACGATAAACAAATTTTGACGAAAAAACTTTCCTTTTGTAGCAAAATTAGAGTTTCTAACCAAAAGTGAACGCAACCTATTTAAATTTTGCGTAGGTGGGGCTTCGTCTAGTCTTCGAAAAATTGTAGTCAGTTCTAGGCATCCAAACAACAAAACAAATAAAGCGAGACAAAAGCTTTCGTATTGCTGGATAGCTTTCAATTATTGCGTTTTTAGACAGCGATCAAAACACTGATTTTAATTATGGGAAATACTGTAAAATAAATTTCCAAAAAAGTTATCGAAAGGGAGTGGGCGAAAGTCGGCTAACACAATCTCGATGTTAAAGGGCCATTGCCATCTCCGACAACGATTGCTCCCCGCCGATTTAAATTTTATTCTTTATCGCTGGATTTACGCACGAATTTTTTAACTTGGTTTCTAACAAAACTGTTCCTAAAATTAAATTCTAAGCCTTGTTTTGTTAGAAACCAAGCTGAAAAATCGACTGCCATTGGATTGGATACCGCAGTTGGATACATTTTTGAATTTGATAGAATTCATAAGTAACAGAAACATTGCAAGGCCCTAATCAGTGACCCGCATGACTGATTTTTGGCCAAAACCCAGACCCGAAACCAGAGGTGATCATGGTTATCGTGGCCATGTTAACATGATCACAATAGGTACATATGCAATAGGGGTGCGTCGGAATTCCGAATTCCGAAATCCGAAAACCGAAAAAATGAAATCAAATTCAGCTTTTTCTCGGTATTTGTTTACCCAAATTCTAGTTTTTTTCGATGTTTTCTTCTATGTTTTCTTTGTTCCCGTCATACATCTGCCACGTTTCTGAACACTGCCTGGTACATTCTCTTCAAATATTCCCAACGGCAGCGAGCATGTCTCTTTAAACCACCTTTGCAGCTGATTTTTTTTGATGATACACAGCACATCCAACATATTTGGGCTCTACCATCTTTGGTTTAGCAACGACTTCTAAAACAAAACTAATGTGTTGATATTATTCAAATGCTTATAGTAAATTCCTATTATAGGAAATCTATCTATTGGTTGATAAGTGGGTAACAAGACGGAAACGGCTTTTCTTTAGCCAGGCATCCAGATCACAAGACATAAGATCCCACTCCTGTTTGTTGCACTGGCTTCAAATTTCAAAAAAAACTTTTTGTTTTTCGGAATTGTGTTCGGAATTGTTTTATTATATTGTACAATACACACTCAGCACTCCTCACAGTCATTAGTTTGCTCTTACAAGGAGATGTGAGGATCTTTTTCTAGGACAAAAGGAAATTCTGGTCTACGATTTAAAAAAAGCTGATTTCGGGGACCGGGATTTTAGAAATTGACCCGGCGGATTCCGGGACGGTATTTTGGGTCCAATTTCGTCCAACAAGACGGGGTCCCGGCCGGGACCCGGTCCCGTTTCTATCTCTAGCATTTTTTGCCTCTCCTTTAATATAGACAAATGACTCGGAGCACTCGCACTCGAAGCACTATACCCCCAGCATTCGATTGCACTATACCCCCAGCACTTGAATGTAGTATTCTCTTCGCAAAAAGTTCTAAAAACTGCTTATTTACACTTTTAAAAAATTTCCATGCAAAAATATTATTGGTTCGAAAAAAAATTAAAAAAATTTGCCTTGGTCCCCAAGCTAAATCAGCCGCTGGGAGCATAATGCATTCGAGTGCTGGGGGTTAATGCAATTTAACCAATGACTCTAATGAGAAAAGAAAGCAATTATTGCCCGCAAAGTCGAATAGACAATTAGCTTTATCGGAAAACCAATCACAGGAGAAGACGGAGACGAACATATCTAACAATTTTTGATTCATTTGATTTCTAATATACAAACACTTTTCGTTTCAATGAAAGCAATATGTGACTCTGAACCGAACATTAAACACACCTTTTTTACATTATTTTAATAACACCCACCACTTGACAAATTCAGCGGGAAAAATATCATAGTCGTCAAGCTTATTCCACCGAAATGCCGAAGATGATTTATGGAAGACAGCCCACGGATGCCTTGGCTCACCCTGCCAACCCTGATTTCCCAAATAAAATGACGGATGCGAGAATCAGTTGATGAAGATGGTGATGTCCCTTCCCGTAAATCTCATTCAACGTACTGCACAATTTAAGACTGGCAACTTTTCTTGCGAAAAGAAAGAGATCCAAGTTAAAGCCTGAAATACAAGAAACCCAATCGACATGAACTTAACCAGTGAGTTTCAACATACCTGGTTCTCATGCAGTTTGCTACATACAAGATCTATTGTCAAGTCAGCATTCGTCTCGAAATACTGCAAATTAATTTTTTTCTTGTGAAGATATAGATTTTTCAAGTCCAACCTGCATATTTCCTTTGTTGACTAGAGCGGCAAAAAGATCCCTCACTGCTTCTGTAGCACTTGCGTCACTGATCGAAAGCGATAAATGTGTCAAATTTTCCAAAATTGATCAGCTCCATCAGATGCTGAGCACAGGCAACACCACCATCGAATACAATACAGAAACATTGCAACTGCTTGATATTTTCGACGATTGCTCTCAAGACCTGAAATTTATTATGATAAAGAAACGCCTTAACAAAAATTGTGGCCACATAATATGGTTAATGTGAAATACGTACGCTTTTAAACTCAGAATTGTTATGGAATAATACCGAAGCTTTCAAAGCGACCACTTCCGACAATCTAGACAGAAAAGAACCGAGTGTGTGCGGAGTTCGAATCAATAAAGCGATAATCAGATGTTTAACCTAAAACAATTATTTTCAGATTAAAATCATGAAATCCTCAGTTGACACTAAACACTTCGAAGTGCTGCTCTTTCTGAGTAACTAGAGTGTGAAAATGGTGACCCACCAGAAACACCAACTGTTGGGTTAAGACCCACCGTTCCACCGATCCACCGGTGATTCAGGTTTTCGGTTACCAAATTTTGGGTCACCAGTGAATTTTACAACCCTATGTGTAATTCTTTTTTGAGAGTATTTTTATAGAAACAGAAACGAGGCTAGACTCGGGCTCAGGTCTCGGTCACGTTAGGTCTAAATTGGAGGAAAAAAAATTCGTGACCTTCTTGCGTTTTAACAACGCTTGAGTCGACACTAATTGTGCACGATCCTTGAAGCTGAGAAGCTGATCTTAATCCTCTTCCGCAGATCAATAAAATGTATATGCTTATTAAAAATGATTAAAAACTCTGGCAATATTTTGTCTCGATCAAGATCGAGTCTCGTTGTCTTTTTGCCTAAAGTCTCGTCAATTATTCTCATTGGAAGGCATCTTTCGGTCTCTATATTGTAATAATATTTTGAAATATAACGAATCGCCATAAATCCCAGATGTGTAGGATGTAAAGAAAGATAGGAAAATGGATTTGCTCATAATTTAATCATTTGTTTTGCAAAGGTCAATTTAAGGTCAATTAGTGCCTCTAGCAAGACCATGCATCGCTAAACTAATTTTCTGAATAGCTTACTCAGTAAAATCCATTCTGGCCAAAGAGTTGTTGAGATTCGACACAAATGGCAATTGAAGACCTTTCAAAACGATGTTTCGCCTGACAACCAATCCAACTAACTTTTTCGAAAGCGTCTGGTTCATCAAAGTCCCCATATAAGAATTTCAGAGTTGATGGAAGATGCTCGATTTGGTATCCTCTTGTACCTGTCAGTTTCAAATAGTTTAGCTGAGAGCACTTGGACAGCAGTCTGTTCAACGCCGTGTCACATGGCATATCCTGAAAAAAGTTCAATGCTGAGGCGATAACTTTATATGCAAATTTACGGTGAAAGAAAGCGACAATGATTCAAATGGCGACAAATATTCGATTTCAAGACTCCCTTTATTAATTGTTCATCGCTTCGGAGATCCAGCAACAAGTGTTTCACATTTGGTGTCAAAGAGAGAATTTTGACTATGCGGTGAATTCCATCGCCGTTACTGATCCAGGTTCACGAATTTGGAGTTTTTCTACAAATTTACCACCTCGACGAAGGACATTAATCATCTGAATATGTATAAGAGAGTAATGATCTGATAATTTAACAGCGCTTGCCTGAAAAAGACTTACCAGTTCAGAATCCACTTCGCAGGACCAAAAGTCAGACCAGCTTTTTTCGACTACCCGATTCCACTTTTTGCAGACTTGCTCAATTTGAAAGACGATCTTGGGGAGATAGGATTTTTATAATGTCGGCCTAAATCCGAAGAATAATATTTGGTACAAATAAGGTCCCCTAAACATACGAATATGTCAATCTTTAAGTTTGCCATTTTCTTTAACAACGATATCTAAAAATAAATTCAAAAGGTCGTCATCATTAACATAATTTTTCAGTTATAGGCAGAGAAAATGACACAAATAGCATAACACGGGAAAGGCAGAACCACCCCATCACCTATCAAAGAACATTATATACCAAAGATAGCTCTCTTTGAGCTGATTACAAACCGTTTGCTAAATCTGCTACGCGCTAAAATGCGCCGAGATATTGGCTTTTGAAAATTAGGAATTTTTGGTCTATAACGTATTGCAAATTAGCACTTATCATGAACAGGTACGTGGGTTCCTGGACACATTGCCGCAAGACACTTTGCCGCAGACACTTTGCCGCATGACACTTTGCCGCACTTTTGCATGTTTTCAAATAAAGTTATAACTCATTTCCCAGAGTGTTTAGAAACCACACATTTGAGCGTTGTAAACTAGACTGCCCGTTGCGCACTTAGCCGAGCTTCATATAGATGGGTTTAAATCTCAAACCATTATCGAAGCATCAACTAGCGTTACTTTTAGAGGCACACGAAAATATTTCTAGACTCTTACCAAGATAATCCAAACAGCTCAGTAATGTGGAACTCGTTCACACATTTTACATCGAAATAATCTAATTTAGCGGGCTGTTGAGCTGCCTAGTGAGTCGTGCTAATTTCACAAACAAAATACAAAAAAGTAAGAAAAATAGTTTTAGTTCATTATAACACACGCACCTTTGACACGCTGGTCTACTGTGCATCTGGTCTTAAAGGACCATACTTGTGATGACAATGGGAATTTTGCAAATTTAAATGCGCGCGGGACACTTTTTTTTACTCCAAAAATACTTTTTGAATTATGTGTTGTTGGAATATAATTAGGGTTGTCCAGGACTCCGAATGAAAAATTTCAAAAAAGGGCATTCGGGTAAAAAAAGGACATTTTGACTACTTTTGGAGTAAAAGGGTCATTTTATCCAGTGCTAGTTGCCATTTTGAAGCGAAAAAAAAGATTTTGACTTAATTTTTAATCTTTTTAAAAAGGACGATTCGCAGCCCTCGGGTTGTCGAACCGAACGTTCGATTTCGAACAATGTTCGAAATGTTCGAGATTTTTTCGAACGTTCGACTTCGAACCAAACGTTCGTTCGAAAATTTTAGAACCCGAACTTCGAACCGAATGTTCGTTGGAAAATTTTCAAACTCGAACTTCGAACCGAACGTTCGTTTGAAAATTTCGAACGTTTGACAACCCTACGGATAAAAATTATATCTGGGGTGGTAGTAACAATCAAAATATCCGCGGATAAATCCGTATCCTCGAAAAAAATCTGTGGATACGATAATCGGTAGTAACAATCGAAGAATCCGCAGATATTTCTATCCACGGATTTTATCCGTATCCGCGGATTTTATCCGTTGATTGTTACTACCACACCTGATGCAAAAAATATGTATGTGCAAAAATAAATCTGATGCAAGAAAAAGGATTTGCGAAAAATATAGACCAAATTTTGACTAAAGCCCTTCTTTTTTGAAAAAATTGGCGGAAATCAGCTTTGCGGAAAATAGTTGGCGGAAAGCAGTTGGCGGAAACCAGTTGGCGGAAAGCAGTTGGCGGAAACCAGTTTGGCGGAAATAAGTGTGAACCGTTTCGGCTTACAAGTCCATTAGGATAACCTCTAAACGTTCAGGCAAATACACCTATTGACACGGTATGTGGTTTTTTATTTTTTTGTCACAATTTTCGCTGTCCATCAAGGAAATACCGTATTTGATATTTTTAGGGTCCGACTCCCTTATATGTCATCGTCCCGAAAGCACCCTAAAACATGTTTTTCGGTGTTTTAGCACCTAAAGCGCATAGAAAACATGTTTTTATGTGGCGGTCAACCAATTAAAAAAATTTTTTTTGACCAAATTTTGATTTTTTGTCTTGCAGGACCAAGGTGAACCAATCTGAAACAGTACGTGAATAAACGGAAAATGGTTGGCTTCATGGTATTCGACCCTGTTTTAGTTACTGGATCTGAGCAAATGAGCACCTATATGCATTTCTTTCCACCAAGCCCCTGCGAAACCGAAGGGGCCGCAGGGTGCTTGGTGGCTTGGGGTTGAGATGCGCACACCCACATACCTTAGACACGAATCACCCGAAAGTGACTCTTAATGCATGAAAAATGTATGCATACCAGAGTTTCTTTATGCGGTAGGCCCCAGTTAACAAAACTATGTTCACATTCTATGTTTTTTGGATGTTTGAGTACCCTTTCAGGTTGGTATGCCTTCGTCTCCCATGGCAAAAAGTCAAAATTTGGTTAATTTTTTTAAATGGTTGGCCGTCACCTAGACATGTTTTCTATGCTTTTCAGGTGCTAAAACACCGAAAAAACATGTTTTTGGGTGCTTTTGGGAGGAGGATATTCAGAGGAATTTAGCCATTTTTAGGAGAAAGAAGTCACCTCTTTTCACCAATTCGAAGCGACTGCATAGGGAGAGTCTAGCTCATCAAATATTCACAAATTGGTAACTTCGAGCTTCACGGTAAGATTGTAACGACATCATTGCTTAGGATTTCGCTGAGGATGACAGTTCCCGTGACGTAAAGCTCGAATCTGAGAGCAAAAGTGTGCCAAAAAGGTAGTCTACTTTATACTTTGTAGCAATATGATCTCTTATTGTTTTAGGAACGGGACGTAAGCCATTTGCAATTCCTGTGACTGACAAGTGCTATATTGTTTTTGGTTAAGGTGGAAAACCGTCAATCCACCAGCAGCAAAACATCGGTAATTACTTTATTTTGCATTAACAACTGTGATCCAATATTTTCCCTCTTAGTATTGAACCATCTATAGATCAATCTAGATATGCCTCTTTTACCAGCTAGTCTATGAAATTTTACAATTTTTGACATTTGGACATTGCAGGAAATAATTATTTCATCAAAGACTTTGAACTCGATCGCTCGTAAAGTCATTTGCTCGCGTTACCGGAAATGCTTAAACAGCAAAAAATTTCAAGTGGCTTTTTTTTCATCTATTTTTTAGGATGAGATTGCTCGATCTTTGAAACTACTCGATCTCAAAACAAGGATTACTATATTGGAGGCTCGAAACAGTGGATTAGTTGCTGAAAACGGACAGGACATGGATTACAATAGTTCTCTTGTCAACAAGGTACTAAACATGCTTACCGTAAATCTTCTAATTAAAGCCCATGGGCTTATATTAGAAGACGTGACCCCCTGAAGTCACTTGTGGCATTGTGTTTTAAGCTATGAAAAATCAATCATTTTCAGGCATACAGCCACTCAAAATGTAGCTAAGGAACAGGGCTATATTTTGAGTGGTCGTAAGCCCGAGAATGTTGGGGTTTTCCTGGCTAAAAACACAATGCCACAAATGAAAAATTTCCGGAAATCTTCTAATATAAGCCCATGGGCTTTAATTAGAAGATTTACGGTATTTTTGTAGATTGGTTGTAACTTGTGTCTGTGTATTACAGTTGTCAGAAGCTCTTGACACAAACGCTTCCCTGATCCGCAAAAACACTGTCCTGCAAAACAAATATAATATGTTGATTGCTGAAAACGGACAAATCAGGGCTGAAAACAGACAAGTAAAGGCTGAAAACGGACAGGTCAAGGATTACAATGGTTCTCTTGTCAATCAGGTACTATACATGCTTGTTTTTCTAGGTTTGTCGTAACTTGTGTGTGTGTTATAGTTGTCAGAAGCTCGTGACACAAATGCTTCCCTGATCCGCAAAAACACTGTCCTGCAGAACAAAAACGATATGTTGGATGCAAAAACTACAGATTTAATAACTGAGCTCACCAATATCAATGAATTGCTAGTCGGAAAGGACGCCATTATAACTTCTTCTCATGATCAGGTACGTCATCAGTAGCACAATTTTGTATTTCTTTCCTAACATTCTCACAAATTTCAGCGCCAAAAGAGTCTACCAGGTGCCAAGAAGTCAGGGTAGTTGATAATACAAAACGTTGGATCTGTAGGAAACATGAATATTGTTGTTGAGTAGAATGAAAGATTATAGATTATTTCCCATTGTTTCTTCTGCTTAAAGGGGCATGCCAACGCTAATAAGAGGTGCTGCCAGGGAATACAAAATTTTTTCCTTGTCATTGAGCTTGAGTACGGACTTTTCAACTTGGTTTCTAACAAAACAAGGCCTAGAATAAAATTGTAGGTATAGTTGTGTAAGAAAACAAGTTAAAAAATCCGTACAGAAGTTCAATGATTAGGAAAAAATTCAAATTCCGGGCACCACCTCTTATTAGCGTGGGCATGCCCCTTTAAGTGAAAATTTGTTTGTATTATTATTCTATCTCCGTAGCGAAATGATGCCTTATAGAAAAAAAATCGGCTCTAAAGCCAAAGAGGTAGATTTTTTGCTCGTGAAAATTACTGCTGTTATTTCGGCTTGTGTTGAGGTTCATCATAGGTGAGGATGTCTCAGTGCAGACTCAAGCATACTTTGTAAACTTTAAAAAGTAAGAGGTGTTTGATTCCCTCTTAACTACGCTATCCTACTGTGCACACAATTTAAACATGATCTTATAGGCGTATCCAGGGAGGTAATTAGAAGGGGGAGGGGGGAAGCTATAGCCATCCTTCCTTCAGAATATTTTGACTAAAAAGTTTTTTTCAGCCAGCCACCCCTTGTCAGTTATTTCGAAGACCCTTCCAGTCATCTATAGCTTTGGCTTTAAAGCAAGCATTTGAGATCAAGGAGCAATTACCCAACACCCCGTGTGAAAGTCTACTTTGGTACCTCAGCTGTTTTTTTCAGACAATTTTTATTGTACAGGGTGGTCCAAGAAATGTGCACACTTTTAAACTGCCATAACTTTTTTTTCTAGGTCGAATTTCAAAATTTTGTAAACGCAGAACGACTCAGTTTTTGATAACAATTTTTTGGTATATAAAGTCAAAAACACGATTTTTGCTTGGTCCCCCTGTGGTTCGGGCCTTACCCATCAAGAGGCCATCCACAGACCATGACCCGAACCACAGGGGGGACCAAGCGAAAATCGTGTTTTTTGACTTTATATACCAAAAAAATTCTTACGCGATTCTGAGTCGAATGGCGTTTACAGATTTTCGAAAAACGCACTACAAAAAAAGTTATGGCCGTTTAAAAGTGTGCACATTTGTTGGACCACCCTGTATGTTTTCTCGAGTTTTCAATAACTTTTGATTTTAACATTGGCCCGTCCATAGTCGAGGTCAAATTTTCCTTAAATTCAAAAAATGTCAATATTTCTTCTAAAACTTTTGTATTTTGATGTTTATGACCCTAGGGCGACTTTTTGTGCTCTACACAAAACCTCACCGGTGCCCGATACAGCACTAGCAGGAACAATATTCACGAATTAATTAAAATGATTTAGATTTTTGTGATGGACACATGTCATCGTATTTATTAAATCATAGACTAATCAAAAATGAACGAAAATTCTCAAAAATATTTTCAATATTTTCGTGTGGTGCAATATTTTATCTTTTATTAGTTAACCATCTACAGACCAAACTAGTTATGTCTTTTTCACCAGAGCTAATCTACGAAATTTTACAATTCTTGACAAATGGCCAGTGCCAGGAAATAATTATTTCATCAAAGACTTTGAACTCCGTCGCTCGTAAAGTCATTTGCTCGCGTTACTGGAAATGCATGAACGACACAAAATTTCAGGTGATTTTTTTCAAAACGGATAATATTGGGCCGGAATGACTTATACGAACCCACCTAAAACGATCCAGAATAAGGTTTTTGTATGTTTAACCGTTGAAACGCACTAAAAACATATCTTGAGCATCCAGAGACCATTTCCAGAAAGTTTGTTTCGACTGAAATTTCCACTTTTTGCCTTGTGTGACCAAGGTAAGCTACCATGCATAGTGATATTCTGCGACTCTATTATCTTTGAGGGGTCCACAAAAAGTCCTTGCCTTGGTCCCCCCAGGGTTTTTTTTATGTCGCAATTTCGCCTTGGTCCCCACTGTTGTTATGAGAAAAAAGCTCTGGGTATTTTTATCCGAAATTTTGAAATCACATGTTTATTTTAAATGGCACATTCTGAAGCCCTGAATCTTAGCTACAAAATGGTATTGAAAAAGCATGCTCGACACCGATGGAAATACAGTCGAGTCCCGATATAACGGCACCCCTGGGGAGCGGCTAAAGGTGCCGTTATATCGGGGGTGCCGTTATATTGGGAGTGCCGTTATATCGGGATTTTTCAGCTAAAAATCACTGGAGGTGCCAGTATATTGGGATATGGTTTTTTTTGCATCAAATGTCAACACCTAGACATGTCAGGTTAACACATGTACATGTAAAGATTTATTCCAAACAAATACAATTCAATCAACACAATTCGCAAAAAGCGTAAAATGCAAACTGCTCAAAATAAGAAATGAGTGAAAAGCAATTTACAGCACTACACTGTAACTTAATTCAAATTTTCGTGCCAGGATTTCGCAAAAGATTGATTTTAAAATTCAATTTCTAGAAAAATTTGCATCAAAATCCAAAGTGCCGTTATATCGGGGTTACTTTTATTAGTCGGGACCGAGCCCAAGGTGCCGTTATAGCGGGGGTGCCGTTATATCGGGTGCCGTTATATTGGGGGTCAACTTTGCCTTATTTCTTTGAAAACAACCAAATCAGCCTCAAGGTGCCGTTATAGTGGGGGTGCCGTTATATTGGGGTGCCGTTATATCGGGACTCGACTGTATTTTGAAAGGCGGTACCAGGTCAATTCAAACGAGAACTATTTTAAAATAAATTTCAGTTGAGTACCCTGCGGGAACAAGCTATCGAAAACATTTTCTTCGTCAAAAATCATTGGTGGCCTAGTGGGATAGCGGCGGCGAACTGTGAAAGTTGCTCATCGGTTCGATTTTATTGAAGGTATCATTTTTCCTCGACTTTTCTAAAATTTCGTCAAATTAATTCTCGTTTGAATTTCGCTGATGCCCGCCTTTCAAATATTCCCATGCCTCTTTAACGGAATTTTTTTTTCAATCAAGAAAAAAAATTACAGCCAAAAGGCGTCAAGTCCCGTACTCATTGCGAACGCGCCTTGTTTTGTCTTCATACGAAAAGGTGGTGCCGGGAATTCAAACATTTGAAATTGAAAATGACGAGCGTGGGCATGCCCTTTAAGCCTCGTGTCCAATGACTGAAAGGAAATCCCATGTTTATTAACGCGGGAAGGGCTGTAAACTTTATTTTGTTCATAATTTTTTTTTCTTTTGGTTACATTTTGTAGCTAAGATTCAGGGCTACCCGATAAAAAATTTCCATCCACAAATCTCCAAAAAAACTCCGATAAAAATGCGTTTCTCTCACTCTGCCTTTCAGTCATTAGAGTGAATGGCAGAGTGAGAGTAACGCATTTTTATCAAAGTTGTTTCAGAGATTTGTGGCTGGAAAAAAGTTATTGGCTAGCCCTGAATCTTGGCTACAAAATGTGACCAAAAGAAAATTTTTTTATGAACAAGATAAAGTTTACAGCCCTTCCCGCGTTAAAAAACATGGAATTTCCTCTCAGTCATTGGACACTAGGCTTTAATAGTAGCTTCACCCCCCTCCTAGTTCAAATCGTGTTTGTGGCATTGCGTTTTTGACCCACTTTTTGAACACTTATCTCAATCAAGTTACCGCTCATTTTGTAGCCAGTAAGATGAGCCTGAGACAAGTTTTGAAAAAGTGGGTCTATAACCGAATGACGATAACATGATTTTGAATCAGTGGGAATCATAAAACCTCTAATTACTATTAGAGTTTTACGGTATGTTGAAATTTGACTTTTTGAAACACTTTTTGCATTTCATTTCGCATTTCATAATTTTTCGAAAATCAGGTCTAATCATCTGCTAAGTAATTTTTATACGCTAAAAACGATGAAAAAAACCTTTTTTATTAAACATTTTATCTACATAACAAATCAATTTTTGAAAAAAAAAATTCATTAAATTTGAACTTTTGCCTTGGGGGATCAAGGTAAATCAAGTTTTTGGCCAAATTTACAATTTACCAAATACAGTAAGAAAGCACCGAGGTCTGGACGTTCAAAAAGTTTATTGGGTAAAATTTAGTGAGTAACTTCAACTACAGCTTTTCAAGACTGTTTCACAATTTTTTAGGATCATGCTTATAAGTGGTTGGAAGCTAAATCACATCTTTTTCGAGTCAAAAGACAGATTTCGATGCTGAAGGCAGAAAACGCTGGCTTAAAAGCAGAAGCTCAAGCGGAAATTCCACAGTTAAAGGAAATTATGTCGAAAAGAAGGTTGAAAACCTGATGCTTTATAATCAGGTAATTGATTAGTAGTTACGTTTTGTAGGTCTTTCCTAACCTGTTTCTGAATTTCAGCTGGCCGTAGAATTTTATGTCGTCAAAGATGATGACAGTTCTTTTATTGTGATATATTTTGTTTGACAGATAACATTTGTCAAAGGACCCCGTGTTGCACGAATATCGATTAGCGATACTTTTTGAACAAACTGTGTAAACTTTCTATCAAAAATCGACAATTTCGACAGTAAAAGTTTTATGGAAAGTCACCCCTAATACCAAATCTTTTCTAAATCCGAATCCGTTGAGATCTGATCAAAATAATTTTTATGGGCTGAGATATGGATATTTTGGGTACATCAGACAGAAATTTTGCACCACTTATCTACTATATGTTAACACTAGAACGGTCGAGCGGCCACTTTGTGCAGTTGGAGTCAGTTTTTCGACGCTGATTCCGAATATGGTCACAGAATTGCTAATTCGTTGTTTTGAGGTGGTAAACACCCTTTGAATTTTGGACACCAAAAATCAGTAACAGCTCGATAGTTTACTTGTTACTCGAGAAGTATTTAATCGTGAGTCAAGCTTGATAGCTTGTTTGAAAGCTGAAATTCCGGCCTTTCTAGCTGTATATTACACACGGGGTTGGTTGCAATAAAAAGTGTGTTTTTTAAAGTCTTTCAAAAACATATTCAAATTTTCAAATTTTAACATCTAGAAAAAAGTGCTTGTATTTTTATTATAGAGACACCACTCAAAATCGGATACGATAGGAAGAAAGAGCAGACAAAACTGGGTCTAGAACGTCTATTTAAAAAAAAGTTCGTTAGTTATTTGCTTGGTAAATTTACATCAAACAAATTGTTGCAAAATTCGAAAAAAATAAAACCGCGATTGATCGAATTCAAAGTTTTGGACGAAGACAATTTTTACGCATATGTAAAATATGATTTTATAACATGCAACAAAAATGAAAAGCATCTTTATATGCAACAATCACACCTTTCCTTTACGTGGTATTCGCCATCCTTATCACCTGTTATCGGATATCTTAATCTATGCTATTGATAATATATTTGTTTGATGTTCTAATTATCTCATTTCACTTTATTCATTTTCCTGTGTTTGGTTCTTTTTTATTTATTCATTTCCGTCACCGGTTTCTTATTTTTTGTTTTAGATAATTATGGCAGCTGCATATCAAATTGAAAATGAGTTCTCTGAAAGTGACATGTCCGATCAGACTATGAAGAAGAGGAAGCTCCTAACTCTGAATGCGAATATGAGAAGGAAGATGATCACCTGCTACCCACCGACTGCATTTTCCCCTGTGCCAAAAGAGTGTATCAAGAGAACTGGAAGAGCGTTGAGCCTGAAAACGTTGCTAACTTTGAAAGCGCAAACATCAACAGTGGTCCAACTGCCTTGTTCAACTCTGAGAAGGACGCCTTTTTTTCCTTGGTGTCTCCTGGAATTGTAAACCGGTATGTCAATATTCATTTTATTTTTTTGATATCGTTGAATGTTTTAGTGTCGTTTCAAACACAAATGTGGCCTTGCGGCGGCTGAAGAGAAAATTTCAAGGATCGTTCTTAGCAGCAGCATGCAGTGACGAAGACCATTTGTATATCCTGCGATGAGACCGCTCGTCAAGATCGCCCGACGCTACACTCAATGACAACAAGAAGTCAGTCAAAGCTTATATTTGCCAAGGGACGATGCTACGCCTGCGACAAAAGATGCCAAAAAGAATGCTCAAAATGCCATAGGCCTTACTGCGAACTTCACCGGTCAAAGAAAGAAGTTTCTAAATGTGATCACTGCAAATAAATGTTCTGGTTGCATTTTTGTTGTGTATTTTGAAATTTGTGATGCATAAAAGTATTTGAATTCGATCAAATCGCGGTTTTATTTTTTTCGAATTTTGCAACAATTTTGTTTGATGTAAATTTACCAAGCAAATAACTAACGAACTTTTTTTAAATAGACGTTCTAGACCCAGTTTTGTCTGCTCTTTCTTCCTATCGTATCCGATTTTTGAGTGGTGTCTCTATAATAAAAATACAAGCACTTTTTTCTAGATGTTTAAAATTTGAAAATTTGAATATGTTTTTGAAAGACTTTAAAAAACACACTTTTTATTGCAACCAACCCGTGTGTAATATACAGCTAGAAAGGCCGGAATTTCAGCTTTCAAACAAGCTATCAAGCTTGACTCACGAATTAAATACTTCTCGAGTAACAAGTAAAACTATCGAGCTGTTACTGATTTTTGGTGTCCAAAATTCAAAGGGGTGTTTACCACCTCAAAACAACGAATTAGCAATTCTGTGACCATATTCGGAATCAGCGTCGAAAACTGACTCCAACTGCACAAAGTGGCCGCTCGACCGTTCTAGTGTTAAAACCTCGATATAAGGAACCCTCGATATAGTGGAACCTCTGATATAACGAAAATTATTTGACGCCTATTGGCCAGTGATTGCGTTGAATGACTAATGGTATACCCTCGATTTTAACGAACATTATGGCCGGTCCCCAGGGGTTCGATATATCGAGGTTTGACTGCAGTAGATAACTTAGCCCAAAAAATTATTTTGATCAGATTTCAACGGATTCGGATTTAAAAAGAGATTCTGATAATAGGGGTGACTTTCCAAAAACTTTTAGGGTCAAAATTGTCGATTTTCGATGAAAAGTCTAAAAAGTGTGTTCAAAAAGTATCGCTAATCGATATTTGTCCCGCGTGTCTTGCTTGACATGGCAATTTCGAAAGTTTGTATGAGCCAAGTATTGTCCGAATAGTTCTTTTAAATCATTTTTCATTTGTATTTTAACATTTTAATGCCTTTCATAACTTGTAAAAAATATCAAAAAAATAGTTGTTCCAAAAAGAATTTTTTTTGCATTTGACAGCAAATGATTTTTTCAATAGTTTAAAAAATATATTTTTCAAGTTCATTGATTTGGGACAGCAATTCAAGAACCTGTCAAAAGTGCACTAATTTCTGCCAGTTTTTTAAAACTTTTGTTTTTACTGTTCAGCGCCATTCTACATAATATGCCGAAAGGTCAATTTTTGTGAGAAAAAATTTTGAATTTTATCGCCTTTCAATTAGCTTACACAAGAAAGGCATGACCGTACCCTGGGGCCTAGCAGACTATTTGAAAAGTGAAAATGAAAAATTGAAAAATGAAAATTCTCAAGCAGACTAATATTCGAAAAATTTAAAAATTGAAAATGAAAAGTGAAAATGAAAAATTGAAAATTTTTTTCATTTTCAAGCAGACTATTGAAAAATTGAAAAGTGAAAAGTGAAAATTTTTTCAATTTTTCATGAAAAATTGATGACCGGTCATCCCGTCATCAATTTTTCAGAATTTTACATAGCTTAATTCTGGGGCTATTTTTATGCGCTGAACACGATTTTGGGCTCAGATTTTGTGTTTTTGTAATAGAACAAGTAGTAAATTGCTTTATTTGTTTCTACTTCAGGCGATGTCTGCAAGCGACAGTGATAACAGCAGTGAAAATGGTGCTATTCGTTCGAGGGTGTTTTTAACTAAAAGGCACATTTGGTAAAATTTCTTTTGGTAAAGGCACATTTGGTAAAAAAATTTTTGGTAAAGGCATATTTGGTAAAATTTCTTTTGGTAAAGGCACATGTGTAAGAAAACTTTTTGGTAAGCACTTTTTCCGTGGATATTTTCGGGTGGTATATTTTTTTGGTCATAGAGTTCTTGTTTTTGGCCATAGATCTTATGGCTGTTTTGGTCACAGAGACACCGTTTTCGGAGGCAATAGACGTTTTTTCAATCATCTAAAAGCACTTTATGCTCTCCGAACCCCGTTAAGCACCTAGTGACCAGGACTTTTCAGGGCGTTTGGGTGTTTTGCCCCTACTCTGGAGTTACCTGGATATGAACCTGTCCTGGCGGTAGCTACCCAGGTTTGGAGTTGGGTAGGTAAAATCGCACTTTTAGTCTTAACAAGCCGAATTCCTCACACAATTTTAAGTTAGAAAAATGGTTTATTTTTCGTACTCATTAAATTTTAATTTTGTAGGCCATCCAGGTGGACATCCACCTGACCAGGAGGTAACACCGCACATTTGGGGTTTGCGTGGGTGAAATATTGATTTTTGTCCTGACAAACCTAATCTAACACATAATTTTAAGTTAGAAAAAATGAGTATAATTAAGAAGAATTTTAATGGGAGGAAATAGATATAGAAACCCGGAGAAAGAAAGGGAAAGAGAAGAAAAAGTAGGAATAAGAAGGTCTTTGACACAAAAACAGCTACAAGTGCCTTACTTAAAAAAATTTACCATATATGCCTTTACCAAAAAAAATTTTACTAAATGTTCTCTTTACCAAAAAATTTTTTACCAAATGTGCCTTTTACCAAATATTTCTTTACCTTTTTCGGTACAGCCTTCCCAAACAGCCCCCGTACAGCCCTGAAAAAATACAATGCGCAAAATGAAAATTTTCAGTGGCACTTTCTATACTCCGGCAAACCGTTTGGACAAACCGTTTAACGGAGCCTTTAACGGTTTGCAGCAAACCATTCAAACTGTTAGCTGCAAACAGTTTGTAGCAAACCTCTTAAACCGTTTGACCAACCAAGAGTTTGCAGCAAACTATCTAAACCGTTTGCTACAAACCATTTTTCTCGAGAAAAAGGTTTGCCACTTTCATAAAACAAACCTTTTAACAACAGGGGGGACCAAGGCAGTTTTTTTTACGTTTTTTCGAAAATTTTTAGATTGTGTCCGACCACCGCAAACCACTCAAAACCACCTCAAGCCACCCGCAAACATCCAGAACCACCCGAACCATCCAAAGCTACTCCAAATAAAAATTTTGCGGGAATTCAAATTTTTAGTCTGAACCACCCAACCCGAGTGGTCGACCACTTGGAGCAAAAAAATTTTCATTTTTTTCGGGTTTCAAAACCTGTTTTCTGGACTAATTCGAGCATGCTGAAGATGTTTGACAGTGGTAAAATCACGTTTTATCAAGAAATTTTTGAGTTATTGCTAACGATTGATTCTCAAAATCAATCGTTAGCGATAACTCAAAAATTTGTCGATAAACGTAATTTTACAATTATCAAACCATCTTGAGAATGATCAAATTAATGCAGAAAATATGTTTTGGAATCCGAAACGTAAAAAAAAAATTTGCTCCAAGTGGACGACCACTTGGTTTTGGTGGTCCAGCTGGCCAGTTGGTACCTGCCCGAAATATTGGATTTGGTGCGTGAAATCGGAGTTTTCGTCTCATTTAACCCAATTCCCTACACGATTCCACATATGATAGCATGGTTTGTTTTCGAAATTTGAAATTTGAAATTTTATAGACGATCCGGCTGATCCACCTGACCAGAAGGTACCCATTTCCGGCTTTGGGTCTGGGTAGGTGAAATCGGGGTTTTGGTCTTATCAAATCTAATTCACCACACGATTTTACATTCGATAGCATGGTTTATTTTTATATGAATTTTTTTTTTAATTTTCAGGTCACCGAGGTGAATACACCTGCCCAGGAGGTACCTACCCTGGGTTTGGGCTTTTGGTGGGTGAAATCGCAGTTTTGGTCCCATCAAACAGGATTGGGCTGTCTTTGATTGCTATTTTAAACAGTACGGACAAAAATTGAAATATTTGTGAAAAAAAACTCCTGGGCAGGTGTCATATATAGTACCCAAACCACGTGGATGGTCGAACTACTTAATAGTTCCAGTACCAGGACCGGTATCAATAACCACCGCATTAAATGCGAGGATAGGGATAAAATCCGCGGATTTTACGTCCTCAGGTATCTTCTCTGTTTTGTTCCTTTTTTCAGCCCTAGGTTTTCAAAAGATTATGAATTAAGAGTTTCAGAACCAGGTCCGGTAGCAATAAATTGTAAATTGGAGAGAGAAAGCAGAGGCAGAAAGTTTGGTTGTATAAGTGTCCGAAATTTTGGACATATGTCCATAAATGTCCGGACATATGTCCAAAATATAAATGTCCGGACATTTCAGCAACCCTAGTTCAGACTGAAAAATTTAAATTCCCGCAAAATTAGAATTGTCGGCGAATTCGTGTCGGCGAATTTACTGTCGGCGAATTTACTTGTCGGCAAATTTACCTGTCGGCGAATTTACTGTCGGCGAATTTACTGTCGGCGAATTTACTTGTCGGCAAATTTACCTGTCGGCGAATTTACTTGTCGGCAAATTTACCTGTCGGCGAATTTACCGTTTCCCGTCTTACAAAATGTGTGTGTCTGATGAGTTTTCTCAGTACTTACCGTACTGTAAACTCTCGATTAAATGGTTTATTGGAACCGACCTTTAGAAACCGTTAAATTGAGTTACATTTATTTTATGTTATTCAGACTTAAAGCCAAATCGAGCCCACAGAGGGTGACCGTTAAATCGAAGGCCTGTTAATCAGAGAAAGCAGAGGCAGAAATCACGATTAGTTAGAGAAAATAGGTTAAAATCACAATTTTTATAATTTTCCGTGTCGTGTTGTTTAGTTTGCTACTTTTATTTACTCTCTACTTAACACTCATGGTTCCTAAACATTGTTTACCCTGTGAATTCCTGTAAATAATTTTTAGATAAGTGATGTTGGAAGATCGGACTTTTCACGAAACTATCGGCTGCAGAAGCAAAACGTGTTAAAAATGATGAAATGTTAAAAATACAAAAGGTCTTTTTACGCATGAAAACAGTCACGAGATGCTAGCAACTAGCTAAAAACTATCGAACAATAGGAACTCCCTGACGAGCTTGCATTGATTCGGCCTCTTTTTTTAACAAATAATATTTTTTGAACTTTATATGAATTCTATCAAATTCAAAATGTGGTACAATATCAACTCGTGAGAGTTTTAACCCGTGAATATCAACTCGTGATAGTATATCAAATCGAAACTCAGTTCAAAATTCAAAACCAACCTTTTTGTGACTTAAAATCGTATGGGGAGTCCTGTTTGTTTGTACCAAAATTGGATTTGTTAGCATATGGGACATAGAGATACCAACTACTAACATGGTCAGATGCATTACAAAAAACAGCCAAATATGCAACTTGGGTACTGCCAACTGATTACGGGGCTAGGACACTTCGCTATCAGGACAGTTCGCTATGGTTTTTGAAATGGACAGTTCGCTATGGACAGTTCGCTATGGTTTTCCAATCGCCCTTTTACTTAACAATGTTGACACTAAAAATATTTGTTCACCGTACCACATCACCTCTTCGTCACCCTCTTGCTACCTCTTTATTGAATTTAAGGTACATAGACGTAAGTTTTATAAATTTACAAGCATGTCCTAACTCACGCGAGCTTGTCATTTTAGGTAATTATGTCAAATAGATTCGAAAACATTTTGGAGTCTTTTTTCAGCTCGTCCTAACGGTCGCTTGCCTACCTTCCCCTTCCTATTTTATTTCAACCGAAGATGACAAATAAATGCGAAAAAAACGATAAACAATAAAATTGAGACAATGGTGTTAACGACGAAACATACGACGAATCCTTTTATCAGCTCCAGCATTTATCCATTCGGACGGCGGTGTCAGCTGCAAAGCTCCTATTTGACGTACAATTTTTTGGACCTCTGCTTGTTTCTGATATGCTTGACATCAGTCCAATTGCTTGAACCTAAAACTGAAAATGAAGCTAGACCTAAATGGATGTAATAATACTTTTTTATTTAATGCTTGCTTCACATGAAACGAGCACATTTGACCTCAACATTCTTGAACTGAACTTTGAATGACTTATAAGCAGCTGGCTCGCAATCAAAGTTGGCAGACTTAGTCCGCATTTTTCCTAGCGGTTCAACTGCCTCCGCTACTGTAAGCAATAATTACATTTTAAAACAGAAATCAAATGAATTTTACTTTTTTTCCACATCTTCTCATACAGGTTTCGATGTTTCCCTCTCATCAGCACAGTGACAAGTGGCAGGCAGTGAGTTTCGTTGATAAAGCCGATCCCCTGTAGATCTGGTAGGTGTCCTGCGGTCGGTACTTAAGCGATCCATCGAAGATAAGAGTCTTTGAGCATCGGAAAAGATTCAGCTGCTTTTTTTGTCCCAAAGATGGCCATGCTTTTTATCTGCAACAAAGAGGAAAATAGATTAGCTTTTTTAGAAGAAGTGCCATTATAAGCTTAAAAAACAGGACTCACTTGCATAAATCAAAAAGTTTTCCTGAAAGCCCTCGTCGCTTGGTTTCACTACGGCTCTCTCGATGTGTATAATGCAAACTCTTGAACTCCTCTTTCTTTCAGATCTCGCAGGTACTTTTAAAGTGAAACCTCTTCCTCGTACAACGTTGGAAAAACTTCTTGAGTGCTCCAATGCTGTGGCATGATGCGGCTTTCCTCATCTGCGGTAGAGAATCTGCAAAGGTTATAGATAGCAAGAGCGAGAATACTACTGGTGAATACTACTTTGTCCATCGACCCTTTCCAATAATTTTTTTCTCGAGTTTGACCACGGAAAGCACTTGGTTTTTCGACAGCTCCAGTTGCCAGCTCAGCACCAGACTTCTTTTTGCAGCTTTACCCCTCATCTAAGTTGAGACGAAAAAAAAACATGATGAAAATCGAGATAAGCATACCTCGAATAGCTCCTTTGGACCCTCACAGAAATGAGTCGCGATGTTCCTGAGACCATCCCATTAGCACTTCTCTGTTCACTCCACGGATAGCACTCAAGCGACGGAATTGGCGTATCCTTAGAACTCTTTTGGCGTCTCAAATTTTCCTGCATTCGGCACATAAGTAGAACGATCTTGGCTGTTCCATCCTTTCGTGCTGAGAGTCAACTGAGACATGTGTAGCAGTGAGTTGACGGATTTAATCGGACATAAAGTGAGGCTAGAGTCTTGTTTACCCACTTGATGAGAGCATCAGATCCACTTTCGGTTAGCTTGCGGGCGCCACATTGCAATAACACCTTAAATTATTGTTTATAGAAACATTATAGCAATCGGACCAAAAGGAATACAGAAAAAGTGCAAGACTGAAACAGGAAAAAGGGAAAATTTTTGACTGCAAATTATTCGAAAAATATGAACAACAACTGGAGCACAACACAGAAACAGGGAGACTGCAATGTGATACAACCTAGACAACAAAATATGATGAGGAAATTATCATTAATTAGGAAACTATAGCAAACTGTCCATAGCGAACTGTCCATATAAAAAATCATAGCGAACTGTCCATAGCGAACTGTCCATTTCAAAAATCATAGCGAACTGTCCTCATAGCGAAGTGTCGTTTTACCACTGATTACTACCATTTAGGTACCACTACAATTCCACATTCGTGGGTAGGTTTCCGTGGGTGAAATATTGATTTTGGTCTAACAAACCTAATATAACACATAATTTAAGGTAGAAAAAATGAGTATAATTAGAAGAATTTTACTGGAAGGATATAGCTATATCCTTCCTTCATATATATGAACTACAATCTACCACCACCGCAATATCACTATAACTATCACGAGTTGATAATCACGATTAAAACACTCAAGAGTTGATAGTCGTCCCAAAATGTATCTAACTGCGGTATCCAATTGCAACTGTATCCAACTGCGGTATCCAATCCAATTTGTATCCAACTGCGGTTTTACCCGTTTTTGCTCAAATCTAATATTTATGACCTTATACTACTTTAAACACGAGAAAGGCGGACTGTAACTTTTGACTACCTGGGGGTTTTCAGACCTGCTGAGCACGAATATCGCAAAATCACACCCCTGAACTTGTGAGCAATGCGCTTAATTAACCCAATTTTCAAAGCGACTCTTTGAAAAATGGACATTTTTTACTTCAGGCTGGTGAGCAGTGAAATTATCTGGCGCAGCATTTCCTTTTATGCTCATAAGAAAGCACTTTGTCTGGCTTTCTGATGTATGTCGTTTGTCCACATATGAAACCATTGAAATGAGACCACATATGATACCACATGAAACCCGAAATTTTTTACTTGAGAATAGTCTAATACTCAACCTAATAATGTATATATTATATATAATATATATATTATATATATATATATATTATATATGAATACTCAACCTGCTCAAGACATGTCATACCGCCGTTCAAGTCCATGATGCATAGTCAATACTTGTAGAGAAATTCAAGAGCTACAACATAAGCAAAAATCGGTGCGAAGGCGTTTGGCCCCTTTTTTCCCATTTTTGGCGTTCTGCCCTATGTTCTGTTTTAGCCACTTAGGCCTTTCTTTAAACCCTTTTGTAGTTTGTTAGACATTTTTTAGTCCCAGCTAACATGCGCTGGCCTACCTGAGCCTAAGGCCTAAGCCTAAATTAAAAAAATAAGGATTAAGTGGCTAAACAGAACATAGGCAGAACGCCAAAAATGGGAAAAAAGGGGCCAAACGCCTCTACGCGCAAAAATCAGCACAGAAATTAAACAAAAGTCACTCAGAAATTACAGAGAAGAGGTGAACTCAGCTGTTTTCCTGGTATTGAAATTTGAAGGGTACCTGGTTTTGGCTTATCTATAACCGCATTTCTTCAACATTTTTGGTTCCAATATACCAAAATGATCAGCGTGAAAAATGCGACAGAACTAGTGCAAAGACTCACACTCAGGTGGTTGTGGCTTGGTTTCGTGAATTTTTTAAAAATTTTTAAAATAAAAACATCACGTGTTTTCAAAGGATTGAAGAAGTGGCATGGCAGCCTGGTCGTGGATGGACGATTCTGGTTTAATTTCACTGAGTTTAGAATCAATATTTTTGAACGAAACATTCGCGGAAGTTGTATATTAAAAGATAGAAGACTATGGCGAGTCTTTTCATCCTCACGGTATTCGAATTTAGAACATTGTGTCGATTTCAGGGCTCTTGAAATGGAGCCAGAATCGTCCATCCATGACCAGGCTGCCAGGCCACTTCTTCAATCCTTTGAAAAAGAGGGAAAACACAGTAACACTTATGATCTAACCATTGTATCAGATTCAGTTTCTCATGCTCTATCACGTGATGTTTTTAGTTTTGTAAAATTTTTAAAAAATTACGAAACCAAGCCATAACCACCTGAATTTTCGTCCAAAAGCCCCTGGGTTTAATATGTTTTAGGTCAAATTATTTTGGCTTGGATTTCGTGATAATCGCTTGTTGTGATTTGGCGCTTGTTGTTGGTTTCGCAATTTTTTTTAAATTTCAGGATCAGGTAGAACGCTTAAAGAAAACGGTCATGAGAAAAATAAATTGCCGTCCCCGCCTAATTGCAGTTGTAACGCGCTGGTATGCCCCTTTAAGGCTCCCGAGCCTCCTCAGACTCTCGATTTATTTAATATATTTATATAATTATATATTTATATTATTATATGTATAAAAGAGGCCCTTTTTGCTCAGCTTCAGTGACCAAAACGGGGTGAAATAGCCTTAAGTTGACGACTTAACTGTCTATCTATTCCAAGTGCATTCAGTTGAAAAATTACATGCAGGTGTTTAGGCGTGAGTTGTCAGGGCGGTACGATTGTTTTAGTTTATGTTGGATAACAAGAACTGAGGAAGAAAAAGCCCCAGGGACAACACGTCGCACACACTTTAAAATGAGATCATTTATTCATTTTATGTAACAGGCAACAAAGATTACGACAACAACAGAAGGCATGAATTTGTGCCAAAACAAATAAATTCAATGGCCTTGACTGGTCTCTTCTTGCGCAACTTATTTGACTTCTGCCCCTTCCATTGATCCGGCAGACTAGACTCCGGCAGCCAATCGTAGTCGACACCCTCAACTTTGCTCTCTTTCCTGTCTTCAATATTGTCCTGAGCGGCAATAGTCGGCTGCTGATCCGTGCTGTTTTCCATGTCGGCATATTCCTCACCCTGTAAGTCGAATTAACAGACACTTTAACAGAACTATATGCAATCAAACCTTGAAGAAATACTCACGCGCAAACCACAGATGACAACACCAGCAACTGCAGCCAAAAAGCTAGGCAAACGACTAAATTAGATTGCAAATCAGTTGCAAAGGTGTACACAAGTAAACAAAACGCACATTCCATTAAGGAAAGCAAGATCGTCTCTGACAACCATCATCGACTCGTTGAATAGAGTGCTCACAAAGGAGGTGCCATCCTAAAACAGCAATTTAAATCCAACAAAAATCCGGCAAAAGACTAACCTCATCCTCATAGAGCACTTTTACAGCCAATTGAAGCCTTCCACCACCAATCATATTTTCCGAAGGAGTAAAGCTGAAGTCAAGGTCCCCACGATCGCCCGATTCAATGGTACGATCAAGAGAAGCAGCATCAAACTACAAAAATCATCAATCTCAATGGCCATAAATTAGGTGACCAACCGTGTGAAGGCACTCAGTGAAATTGTCGACACTGCAGAAGCTAGCCTCAATGGCCTTGACAACGAAGCTCTGCTCGCCACGGTTCCACAAATTCACCAAACCTCTGACGGACTGACCAGCGAACATTTCTGAAAACCATGGTCTTTAAAAAGTACAAAAGAAAATACAAAAGCGACCTCGGGTACCCATTTCTGGCGACTTAGAAGTGAAACGAAGGGAAAACTGAGCATGCGGCGAACTCACAAAACTTCCTAAAAGAGTGCTGATCAAAAACTAGTCAAATAAAGAATAATCGACCTCTTCTTTGATCGACGAGTCTTCCTCACACTCCATCGATTGATCCTCAGCATTCTCACCCAATTCTTGTCCATCATACTTGGCTTCAAGGGGATCCTCAGATGCAGCAACTCGCAGACTTCTCTAAAAAGGAATCAAAGTAAAATCTTAGAGAACAGCGAAAGCCTTACGGAAAGACAGCAGCGAACAATCAGCCGAACCACACAAAGATTTTCGCAAACTTCTTGGACGTGAACATCATCTTCGATTTTTCTTGCTCACGATTCTAGCGTAAATTCTATAGAGTAACTTTATCCAGTTTCGGTTTCTCGACACTCGACACAAAAATTTGCATCCAGGTTTCAAATTATACGGTACCCCCGGTTTTATTTTTCGGGAGAGGCTGTTTCGCCGTCGCGGTATTCGCCGTCGACGTTTTTTGCCGTCGACGTGTTTCGCCGTCGCACAATTCGCCGTCTACGTTTTTCGCCGTCTACGTTTTTCGCCATCTACGTTTTTCGCCGTCGACGTTTTTTGCCGTCGACGTTTTTCGCCGTCGGCTGATTCGCCGTCGACTGTTTCGCGTCGATGTTTTCCGACGTTTTAAACTGCCCTGAACAACTTCAAAAATAATAGTATTTCTACGGCAAATTTTTTTTACGGCAGAAAAAGTTTTTTTGCGGCAAAAAAAAAGTAAACCTGCGGCGAAAAAAGTATTTTTACGGCAAAAAAAAGGTTTGCCCGACGGCGTCAAAAACGTCAAAAACGTCAACGGCGAAAAAGGTCGACGGCGAAAAACGTCGACGGCGAATACCGCGACGGCGAAAAACGTCGACGGCGAAAAACGCGACGGCGAAACAGCCTTCTCTCCTTTATTTCGAGGGTCAGACCAATGAGAGATAGAGCTGGCGTAACGCAAAACCTAAGCATAGTAAATCCATGGCTCTAGGTAAATTCGCCGACAGTAAATTTGCCGACAGTAAATTCGCCGACACGAATTCGCCGACAGGTAAATTCGCCGACAAGTAAATTCGGCGACAGGTAAATTTGCCGACAGGGGCCTAGCAGACTATTTGAAAAAATGAAAATTTTCATGAAAAATTGAAAAAATGAAAATTGAAAAATTTGAAATGAAATTCTGAAGCTGACTATGAAAAATTGAAAATGAAAAATTGAAAATGAAAAGTGAGTGAAATGAAAGTGAAAAATTTCCACTTTTCAAGCAGACTAAGCATTTTTTCAATTTTTCATTTTCACTGGCCCTTTACATACTTCGGCAACCGTTTGTTTCAAACCGTTTGCAGCAAACGGTTTGATGAGTTTGCTGCAAACCATGTTTGTAGCAAACAGTTTGTACAAACTTTTTAAACCGTTTTTTCAAACCGTTTAAACCGTTTGTCCAAACGTGTTTAAACCGTTTGCTCCAAACGGTTTGATCAAAGCTTCGGTTAGTCTTGCAGTTCTTTTTTTCACAAATATTTCAATTTTTGTCCGTACTGTTAAATAGCAATCAAAAGACAGCCCAATCCTGTTTGATGGGACCAAAACTGCGATTTCACCCACCAAAAGCCCAAACCAGGGTAGTACCTCCTGGGCAGGTGTATATCCACCTCGGTGACCTGAAAATTTTAAAAAAATTTCGACGCTACTGTCATATACCCCCCCCAAAAAAAGCTACTGTAATATACCCCCCCCCCCAAAAAAAGCTACTGTAATATACCCCCCCCCCCAAAATCGACTTTTTTAGGAGTGTCCAAAAACCATTTTCATACAATAATTTGCCATAATAGGACCAGAAAAGCAATTTGAAGGGATTATGGACTGTATTGGGAGGGGAAGGGAATAATACAGGGCCACTTTTTTTAGCTGCTTTACCATGTTTTTCAACTCGGGCCGTGGCAAAAATAGACTCTATATGCATTTTATGATCAAGTGTACTTCTCGGAATCATGTCTAAGGTAAGTGCGTGCGCGCATCTCTAACTCTCAAGCCCCCTTCGGGGCGCAGGGGGCTTGGGGCTTGGAGTTGAGATGCGCACACCCACATACCTTAGACACAAATCACTCGAAAGCGACTCTGGATGCATGAAAAAGCATGCATACCAGAGTTATTTATCGTAGCCCCAGTATTCAAAACTATGTTCAACATCTTTATTTTTTCGCCGAAGAGCATTCCCCCTCGTTCTAAAAGGCCGGGCCAGAGGCCCAGCATCAAAAATTCAGCCTAGCACTCAAAAAGTGCTAGGCCTATGAGTAAACCCGCGAGGTCCAGCCCGCTGATCGGCTTGGTCCATGAAAAGTACTCATACTTATGCCTGCACCACAAGTTCCTGGGTTTGAAAGCACCCTTAGACGCTTAGAGAATTAATACTCTAAGGATCCAACCATCTCGAGAAGTGGCCCCTGTATTATTCCCTTCCCCTCCCATACAGCCCGCAATCCATTTAAATTGCTTTTCTGGTCCTTTATGGCGAATTATTGTGTAAAATGTTTTTGACCATCCCTAAAAAAAGTCGGTTTTTGGGGGGGGGGGGATATATGACAGTAGGTCGATTTTTGGGGGGGGGTATATTACAGTAGCGCTTTTGGGGGGGGGGGTATATTACAGTAGCGCCGAAAATTTTTTTTGCTCCAAGTGGTCGACCACTCGGGTTGGGTGGTTCAGACTAAAAATTTGAATTCCCGCAAAATTTTATTTGGAGTAGCTTTGGATGGTTTCGGGTGGTTCTGGATGTTTGCGGGTGGCTTGAGGTGGTTTTGAGTGGTTTGCGGTGGTCCGGACACATCTAAAAATTTTCGAAAAAAACGTAAAAAAACTGTCTTGGTCCCTGCTGTTGTTAAAAGGTTTGTTTTATGAAAGTGGCAAACCTTTTTCTCGAGAAAAAATGGTTTGTAGCAAACGTTTAGATAGTTTGCTGCAAACTCTTGGTTTGGTCAAACGGTTTAAGAGATTTGCTACAAACTGTTTGCAGCAAACAGTTTGAATGGTTTGCTGCAAACCGTTTAAAGGCTCCGGCAAACGATTTGTCCAAACGGTTTGCCGGAGTATAGAAAGTGCCAATGCAAAAATAAAAAGTCGGACTCTAGGCGGGAACGAACTTTTGGGTGTATGTTATGGGAGCGTCGATTGTACCAACTTTGACGTACTCCAATTTTTGGTCGCGACATAATGGCTTTATTGCGTATCTGAAATTCGTGATATTCAGGAGCGAAAGGTCTTTTTTCCGCAATCAAAATGTGACCCAATTTAAATTTGGCGCAATCTTTGCCGTGCCACCGTGGTAACTAAAGAAAAAGTATCAGTGTCTCACAAAATAGGAAAAAACTGCCGTGGTTATCTCAGGCGCACCCACAACCAGTGTTTCCGAAAGTAACCCCTACACCTACACAAACCATACAGTACGCGTACACTTGGAAAGTACCCTACATCTACACGCACACTTGACAATAAAACATACCTACACCTACATGTACACGTAAAATTAAACGTACACCTACCTGTACACCCACACTTGAAATGAAACAAACCCTACCGTACACCTACACTTGAATTAAACAAACCCTACCCGTACACATACAGTTTGGCGTACTGTACCGTACAGTACGGTACACTAAGTGTACTATAGTACTATTAAAGGTACTATAGTACACTTAGTGTACCGTACTGTACGGTACAGTACGGTACAATTAGTGTACTGTTGTACTATTTACGGTCAAATAGTACTATTGTACACTAATGTACTATAGTACTATTGTACACTTAGTGTACCGTACTGTACGGTACAGTACGCCAAACTGTATGTGTACGGGTAGGGTTGTTTAATTTCAAGTGTAGGTGTACGGGTACGTGTACGGTTTATTTTAAGTGTACATGTAGGTGTATGGTACGTTTAATTTCAGTGTATGTGTACGGGTGGGTGTACGTTTGATTTTAGGTGTTAATGTAGGTGTATGGTTAGATAGTACATGTAGGTGTTACTGTAGGGGTTACTTTCGGAAACACTGCCCACAACTGAGCACAAAGTATCTTAGAAAAAAATTCAACTGAGCAAAAGTCATCTAATATTTTATCTAATATGTTATCTTATATCACGATAAGCTCAGTTGCTATATAACTAAATAATCTGATATTTTTTTTAGTCGATCTTGAAATTTTCTGGTTCTTAACCAAAATCAAAAAAAGTCGTTAAAGGGCCATTGCCGTCCCCGACAACGAGAATTTCAAATGTTTGAATTCGCACGGGACAGTTCTCTTTCGTCTTTCATTGTACTCTTTGGAGTGATTCGAAGCAAGTCAAAAGAGTAAAATCCTATATACTAAAAGAGAGTTTGTGTCCGTCCGTCCGATTTTGTCTCAAAAATGTCTCAAATTGTCGTTTGAAAGTTGGTCTCGAGAGGAGTCTTTTAAAGCGAGAGTATTGTGATAAGCTCATTATTATTTCTTGATCATGTTGAGCAGTTGGCTCTCTGAGATAATTTCGTGCTCGAGTCTCATGTTTCTCATGGTTGTTTTGTGAATCATCCAAATACTTGGATTAATTCTTATTTTCTGAAGAAATTTTTGTGCTTCAGCCCTTTTTAAATACTTGAGAATTTCTTGATTCAAATATGATTCATACTACAGTCCAAGTGCTCAATAATGTAAATACTTGAAGTGCTTGGACTGTACTGTGGTTCATGGTTGTATCTCAAATTGAAGAATGAATAAGTCAAGATATTTAAGGGTAAGACTGTGATTCATGATGCCGTCTCATTGTTGTTTTCATTTTTTCCTAATTTTTACTCAAATGGTTGTTTTTGTGAATTGTATTCGACCTTGACTCAAGTATGAATCACGGTACATTCCAGCTTCCTCAATAATGGTAAATACTTGAAGGGGTTGGGCTGTGCGGTGATTTACGCTTGCCTCTCAAAGTGAAATGTAACCAAGTAGAGTACTTGAGAAAAAGCGTGACTTCAAGCATGCTATCGTGGATCATATTTAAACCTTCATGATAACCTCTTCTCATGTTACATGGTCATGTTTCACATGTCGTGTCATGTCTTCGTATCATAGTTATGTTTTAACAATATCTCTCACAGTCCTGTCTCATATGACTTGGTCATGGCTCATTTCTCATGTTGTGTCACGTGTCATTCTTTTGATGATTCGGCTTTCTGCTTAAGCAAGTTGTGATCATTATTTATTCGTATAATTTGCAGGTGCTCATGTCAGGAGTCGTCTATTCTCACTATTCAAGCGTTCGAACCGATGGCTGCCTTTTGGTCTCTGGTTGTAGCAAGCTTTCCTGTTGAATGCCTCAGAATAAAGTTCAAATATGATCACAGTAATGTCATTCCTGTATTGTTTGTCAATAAAGTTTGGTGGTTTTCGCAATGTTGGTTCCATGTATGGTCTTCGTGTGCGGTATTGTAATACAGATGCGTCGTGTCCATGCATTGTTACTTGCTTTATCTGCTAATTAAAGGGAGTTGGTTGACTTCGAATGTGAATTCCTGAGCGGTTTCGTGTTTCATTTGTGCATTTGTAGCATCGTAAGCATTCAGCTTGCTAACACGGTTAATCACTTTCTCTCCTCTACTAGAGAAGTATTTGTATGCTTGTCCGCGCGTTTTTTTAAAATAGTGTCTCAAAATTGTCGGTCTCGAGAGTAGTCTTTGACACAAACGAAAGCTTTTGTGAATCTTGCAAAAGGAAAAAGACGCTTTCGTCAGCGTGTGAAAAGTGGTTAAGTAATTGAGAGTGATATTAATCAATTTATTTTTAAAAGTAAAATGCTCGAAGACGCTACGGCAAGCACGAATAGATAACCACTGTCTAAATGTTTTTCTATTTTTTCTAAAGGAAATATGAGCAGTTGACTCTTTCGAAAAATCTTCATGATTGAATTCATGTATTACTTCTGAGTTTGTAAATCATCCAAGAATCCGAATGGAACTCCGAATCAATAAGTCAGTAAGACTCTTATTTTTTCTCAACTTATTATGAATCATCTAAATACTTAGAGTGAATTAAAATTTCGGATTGAATCTTTTGAACTTGAGTCTTTCGATTTTTTTTTTGGAAAATTCTTAACTCAGTATGGATCATAGTTCAGTCCAAGTGCTTCAATATGGTAAATACTCAATTGCTTAGACTATACTGTGATCCATGGTTGTGTCTCAAATATGCAAAAAAAACGTCTCAAATATACGTCTGTATTGTCTGTGTGTCGTGAATGTGGAGCGTATAATGTGAGATGTCACGTGTCTCCTATGTCGCGTCGTACATGTTCTTCTATATGTCTCATGTTCAATGTCTTTGTGTCATGATCATGTAGCATGTATTAAAATGAGAACTAAATGGCTTCTGTAACTAATCCTACCCGAGAATCATTTAAGAATCATTAATTTTTTTTTTGTAATCTTATATACGAAAAAAGAGTTGTCTGTATGTCATCATCGCAAAATTTGGAATGCCACAAAAAGTTTTGTCTCGAGATAAGAATAAAAGTAATTTCTTCTTTCTCGAGTCTTTGGTAGCGGAGTCGTTATTAGTACTTTTTTAAGTGTGATTGAGATGTTCGGCTCTCTCAAATTTAAGTTTGTGTTCGAGACTCAGTGAGACGTCATGCTTTTTTCTCGAATTTTTGTAAATCATCCAAGTACTTGATGAGTTTCAATATTGATTGAATATTTGAACTCGAGTCTTTAATTTTTTTGAAATGTCTTAACTTTAGTATGAATCATAGTTTCTGTGTCGTGTGTAGTATGTTCGTATCTTACGCTATATTTGCTCATTTTTGGATCAAAGGAAATTTATATTATGTCTTGAGAATATGTTTGAAATTGAATTTTTTCGCGAGTCTTCTTCATGGAGAATTTTCGTGGTATTCTTATTATCGCTTCTTGAGTATCTGGAGCAGTTTAGAAGACGCTGTTACAAGTTTCACCACAGGAAAAAGACAAACGCATTTTTAATCATGCACAACATAAATACGCCTTTATCAATACCCACACACACGTCTTGAAAAGTTAGCAAATGGAGTAATTCTGAGAGTCTCGGAAGGATTTCATAGCTCACGGCTCATGTCTCGGTTATGTGTGTTTATGAATCCCGTGAACAAAAGACGCTTTTATAAATGTCACCAGAGAGTACAAAGCGAACGCTTTGTGAATCTCGCGCCAGGAATAGATGCTTTGTCAGCGTGTGAAGAGTGATAAGTAATTGAGAGTGACGGTATTGATTTTAGTATCTCACATTTGATTTCATAGATCTTAGATCTTAAAATTTTTTTGAAGGTGAAATAATCGAAAAGTGAATTAAAAATTCTACGAAATATTAGCAAGAAATAAATCGAAAACATGCTACGGAAATATCAGCGAAAAATATATCGACAAAAGGTGCAGAAATATTAGCGGAAAATAGATCGAAAAATAATTCGGGAGAGTCGGCGGAAAATAAAACCCGCCCGTAGGGCGGGCAAGCTCTAGTGAAAGACGAAAGAGAACTGTCCCGCGCCAATTCAACACTTGAAATTCTCGTTTCGGGACGCAATGGCCCTTTAAATAAAAGTTTAATAATGTTTGTTTAGATGAGCAAAACAACAAAAATGACAAGTGAGCGGAAAGAAACTATATCAGCCTATGACCTCTACGTCGAGAAAACCTGCCAAGAATCGTCGCCAAGTATCCAATCCTTCCAGCCGGCAAAGCCATACAGAAAGTGAATGCACAGTGGAAGACTCTCAAGTTCAAATATATATGGGAGAAAATGGCTAAGGAAGAAACCATAAGAGAAAAAGTTCGAGCCCAAAAAAGAGCTTCCAGATGATACTGTGCTGCTAAGAGAGAGGAAAAGACCGCGTTTTGCAAAATATCGAAAAATATCAACTTGTCAAGTCTGAACAGAAAAATGAGGGCAAGTGCAGGAGCATCAATCGGGTGAGGCCATCGACGAAACGTCTCAATAAATATCTTCAAGAATTAGGTCTCCGTGTTAAAATCGTTGTCTTTTTACAATAAACTTTGAAGTTGTCCGTCATTTAGTGGTATGCGTTGAAAAAAGTCGGCAAATTATTTCTGGCAAATAATTGCAGTCGAGTGGACACTGAATCACCGTGTATCAGCTAGTAATCCAGCAGGATCACAAGATAGGCTACAACAAAGTTATGAACGAAAATCAGTTTCACAAAATTTTAATACAGTCGACTCTCGAGGACCGGTCTCAGAATGGGCTATTGCTTTTTTCATTGCTCATTTTACTTTTCTATTGCTCGAACTAGCCGAGGTACGCTAAGACTAAAATAATTACTCGACATTTTCAATTGTGCAATCCGCAATTTGTTGTTATTTGATAGGCTTTGCAAAATTTGGGTAAAACATTTGCTGGGTTTGTGAACAAAAGAATGATTTGTAGACTTGGAAACCTGCCTTAAAAAAATTGACAAATATTGACTTAAAACAAGGAATTCTAAGTTCATTCTAATACAAGAACCGGCTTCATTATTCAAGCTCAATAGTAAATCAGCCTCCGAAAGAGGCGTCAGATCTCGGTTCTGTCATTACAACTACAAAATGTCCCACATACCTGAAAGGAAAGCGTCTGAGTTGCTCATTGGCGAAACCGCAAATCTTCTCATTGAAAGCCATATGACCTTTATTTGTCCGTCCCTCCACTGTTCCATCTACAGGATGTCCGAAATTACGCGCACAATTTTTCGATTTTTTAATGTCGTGCACATCGATCTTTATAATTTATGCTGTCTGCATGATTTACCGTGAGTTTTTTTAATATTTCTCGGGTAGTCGTTAAATGATTTTGCCGTTTATATCTTGGCTGCAGCAGGAATCAAAACCGAACAAAGTTTCAATCTGGATCGAAAAAATCCGAGTCGTCATCAATGAGCGTGTTAACAGGTTTTTAATTTTTTTCGCCGCACTTCACCACTTCTCTCCGTTTGCTGTGTAGCTAATTATCCAAAACACAAAATTCGGGAGATTTCCGCGGTTGAGGGTTCCGAAAGGAAATCGACGGGCAAGGGCTAGCCCCTAGCCGGCTACGTACACGTGCACACGAAATCTTTTTTAATGTGCGCGTAATTTCCGGATACCCTGTATTTAAATAATAAATGTGCTTGAATTGAAAGATAGGCCTCAATCAAAAACAATAGTAGGAAAAAAGACTAATTAACCACATCAAGTTTATTCTTCGACACTCAATAACAACATTATGCAACCAAAGGGTGTTTACAGAAAATGAACAAATGCGATCTATTGATTCGGGAAGGTTCTTGTAAACCACACAGCTCATCCGTTCTGCAGATACTGTCTTCCAAACTCTGAACTGCGAATGCTAAAAGCCAAAGGAATAAGCCTTATTTCCAACTTAGACGATTAGAAATACCTTTGCTGCATCATATACATGCAATCTGATTCTGCTCAGGAGTGCCGGTCACCGTGATGATTCTATCGCCGTCTGCATTCGCGCTAGATACTTGAATTTGAGCACCAGATTCCTGACGAGCACATTTGATACGACTTCCTCGCTCACCGATCACGACGCCTCCAAGATCATCAGGGATTGAAAACTGGATAATATTAAAACGATCAATTATATGAGATAGCCTATAAATACCTGCTCCGAAACTGTTTCTGACATCAGAACGCCCGGGAGCACTTCTGCAAAACTGCGAACTGGATTATCAGATCTGGAACCACGCGAGCGAAGACTAGGAGAACTGCGGCTGAACGAATCGTTGTCACTGCGGGAAGAAACGACTCCCTTCTGCCATTCAAATACTCTTCTTCGGCAAACCCTCCATATTCCGCAGCAGCGTCTGGATTGCAGTTCGCAACATCGTACTTTCTCTGAGGACCTTCAATTGGATTCTGAAAAAAAGAAAATGGATTCAGGTTTTGAAAAATCGATCTCACTTGCTCCATGAAATATACGAGAGATTCGATCACTGAAAATAAGACAGTTGTAACAGCAATAGATAAAAATTGTTTCAAACCTTCACAAATCCTGTCTTGGAGTCCCATAAGTCGAATAATGCGGTCAGTAGAGCCAGGGCAACATTGGCGAAACACTTTGATGTGCAGCTCAGATTTTTGGCGCAACTCATTGATCCTTGAACCTCCGTGACCGATGATGGCACCCGAATGGCTCAGATGGACTAACATTCGAATCTCAAGCTTCTCAGTCTTCTTTCCTATAACAAATAAAAAAACTTTCAATGCCATAAAAAGCAAAAAACACATCATTCAGTTTCTGAAATGCATCATTACAGCAGTTTTTGACCTGGTTAACCTTGCATACAATGATGAGCATTCTGAAATATAACATCAAAAAGGTCTCTTTTCTAGCAAGAGTCCAACCTTTCAGAAGTACTCTTATCCTTTATTAACAAATTCGCATCATACTGAAAAGGGTGATTAGTTAAAAAATGCTCAACCTGCTGATATTATAATAACCTTGTCACGAATGGATTTGATATAATCGCCGCGAGTTCCAATTACAGCTCCAGCCTCTTTATTTGTAAGCAGAAAGCGAAGTTCCACCGTTCCCGGAGCCAATTCAACTTTTGCGGAGGAAAAGCTTTCATTACGACGACGCTTGCCGAAGCTTTGAGAGTGATCACTGCTTTCTTGATGTCTTTTCATCTAAAAAACGTGGAGTTTTGTATTTACAGAAGGCCTAATTGAACAAAATAGAGTTGTAATCCATGCATAGATGATCATACATGACTCCCAAACTAAAATACAGCCACTGAAATGGCAAGTTAACTGGTTGTGTGCAATTAAGCAAGACGCCATAATTGTTCAGAAAAAATTTCATTTTTTTGAAAAATTTTCATGCTTCTTTGTGGAAAAAAGTGCAGCTAAAGCAGGGCTGCAAACTCAAAAATTTTAAAAATAAGTACATTTACTCAGAATAAGGGTATTTTTACCAAAAATGCTGTTTTATCCAGTGCTTATTGCATTTTTGGTTTAAAAAAATAAGATCTTGACGAAAAATCTAAAAAGAGGATAAGATTTGGTGTCCTATGATCAGTACGAATCTTATTAATAAGTGCAATTCGGAGCCCTGAGCTAAAGTGCACCTAAAGTAAGGAATCTACATGCATGGTTGCCTAGGACACAAAACAACGCTTCACTGAAATGAAACACACTTTAGAGAAAGTTCGAATATGCGTTGTACTCCCTAAAGACAGGGCTTCATTTCGACACCAAAGAATTATTGGGAGCAACTCAAAATCACAGGATTTGTAATTAAAATTGGCAAAAAAGTGTATTTCAATTTCAAGAACTATGGGCGAGGCCATTGTAATGATTCATGCTGTCAATTAAAATCTATGCTCCAAAAATGCAATATCTATGGCATTGTAAGTTACACAATTTCATGATGTGCCATAGCATGTCCGTAAAATAGCATTGAAAATTCAATTACAGGGCTTCAATGATTATTTCAACGTCTACAATACCATTTCAATGCGCTGTCAATGTCATTTCACTTTCATTAGTGAGATATTTTAGAAACTGATGGAATGACAGTATGGAGTCATTACATTGATAATGGCAAAATACCTGAGACGACCTCTATAGCTCATCGAAAAATAGAGTTCTGCCAATCTCCTAATCTTAAAAGAACTACGTGAACGGGAAAAGAAAAGTCAAAGGCAACTATTTTGCGAATAAGATGATGAGAGACAAACAAATTTATTTTACCACCGGAGAACAACAACGGCACTGTACATGTTTACTCTAACACTATAATTTCAGGAAATCGGAGCGACAGCTACTTTAGCAGGTCTTATGACACGCCATTCAGAATGTATCAGACTTAAGCACCTCGACCACATCACCTGGCTTGGCAGAGTCCTTAAATTCAAAATATGCGGCGCTAGTAGCAAATACCAAGTACAACCGCCCCGCCCCCCCCCAACAAATTTTTTTTCAAAATCAGGTTTGAACCATTTATAAGTAATTCTTATGCGCTGAAAACGATAAAAAGGTGTTTTCGGGCATTTTCTGACCTAAAAGTTGATTTTCGGGAAAATTTTTTTTGACCAAAATTTGACTTTTTGACTTGGGGGACGAAGGTAAACCACCTGAAAATGGTACCTAGAGTCCTAATAGCTCTTTCACAAACGTTGGAGTTGGCGTTGGAGTTGGCGTTGGAATTGGAGTTGGAGTAATTTTTTTTATGAACACCTTTTTACTCCAACTCCAACGCCAACTCCGACCCTTTCACAAAAAACTCCAACGCCGACTCCAACTCCAACTCCAACGCCGACTCCAACTAATAAGATTAAATAATAAGAATATAAATAATAAGAATTAAAGTCGGAGTTGGCGTTGGAGTTGGAGTTGGCGTTGGAGTTGGAGTTTTTTTATGAAAGGGTTGGAGTTGGAGTCGGAGTTGGCGTTGGAGTCGGACTTGGAGTAAAAACGCGTTCATAAAAAAAATACTCCAACTCCAACGCCAACTCCAACGCCAACTCCAACGTTTGTGAAAGAGCTATAAAAAGATAGGATTTGAACATAGTTTTGTTAGCTGTGGACTACCGCATAAAGAAACTCTGGTATGCATGTTTTTTTTCATGCATCCAGAGTCACTTTCGAGTGATTTGTGTCTAAGGTATGTAGGTGTGCGCATCTCAACCCCAAGCAACCCAGCCCCCTGCGCCCCCTTCGGGAAATACCTTGGTCCCCCAAGGCAAAAAGTCGAATTTTGGTCAAATTTTTTTTTCCAAAAATCAACTTTTTAGGTCAGAAAATGCCCGAAAACACCTTATAATCGTTTTCAGCGCATAAGAATTACTTAGAAATGGTTAAAACCTGATTTTGAAAAAAATTTGTTGGGGGGGGGGGGTATTTGCTACTAGGGTCAAATGTGCTTATTTAATCTACTAAAATAAAAAGAAACCTAACCGACGAAATTTCGTAAACAGCATCATGTTTCTTCGGATCAAAGACCTCGCCCTTCGGAATTGTTTGAACTAGACCATGCTTGGCAAACGCCTTCTGCAATGAATCCCTGGTGATCTGCAAGCCTTTGTAGAGGGAAGTAGACTCAATCCCCACATTTTCTTCTGTCTTCTTTTTGGACGACTCAAGAGCAAGATCCAAATTGTCAGATATCTGAAAATAGCATAGAAAATTTAGAAACACCTCAAGTTATTTTAAATAAATATAGACAAACCTCAAGCAGATCCTTGCAGAAGTTTTGGATGGCATAGCTCTTCATGTCCTCCAATTGCTTTTGCATTCTTTTTCTCGTGTTTTCGTTTTCGGCTAAAGCGCGCTGATACTTGTCCAAGAGTGCTTTGTTTTCTTCCAGCAAGACGTCTAGAACACACTAAACTATACAGATAAGCCAGCAATAAATAACCTGTGTCTTCTTTTCCAAATACTTTGGTTCATTCACAGTTGGAGGAGAAGTGCAGAATGCTCGAAGATACAAAGCTGGAGCAATAGAACGGAAGACACTCGGCTTCAGCATCACATTCCTATCTACCTTCTTCAGAAGCAAAAGACGCGCCGAGATCATAGTATTTTTATACGTTTGCTAACTCTGAAAGTTCAATCGATAAAATAAATGAACTAAAAATATTATTCAGTCATCTAAAAACCATGCGCCAAAGACATAATTGCACGGAGTTGAATCTTAAAAAAATTGATTTACAATTCCTCCTTTAACTTACAATTCCTCCTTTTAACAATTCCAATTCCTCCTTTTTATTTAATATTTTTCATCAATTACCTCTCAGTTTTACGTTTAGTTAAGTACTCAATTGAGCCGCACTTAGTCGCAATCTACCGGTTTAGCACAATTAAACACCAGAAATCAACCAACCGGTTAATGGTGTATTAGAACGTAAAAACCCAGCGTGGTCGAGACTATAAATTTGTGTTGCAAGTTTTATCAGGAGTATACTGTATACACAGGGCTGCCATCTCATAATTAAAAAAAAGGATATTTGGTCGAAAAACAGGAATTTGAAGGAAAAGTGCATTTTATCTAGTGCTTATTGCCATCTTGAAAAGAAAAAAAGATTTTCACTAAAACTTCGAAAATAAAAAAAGATCTGGGCTCATAGAAAAAGGAGAAATCTTTTAAAAAGGACATTTGGCAGCCCTGTGTTTACAATAATTATGAGTAATAAAACGAGCCAAATACACAACGACAAAGACGCAACAAATTTGCAACACAAATTTTATTTCGACTGAACAGAACATTCAACACAGCAATTTTCTTTGATGTTGACAGATATTTTCTGATACATGCTAGTCGAACTTGCAACCAGGACGAGCTTTGCGGCACAGCACCTTCGTAGTATGGACAGCTGGACCAACGAGAGCTTTTTCAGTTCCACCATGGCCGACAGAAGCGCGTTCGTTGCGGACATCCACCTTGCCAAGCATTTCCTTGCCATCGATCATCAGAACACCAGGCGAGATATCTCCCTTGTGATGATTGACGTGCACCGGATGCCATTCCTTGTTCGCAGAAAAGTCAGCAGCTTCTTTGAAAGAGCGCCAATCATAGTCATATCCCGAACACGCTCAGGCAGATCGAGGAGCACCTGTAAATACAGTGTTAAAAAACCGAAAAAGAGGAAGATAGTAGATAACCTGAATAGAACCAATGCTGTTTCGATACTCATGACCGCCCCAAGAGAAGCACGCAGCAATCTTTCCTTTGTCGTTCCAAATTCGACCCATCACCGGCTCACCAGACTGGTACCATAGAGCAACGTACTGATCCGGATTCTCACCAGGGAAAGTAGTCAACGAACGACCAAGAGCACGAATAGCTTTAGCAGGAGGAAACGGATCACCAGTTCTGAAGTCGGCCAATTGTGCGTCATGATGAGGTTAGCTGGCGGCGGAGGAGGTGGCGGCGGAGCAGCTGGCGCCACTGGCGGAACACATTCGATACATTCGCAAGTCTGAGGCCCTATATCACGAAAATAAATAAAATAAGGTACTTAAAGGAAAGGACGAAAATGCTAACCTCCTTTGAGTTCACGCACGATAATGAGCATATCATCAAGAGCATTGCCGGTGACCTTCGTAGTGGTTTTGTCGTGAGAAAAGAGAGCAGCTTCAGTCGCCAGATCCAAATAGCCAAGAAGAGCACCTTCAGGACGACTAGCCCAGAGAATTGGCATCGACTCCCCACACTTCACCAGTTGACGCTCGGAATCAGGCTTCACTTTGCGCTCCTTGTACTTGATCCAGTTGTACCAGTACCCAAGAGAAAGATGGTCACCCTTGTATTGCAGCACCTGTAACACTCAGAACATTAAGCAGCTGTATACACAAAGTCAAATAGAAACCTGGATTTCGCCTTTCAGATCACGCGTCCCAGTCAATTCGGCCTTGCTATAGGGGAAACTAGCTTCGACGACTCCATTGTTGTTCCAGGCGCGACCGTGAATTGGTTTTCCATGCTTATACCACAGAGCGACGTACTGATTTTGCTGACCGAAGCACTTGACTGGCATCTCAGGGAATGGAGTACCGTAGAGCTAAAAAGAAAATTAGAACTATCTTCCCCAGTCATTTATTGATAAAAAAAATTACCTGGAATGCCCATGTGTCTTCCTGAGGCGGCGGATTCGGCATTTCTTGTTCAACCTTTTATCACAGATAATCGAGACACACAGAGAGAAGCGAGCGAGCAGCAGACGATCAACGCACCAAAATGATGAGTTGGCCTTAAAAATCGGCTTTATATACTTGATTGGCGATTTCAGAGACTTTTCCGTTTAGAGACAACAATATGGTCGTGACCTTAGAATTAGATTCGAAGGTCTCCATTGTCAAGTTTCCCATGGTATTTCAAGTCGATGCTGTGGGATGAAATGTTTGATGTGAGTCTAGATTTTTGATTCAGAACTTCTGATCATATTTGTTGGATTTGTTTTTAGAAAATTAACTCATTTTCAGATGGGTTAGCACTGCTAACTTTACTGCTAACTTACCAGTAAAGTTAAGAATACCGTAATTCCTCTAATAGAGCCCCCCCCCCCCCCCCCCCGGGGCTCTATTAGAAGTACCGTATTTTCTCTATTAATTACCCGGGGTAATTATTTTCAACCCCGAAAAATCGGAAAAAAATTATTTTGATTTTGAAAATTTTGGGTGGAATCAACTATTGATTCCTAAAAGTGGAATCAACTTAATTTAAAAAAGTGGAATCAACTATTAGAGGAATTACGGTAGCTGGTAATATCCAAGACATGCTATTTTATCAAATCTGTCTTTAATTCTAAGATCCTTTAGAGATTTTGCCAGAATGTTGACCTCCCGGCCGGACTTTGTCCATTAATGTTAGAGGTGCGCCACACGTACATATTAATTTTAGTTTCCAAAATTTTGCCTCTATTATATAGGCCGTCCGGACTCCGGTGTAGACTTCAAGGTGACGGTAGAGATTATACATTGTAATATTCAAAAAAGGAACTAAAGGTTTTGAGCAAATTGCAGTCAATAAGTCTCCCCAATTTCAGCGAGTTTTACCCGTAGTTTTTTCATTACTGTCTTTTTAGATGAAGCAAGTGAAAGCGCTTTACGACTTTGAAGCTGCTGAGGACAACGAGCTCTCGTTTTTGACCGGTGAAGTCATAACTATCCTTGATGACAGGTAATTGATAAATTGTGTCACATGTTTATATATCTTTTAGTTCAGTGATCCTAATTGGTGGCGTGGGTCTTCAAATCGTGGAACTGGTCTTTTCCGTCTAGTTTTGTGACTCATGAAGTTCAGCCTGTGCAGCAGATGAATCAGATGCAGCCGATGCAACCATTGAACAATCCTGTGGTGGAAGCTATCTCTCATCCTGTCTTGCAGTCTGTTCAAATCGACGAAGACATCTTGCTGAAGTGCATTCAAATTCTGGAGAACTCGGACCCTACTGGTGAAGTGGCTGATCCTTCGGAACTTGCGTATTACGAGCAGATGAGTGTTGGACAGGCGGATACAATCGAGAAGAAACTAGCGGAAATAGACAAGCAGCTCAATATGTTGGCTCAAGTTGATGTGGCCATCCGAGATGTACTTGCCAAATATGAAAACAATTGTGCAAGCAAGAATTGACAAATGCATAGCTAGTTCGATGCGTTTTTTTGCTTTGACCCTGTGTTGTGTAGATGGCCAATAAAGTTTTTGCTAGAGCATATTTTTATTTCTCTTTCTTTCATCGGAATGTTCATATTTGTTTGCGTCTCTCAGTCTTCGTGTAGGTATCTTTGATATTTACCTACGGTAAGATTTAGCTTAATTACTTACGTTGTAACTATCACCTACTCCCCCCTCCCCCGTTATCGGTAAACCGGCTTTCTACAAGCACGATTATTCGGTCAACCGCCCGAGTGCAATCTTAATTGGTAAAGTTCACATTATGGATTTAGGGAAACGGTAAATTCGCCGACAGTAAATTCGCCGACACGAATTCGCCGACAGGTAAATTCGCCGACAGTTAAATTCGCCGACAAGTAAATTCGCCGACAAGTAAATTCGCTGACAGGTATATTCGCCGACAACTCTAATTTTGCGGGAATTTAAATTTTTCAGTCTGAACCAACCAAACCAAGGTTGTCCACTTAGAGCAATTGTTTTTTTACGTTTTTCATTTTCCGAAACCTGTTTTCTGGACTAATTCGTGTATTTTAAAGATGATTTGACAGTGGTAAAATACTGTTTTCTCGAGTATTTTTTTAGTTATGCGCAATAATTGATTTCACCAAAATCAATTATTGCCCAAAACTCCAAAAATACTCGAGAAAAACGGAATTTTGCCACTGTCAAACCATCTTCAGCATGTCCGAGCTAGTCCAGAAAACAGGTTTTGGAACCCGAAAATGTAATTTTTTTTGATAAGTGGACGACCACTTGGTTTAGGTGGTAGATGGATTATATAGTAGAACTGAGGTTGAAATATAGAAAAGATTTCAAAACCTACAGGAACCACAGTTTTGGAGTGATTTCGTATCCCGTGGGGTATCCAGGTGTATGGAGGTGGTAGTACCAAGAAAGTGGTATCGGTACTGAGGTGGAAGTGCTTAGGGAGTGGTACTTGGGTGGTGGTAGAATGTAGTTTCAAAGTAGCGGTATCTTAATGGTAGTACTCAGTTAGCAGTACCCAAGTTGTATATTAACCATTAAAACCAAATGGTCGTCCACTTGGATCAAAATTTTTTTCACGTTTTCGGGTTAAAAAAACCTGTTTTCTGGACTAGCTCGGACATGCTGAAGATGGTTTGACAGTGGCAAAATTCCGTTTTCTCGAGTATTTTTGGAGTTTTGGGCAATAATTGATTTTGGTGAAATCGCGCCCCTAGCCTACTGAGATGTATATCTCAGCTCATAAATATTATTTTGATCTGATCTCAACGGATTCAGATTCAAGATAAGATTTTGATATTAGGGTGACTTTCAAGAAACTTTTATATATAAAACTGATGTTTTTCAATAAAAATTTCAAAAAAGTTCCATCATAAAGTGTCACGAATCGATATTTTACCCTAAAAAAACCGACCCCCTCTATTTCTAGAACTTATATATCAAACCATACAAATTATTTACAAAGCTGTTTATTGCCTTTTCTTTTCTCCCGCGAGATTTCAAAATGCCTTAGTCTGCCCTGTTCATTTTTCGCATCGTTAACCTGTGTTGGTTTTTAGGGAAAAATTCTATTGTTCAACTAACCCGAAAAATTATCTTGTTTAACTAAATCATTAGAAAACTATTTTTCTGTATTTTTGTGGGTCAATGAAAGTGCGAGAAATTATATTAAAAAAATTACAAAATTGAGAGTTTGATAGTTATCCTTGCTAATACGCTGAATTTTTTACGGTACTCAGGTACGGATTATTTTTGCCCAAAATCGGCACAATTTTACGGTATACCGAACCGTCATCATCTTTACTTTTTGCTATTGTTCCCACCATAAAAATTTTAAAACATTTTTAAGCTGACGGTGCAATTATTTTTTGGCGTAGTGGTAACTGAGTTCATTTGTTATATCAAGATTTGGCATTTTTAGTTGCCCACAGCCTGTAATTTGGCCTTTCAGCAGTCATCGCTAAATTGCATCTATAGAAATGAAAAACCTCAGGACAAACTCTATCCATTCAGTTGAAGATCAGAACTCATCAACAAACTCAAAAGTCAACTTTTCTCAAATAAAATTTTATTTAACATTTTTATTTCTAGACGCTAACAAATTTTGTGTGGATATTTTTAACGAATCCACTTTTTTCGCGTCGACCTCCTCAGTGATTGTGATTGACAAGCATGGCGCTTTGGTATTTCTTTTGAGTATTTGACCATGAAATTTTTTTTTCTCGTTTTCAGATAAAAGAGATTTGCATTGAGCAGGCATCTCCGAGCCTGTTCAATGAGTACAAGACAGAGCCCCTGGTCATGTTTGACTTCTTATTAGATGACCTGCAGCTGTGCTTAGTCTTCCAGTCTGGTGTCATTGCTACAATCAACACAGAGGATGAACTAGTTGGTTTTGTGTGCAAATGACTTTGATTGAACTCATAAATTTTTGTAGGCTAACCTTGTGAGCTCGTTGCCAGGGCCAATAACTTCTGCCGCCTGGAGTCCTGACCAACAGCTTCTAATACTCGCCTCTGACCATATGCTCTTTGCACTCTCTCGTGAATTTGAGATTATCTCAGAGGAGATACTAAGACCAGATCAAGCTGGAAAAGGTTTAAACTTTTTCCAATAGAGCAGGCCCATTTCCCACATTTTTCTCATTTATTGAATTTTGGTCTGTTCGGGTTCACGGGCCAGCCTAATCTGCGCCCAAGGCTCTAAATAAGTTCGAAAATTTGAAAAAATATATACACCGCCAATGGAAATTTTGAGTGGGGTGGTGTTTACTTTTGGCCATAAAATACTGGAAATGGCCATAAAAATATAATTTTGGCCATAAACTCAAGTATCCTCGATACCCACTCTAAGGTGGTCGACCTCAAATTTGACATAATTTTTCTGAATAAGCGAACTAATAATGCTATATTTATTTCAACTTAGAAATTCAAATTTAAAAAATGGTGCTTAGAATGTTTGTGAATAGCGAAACCTGGCTTGAAACTTATCAACACTTGGGAAAGTTAGGTAGTCATCCCTCCTGCAGTTGGATGTCCAGCTGGATAACTTGAGCACAGCCTGAAAATTTGGCAAAAGAAAACGAACTTTTAATCTTGACTTATCTACTCAGGTCATTATTTTTGGGCAAGGAAAAACTGTTCTATCGCCTATTTAGAAAAATTCCCTCAAATATGGGGTCGACCATCTCAGATTGGGTATCTAGTGTACCCAGGGTATTGAGATTCTGGATAGTTAAAACAGCATTCTGGTCTGAACAAACCGTTTTCAGCACACGATTTTCGGCGTTTGGAGCCAATAAAAAATTTTTGTGAGCCAATTCACCTGGAGCTGACTCTAGTTTTTTGGCCAAAATTTAAAAATTTATGGCCAGACTTCAGCATTTTTTTTTTTTAAATCCAGGTTTATGGCTAAAATTTAATAATTAATGGCCGTTTTTCAGTATTATATTCTAAAGCCGATTCTAAATCTCATCATTTTGTGTCAATTGTGTATAAAATTAAAAAAAGGCGCGAATTCAAAAAATTAAAGAATCTGTAAAATATCCCTCTGCCATTTATCTTCTTTCTGCTGTTATAACGTTTTTGCATATTTTTAGACCAGCTAATGACTGTGGGCTGGGGCTCCCGGGAAACTCAATTCCAAGGGGCGGCTGGGCGCAAGAATCGTGAGCAAGTGGACCAAAACAAAGTTCCTGTAGCCATTCCTTCCGTTTCTGCCAATAGATCGGCGTTGATCTCCTGGCGAGCAGATGCCCAATTCTTTACTGTTAGCACTCTAGATGAATTCGATTCATCCAGCTCTGAAGAAGAAAAGATTAGTTGTCGTCAATTGAGGGTTGGAGCAGGGAACTGGAGCTAATGAGCAAATGCGAGTTTTAGCTGGACAGGAAGGGGTGCTGTGTATGAGGTAGGTTGCTTACTACATTTTTCTGACTGCAATTGCTAAATAATTTCCATTTTGCAGACCGACTGGGAATCTGATAGCCACCACCCGCTTGTTGCACAACAAACGCTCAGTCTGGTTTTTTGAGCGCAATGGTCAGTATAGGAGCAATTTTGAGCTGGTTGGCGGAGAAGGGGTAGAGGTCAAGTCACTGGCCTGGAACATGGACGCCTCTATACTGGCTGTTTGCTGCACATCTAACCAAACAATGACCAGGGTTACTATTCATCTTTTGAGACTGGTTTTATAACTCTTGCTTCTTCAGTGCAATTCTGGACGGTCTCCAACTATTGCTGGATGCAAAGTTGTGCTATGAATTTCCTACCACTCTTACAGCTTGTGGCTGGGATCCTGAAAATGGGCGGAGGTAATTTTAGCACTCAAATTGAGGGAACCTGACTGTGACCTGGAGGAATTTTGATGAAAGGTTTTGTTTGAGTATTCTTGTAGATTATGCTTAATATACGTATAAATCTGCTTCCCCATAAGTGACTTGGGCGGTTTCTACAAATACCCAGAAAATTTTTTCGTCAAAGTTACCCCAGGTCACAGGCAGGTTCCCTTCCTTGTCAGTTTAGATTGTATTTATTCAATTTTATTTGAAAATTTTAGATTTCACTTGCTCACCACGGATGGTCATTACCAAAGACTTGATATCAACTTCGAATACACTTCTGAACAAATGATGGCTGTGATGGTAGATGGAGGTAAGTGTTTACTGCCAATCCACTGAAGACTGAGCTGACCTCTAATTCCAGATAAACTCAAGTTTACGGACCTTAGCATGGCGCCTGTGCCTCCTCCAATTTGCCATTTGAGGTGCAACTACAAAATTCCCCTTCAGCTGCCTGTCTTGCTACTGATCTAGCTGGTTTGGCTGTGCTCTCTTCTAATGGATGTGACTTGGCTATTTGTAAGTATTTTCAGAAGGCGCAATAATCGCGATTTATTCTTCACTTGTTTTGTGGGCGTTTTTTTGATTTCGACCATCTGCTTTTTCGTCAATCGGTATTCAAGTCTCAGAGTAAGAAATTTTTCATGAAATTTTTATTATTATTTACAATCTACTAATTTATAGTATTTCTTCTGATAGGACCTCGGGTTTTTTTTCAACTCTCCGAAAATCAAGAAAATTATTGAAAACAACAGGCGGACCTAGGCGATTTTGGCACCAGATAGTGGGATAGAGCCAAATCTTAATCTGAAACCTTAAAAGCTGGTGAAAATAGGATATGCTTGCCATCGCCTGTTTTTTTTCACACAATTCACAGCATCATTTACATGTTTCAGTTGAGTTCAACCAGCGGAAATGCCAATTAAAGAAGCAGCTGAAATTAATGATTCCTTTCAATTTCCTGTACAACTTGGGATGGAAGAATGCCAACCAACTGACAGCCGTCCAGAGATGTTCTGATGGACAGTTTGCACTTGTAGAAATCGACTTGGAATCTGGTCAAATGTTATTTTTTTCTCTATTATTTAACTGTATAGGTACCATAGTTGGTTTTAGCAACTACATTTATTCATCCAAAACTCCAATAGTATACCAGAAATATAGCCAACGCAGTGCCAATTATCAAACTAGTGTCAGAGAGGGTGTGCATTGGGTGGTGGCCAATGATAAGGATGACTGGCGAGAAGGATCCAAGAGTAAACCAATGTCCCGACTTCACAACTCTAAATATGTGGATGCTTTGGTGAGTTTTGTGCATATAATCTCTGTAATACAGGTGAACCCTAACATAGAAAAATCTCATCAAGTTCGTTCCCGCCTGTGGTCCCTTTTAGCTCGATCTTTGTATTCTTTTCATCAGTTCCGTTTACCGTATTTCCTCTAATATAACCACCCCCTTTGATTCAAAATCGTGTTCTTGGCATTGCGTTTTCGACCCACTTTTTCGTCACTTCTCTCAGGCAAGTTATGACCCATTTTGTAGCCAGTGAGATGAGCTACAGAAGGAGTGGTAACTTGCTTGGGAGAAGTGATCGAAAAGTGGGTCAAAAACACAACGCCACAAACACGTTTTTTGAATTTAGGGGTGGTTATATTAGAGGAAATACGGTATATAGTCTGGCATAAAAAATCTGAAATACTCCTATTTTGCCGATTATTTTTAAAAAGTCCTACAATTTTCTATTAACAAAACCGAGCCAGAAACCCGCCATGTCACGTTTTTTAATTTTTACAACTCAGCCCAGGATTATTATTTTCCAATTTTTTTTTAAATCGACAGCTATGGCCATGGTTGGTTTAAAGACAGTGAAAACCTTCGATTGTAGGTTGCAAAAGCCGCAGTGGGGACCAAGGCAAAAATGGCAACCTATTCTAGTATAGTACCATTTTTGCGCGACCAAGTCTATTAAATTTTACATCTAGTTTGTGTGTGATAAGCATATTTTTGAAAAAAATCAACTTTCAGAACCTCATGCTATGCCTAACTGACAACCACCAACTATTTGTGAATGGTCAAGTGTTGCATCACAGTGTGTCCAGCTTCAGCGTGGTGGATGAAAATGTTGACGGTTTCTTACTGGTCACTACTCTTGACAGTTTTCTGCATGCTATTCCACTTGAGCACCTTCAAAAATGGGCGGTAACAGGTGGTGGTGATTCAGGAGACATAAAGAGGCTTTCTTCAATCTGGTATGTTTGTTTATTTGATGCCCCAAAATATAATTTGTTTTGCAGGCAGAGCCATTGAAAGAGGTGCCCAGCTGGTTGGCCATGAACCCTCAGGCACTCGAGTGTGGTTGCAAATGCCCAGAGGCAATCTAGAAACCATCCATCCGAGGACCCTACTTATCAATCGCTTAAAACACTGGCTGGACCAGCTGCATTTTGGCAAGTCGCTCAAGGAGATGCGTCGCCACAGGATCAACACCAATCTGATATATGACCATAATCCACAGGTGGGCACTTGTTTACTTAGGAGACCATAGGAAACCATGTCCATAGGCGTACTCGGGATTTTCTGACGGGGGGAGGTGACTAAATAGGCTAAAAATCCTGACGGGGGGGTCTATACCCCGGCTAGCCTTCCCGCCCCCAGGGTACGCCTATGCATAGGTAGCATGCTCCAAATCTTGCAAAAAATCGTATAAAAACAAGAAAAAAGGACAAAATGGGTGAAAACATAGAGTTAACTATGTGACAGACCTGGTGACCTGGTCTTCAATTCTAAAACCTTGATTTATTTATTGTCCACATAAACCAATCAACCATTTGCAGGCATTCCTATCAAACATCACCAAATTCTTGGAGCAAGTAGAGGATGTAGACCAGTTAAACCTGTTCATCTCCAGTCTCCAGCAAGAGGACTCCACCTGTACCATGTTCCAGCACCACTACCCCAGTCTTCAAATACTTGCCCTCAACCAGAATATTCCACCACCACTACCAAAGTGAATGGCATATGCCAGGCAGTCATTCAAGGGCTGCTTAACCAGCCTCACAAGTTGACCCAACTGTATCCTGCAGTGCTCACCTGTTTCGTGGTCCAGAAACCCAGTTTAGTGGCCCAGGCACTCAGCCATATGCAACTACAGTTGAAAAAAGGTATATGCTTTTTTATATTGTGATTTGGAATGTGATGGATTCTAAGATTAACTTTAGAGAATGGACAAGCCGACCAACTATTAGCCTTGTGGTTGCGTCATCTGGCCTATTTAGTGGACGAGAGGACACTTTTCAACCAAGCACTAAAAACCTATGATCTGAATATAGCACTCAAAGTAGCCGAAGCATCTGACAGGGTAAGCTAATAAAAAAAAAGTGGAGATACATTCGGGCGATTTCAATGGTCACATTTTTTTCCTGGCTCAATCTCAAAATCCGATTTTCTCAGACCGACTTGCCTTGAGCCTCAAATTCGGGCAATACTTTTGTACGTGCCAAACAAGCCAAAATCTCACAAATTTGGTAGTTCTGCTGTTACCAGCCCCTCCTTTTTTTAAAAGTCCCAAAATCAAGATCAAAGAAGCATTTCTAAACACCCGATATTCATTTGGCATATGAGGTTGAAAATATGAGTTGGTTAGGTCTTCTTGAAACCATCTAGACTTCTAGGTGGATGCAGGGTCTAAACTAGAAATGAGTACCAGAAAAGAGAATTCCCCGCTACAAGCTTTTTGACCGCCACTAAAATATTTTTTAACCACCAAATCATCATTTTCAATTTAGGACCCGAAAGAGTACTTGCCAATTCTCAACAAACTACGTCAACACACCCCGGCCACTTACCAACGCTTCCAAATAGATTTAATGTTGGAGGACTGGGCGTCTGCTCTTGAGCATATGGCTCAGGTATTGGAGAATGAGGAGAAACAGCAACAGGTTGGAGGAGTGCATCAACCACATCAACACCCACCATCTCCACCCTCAAGCTTTGGCCCTGTTTAATGGACACAAACACCAACAGGTAATGCCGCTATTTTGAACATATTCTCGAGGCTCGGAGACAGGCATAAAAATGTAGTTTTAAAAATCTTGATCAAATGGAGCGCATCCCTAGTATGGAGCCACCCACCAGAGGCATGGATGGAAGCGTGACTCCAAAATGTGGATTCACTCGATTTTATCCTCATTTTTACATCAATAATTTTGAGTCTTGACCAAGCTGTTTTTTGGCACCCGATTCTAGAATAGAACCCACTTTTTTGCCTCGGTTAATAATTCTTGTGACAAATTTAATTCGTATTTTAGGCGATATTAGAAGTGTGTGCCCAGGAAGCCTTCAACTCCAAATGCTGGACAGAGGCCTGTCAACTGTATCTGCAAGCCAACCAACCAGCCAAAGCCCTGGAATGCCTGTGCTTGCAGCTAGATTACCAGGAGTACATCCAGCTAGCCAGTGCCCATCCCTCTTTGGTCACTCCGCAACAACTGCAAACCAACCTGAAGAAGATGTGTGTGCAGCTGGAGGCCAGAGCTAACTACATGTGTGTGGCTGAAATACTTCTTTACATGGACAAGCAGGTATGTTGAGTACAATGCAATGATCGAGCCAGTTTTAAAAAACTAGGTGTAATATTTAATTTGGCCCCTTATTAATAAAAATATCCCTTAATTATTATTATTAAAATTGAATTTTTTTTAAGTTTTTAGTTTTCAACTATCGTGTAGCCCAAGATCTCATCTTTCTATCAAGCTATCAAACTCTATGGAATAACTACAGAAATGTAGAAATGTAGGGGTTTGGAAAAATTAGATAAAAACAAAAGTTATTTCATTCAAACTTCTGAGCATCATCATTTCTGTAATTATTCAAAAGAGTTTTATAGCTCGTTAAAAAGCTGAGATCCTGGGCTACACGATAATTGAATAAAAAACTTAAAAAATAAACGTAAAAATTAAGAAAAAATTCTATTTCTGATTAGGGGCATTTTTCAGCCAATTAAGGGGGAGATACTGGGTAAAAAGGGGGCAAAATTAAATACCGCGCAAAAATTAGAGCAGAAAAAGTTGCAGTTTTCCAAAAAAAATATTTATAAAAATTTTTTAGAATTTTTTAAATTCTTTCTCCTTTCGTACATGTCAACGAGTACGATTTTTTTCACATCGGAAAATTGACCGGAAATTCTATTTTCTGGTTTTTTAGGTGAAAATCCAGAAACTAGACAGTGGCTCCCGTGCACACTTAATCTGAACTTTTTTTAGACCAACAACCCTAAAATCCTTGATTGCTATTGCCTGGCCTTTGAATGGAAGTTGGCTGTGCAATTTGCCAAACAAAATAGTCAGATGCCTGCCCTGAAGACCAAGTTGGAAGAGCGGTGTCAGACCTTAATCAAATGTTTGGAAGAGTGGAAGTGCCAAGTGGTGCAGCACACTCACAGGTTGGGTGTGGTCAGAACCAGCAAACAAACCCAACTGAGCCAGTGGATGCAACAGGAGGCTGAAGATTTGCAGGATGTGGGCCAGTCGGAAGTGTTGAGTCAGACGTCAACTCTCTCAAATGCTTCAAGATTTTCCAAGATGTCCACGGCCAGTGGCCGCAAAAAGAAACAGGTAGGCAGTGGTTTTTTACTTCCTAACAAAAGTCGTCATACTTTCACTTTTGACGAAAACTATGGTAAATACAGACCCGTTAAAATATGGTTGATATTACTGCTAGTTGTGAGCATAGCGTAAGACATAAATGTGAGCACAATTCATGTTTCAAATTGTTAGAGAATTAGAAAATTTTCGTGAAAATTCGGCGGCTTCGAAATATTTCGAACGGAGTTTCGAGAGCAAGCATATTTTGGCACTTGATTCTTAAATGGACACATATCAAAGATTTCCCTAAAACCTTTTCAAATGAAGGCTATATTTACCGTATTACCTCTAATAATCGCCCTTGCTCTAATAAACACCCCACCCCAAATTTTGACTAAGATTTCAGAGTTAAGACCATTTTTGATTGACAATTTCAAAAATTTCAGAGGTTTGAAAAATAAACGCCGGGGCGTTTATTAGAGGAAATACAGTATATGGATAAGCAGGTTTAGAACATCACTGAAATTAAGCCGAAAATATATCATCTTCTCGAGCCGTAACCTTCTTTGAAAAATTCCCAGATTTTCTTAGACACAAAAAAAATATTTTTGTCCGTATAATCCCTACTACAAGTGACCCTGATTTCAGATCGAACGGAAGAAGAAGCAGATTAAGGAAGGTAGTCAGTACGAGATGCAGCCTTGTTGACCGCCCTCAAACAGCTTTACAAACAAGTAGATGGTCAACAAGATGAGATGAGCATCCTCTTGCCTGCCCTGCTAGCCCTCGGACTGATCTCACAGGGTCAGCAAGTCCAGAGGCAGCTGCTGTCCACTTTGAAAACCTGTCAGGACAAGCACTCCAGCATCTGGCCTGTGTTTGTGGAGCCTCAACACTTGCCTGGACCTTTGTTCGAAATTGTAAGTTCTTATTTTAGCTTAGTGTGTTCTCCCACTACATTATTGCCTTATTGTAGTACCGCTGTGCCGATGGAATAGTCAGAATGCCAGTGGAAGGCACCATGCCTCAACGTATCCAAATTGGTAGGTTTTTTACACTGATACTATTTTCTCCAATAAACGCGCATATTTACCCAATGCCATTTTTTAAGTTTATTTGATATGAAAGTATTAATTCTTTTTATTTTTACGCCTTATAAAAAAGTAATAACTCATTTCTGGGAACTCTATGAGGAATTTTTCACGAGTGCTAAAAACTTCATAAAATCAAAAGCTTTAGTTCTTTTTCAAACAATTGGTGTGGCTTTGTGACAAAAATATATCATAAGTTATAAAAATTAGGCTGTAGCTGAATCGCGCCTTCAAAATAGCCAAATTTCGCCCTTAAATTTTACACTGCTTTTTTAAGGAGGGGGGGGGGCTTCTACTGCCGTAGCCGTACGGCTACTTTTTGACATCGACTACTAATTCACATCACATACCTTTTTTTACATATTTTGTTTTCTTATCTCAGATCTTATTACACCGTTTTATAGCTGAGGATCGATTGAGTGGTCAAACAGCCTGATTAAAAATAATTTTCGAGAAAATCACAACAAACTGACACTAAAAACCGTGATTTTTTACCTAGGTGTTTTAGTGCAGTTTCACCTTATAATTGTTATGATTTTCTTGAAAATTATTTTTAATCAGGATGTTTGACTACTCATTTGATAGAGAAAAATCTCAGCTACAAAACGGTGTAAAAAATCGAGTATAAGAAAACAAAATATGTGAAAAAATGTATGTGAAGTGAAGCAGCAGTCGATGTCAAAAAGTAGCCGTAGAAGTCCCCACTCCCTTTAATTTTTTTTGTCTTTTTAAAAAACTTTTTTTGCATTAGTATTAGGCTTGGCCTCCCTCCCTCATTTAAAAAAAAATGGTGCGTATACGTTTTCTCCTTTTCGCCCCAAATGGGAAAAATAGGAGGAAACGTATAATGCCAAGTTTATATGCGCCAATTCAAATATTTTAGTGTATATCTAGGATTGCTAAATTCTAATTATGTGACCGGTTATAATTCTGAAATATTACCCATTCTTACCTACAAAAAACCTTCTAATAAAAAATTTGTGACAATCTTTTTTAAAGAAAATGTCGTTTTTTCAAGTCCGCATGCCCTCACTCAAAATCCTCCCTCAACAAAGTAAATGTTCGACGTAGAATCGAAAAGTAGACTTAGGTCATAAATATCATATTTTCAACTTTTCCTAAAATTTTAGACAAAGTACGATTTGAGACACTTTTTTACAAAAAATTCAAACTTTTAATCAAAAATCGTCAATTTTCAAAGAAAAAAATTTTGCAAAGTCACCCTGATACCAAAATCTCCACCGAAATCCGAATCCGTTGAGATCAGTTAAAAATAATTTCTGTGAGCTGAGATATCTTAAAAAGTAGGTAAGTGGTGCGAAAGTTCTGTCTGATATACTCAAATTAACAATATCTCAACTCACATAGATTATTTTTAACTGATCTCAACGGCTTCGGATTTCAGAAGAGATTTTGGTATTAGGGTGACTTTGCAAAAGCTTTTTTCTTCAAAAATTGACGATTTTTGATTAAAAGTTTGAATTTTTTGTAAAAAAAGGTCTCGAATCGTATTTTTATCTAAAATTTTGAATACAGGTTAAACGAAAGTGCAGACTTCACGTCAAATATAAGGCAAAAAGTTATGTGAACTTATTTTTACATGAGAGTGCGGAGGTCTGCATTTCAGAGAATGAGTCATATCCAGGTAGATTAAATATCGTCTAACTAACTTAGGTAACTAAGTTTATTACAGCACCCACAAGTAAATTGGGTACTTCCAGTTGTTTTCATTGCCCTCTAGATAAATTAAGTTCGATAAGTAGAACGGCGACAAAAAATTATCAACTAAGTTTACAGGGTTTCAGGGTCAGGGTTTGGAATTTTGCACCCAATAGAGAGTGAGGGTTTAGATCAGTCATTGGAGCGCAGCTTGTAACGTAATTTCTCACGTAGAAACGTAAGAACCTTTGAAAAACCCACAAATATCGTGCTAAATATTTGAATTACCGCATATAAACTTGGCATTATACGTTTCCTCCTATTTTTCCCATTTGGGACAAACAAGAGGAAACGTATATAGGCATAAACTGATTTGGTTTGCGAAAAGGCTGAAATATGCCACGAAAAAGATTATTGCTGCCACGAAAAACGACATACCACGAAAAAGCGGAAATGTGCCACGAAAAAGCTGAAATGTGCCACGAAAAAATTATTTATGCTTTTTCTGTCCAAGACCAACCAAATTTAGCAATATTTTGTAGTGTTGGAGTGCGGTGCGGTTAAACCGCGGTTAAAACCGCAAAACCGCACCGCAAATTTTTGAAAAACCGCACCGCAAAACCGCCCGCACTCATCTCAAAAAACCGCGGTTAAACCGCGTTTTTTGAAATCGATTCGTCAATGACCCTATTGTTAACTGGTTGACGACTTTTCGTTGCAATATGATCTCAATATTAAGTCAATGTCGCATAACATCTGGAATATCGATATGTACGCGAGGAAGCAGTCGTCTGAACTGGGAAAGCAGTCTGATGCAGTCGTTAGTGTCTTTTTTAGGAATTCGTATCGTACAACGCGGAGAAGCTTGTCCCGTTAGACTCTGACCCACTCACCTACTGGCAGAACAATGTCGTGCGTTTTCCGATCTTTTCTAAGGCTGCTTCTCGTTTCCTGTCGGCGCCATGTACTTCTTTTGAATGACCTATATGTCAGCCCAGAAAAATACTTTTGTAAATCTGTTTTTTCGCATTTTCTAAGTCAGTTTACCTAATTCTGCTTTCAGCTTTTGGTTAAGCACCCAAAAATCCTAAAATTGACCTAAATGTTTTCCTATTTTTATACATGATTTTAGATATCCTAATTTACAAATAATAATAATTAGGATACTCTATTTATAGGATCGCAACTCTTTAGCCACGCAAGGGATGTCTTTTACTAACTGGTGGAAAGAAAGTTCGTAATGGGTTTCTGAGCCAATATTTTCAATGAAAATCTTTTTTTTAAAGTTCCAAATATACAGGGTTGAAGCATTTCAGCTCCTCTTTCAAATGGCATATTGGTTTTAGCTTGATTATTGTGGATAAGTCACTTTTTGGGTCAAAACACTTGTCTGGTCGTTTTAAGAAAAATACCAGCGCTTTCATCACTTTAACTGGTCAAATGTTATATTGAATTTGAATAATCACGACAAAAAATTTGCGCCATGTTGTAGCGCAGCTCAGGAGCTACAAAACCCATGTTACAGAATGATTTTTGAAAATTTCAGTGTTGAGATATGGCATTTTGAAAAAAACTGATTTCTTGAAAAATGACCGATATGCAAGTTTTGCCAATTTTTCGAATTTTGGTCATTTTTTCAAGAAATTGGTTTTTTTCAAAATGCCATATCTCAACACTGAAATTTTCAAAAATCATTCTGTAACATGGGTTTTGTAGCTTCTGAGCTGCGCTACAACATAGTGCAAATTTTTTGTCGTGATTATTAAAATTCAATATAACATTTGACCAGTTAAAGTGATGAAAGCGCTGGTATTCTTCTTAAAACGACCAGACAAGTGTTTGGACCCAAAAAGTGACTTATCCACAATAATCAAGCTAAAACCAATATGCCATTTGAAAGAGGAGCTAAAATGCTTTAACCCTGTATATCCGGAACTTTAAAAAAAAGATTTTCATTGAAAAAAATTGGCTCAGAAACCCATTACGAACTTTCTTTCCACCAGTTACAAGCCCAGCCAGCTGGATCCTTTAACGCCAAGCAACTTATATTTCTGAATAGTAGTCTACCTGGTGTTAACTTCTCATATTGAATTGTTTCGTTCTTTCAATTATCTGATTGGTGCATATAAAGAATATCTGGAGTGTTTTTGCTATACGTATCTTTATGTGGCACACTTTTCGTCAATAAAAGACATAAACCAAAAAAAAACCGCAAAACCGCGGTTAAACCGCAATTATTTTTTGCGGTTTAACCGCAAACCGCAATTTCTTAAAAAACCGCACCGCAAAACCGCCCGCACCCCTAGCCTCCAACACTAATATTTTGCAAGAATTCAAATTTTTAGTCATGAAATAACTTGGATCCCTCAGAATCTCACCCCGGAATGGCCAGAAGCCCCTGAAAGTTGGTTTTTTGGGGGTTTACTAAAGGGGGAGTAAACTTTTTGCGAAAATTCGATTGAGCGGATCAGAATTCGGGTCCGATGGGCTCAATCGCTCAGGATTCCACCCTGAACCACTCAAAACCACCATAAACCTGGAATTCTGAGTGATTCAGCCGATCGGACCGGGATTCTGATCCGCTCAATCGAATTTTCGCAAAAAGTTTACTCCCCTTTAGTAAACCCCAAAAAACCAACTTTCAGGGGCTTCTGGCCATTCCGGGGTGAGATTCTGAGGGATCCAAGTTATTTCATGACTAAAAAATTTGAATTGGCCAGGGACAACCGTGCACGTAGACGGGCATAGTGCCTTAAAACACTGTAAATTCAACTTTCCTAATTTATTTTTTTAGAAGACGAAATGGTAGCCCCTCAAGTGCGTGCTATTTCAGACAAGTGGAGGCTCAAGATATTTGAAATATTGGTCAAATAGATGTTCAAATAGTTGTGAATGTATTTTTGTTGTTGTTAAGTTTGTTGTTTTATTTAGCTAGCTTTCACAATAAATATTTTATAAACAATGGAGTGGTTGTATTCCATATGGTTGCTTCTTTTACCGCAATGTCTTCATACCTTTAAAAATTAGATGATGATCAACGACGGAGCGGGAATTTGCAGAATTTCCACCAGGTTTAAGACATGTGCACGGCCCATAATTTTTAAAACCTTCGGCGGGCCAGCCCAGAATAAAATTTTTATTACTGCTTTTTTCAACTTTTCTCCCAATAAAATTTTACTAATTTTGCGATTAAAATTCAAATTCCTGGAAAAAAATTTAGGTACTGCAGGGGTTTAAAAAATAGTTTACACATAAATATGTACAGTCGACTCTCCCAATAACGAACCCCCTGGGGACCGGCTCTAGGTGGTCGTTATTGAGAGAGTTCGTTATTGAGAACGTCCGCTATAAGTACTTTATCGAAAATCCAACCAAACCAAACCAAAAAAAGTGTTCGTTATTGACAGAGTTCATTATTCAGGGGGTTCGTTATTGGGAGAGTCGACTGTACTTTCATTTCAGTCACCATAAAATACAACCGGCCAGCACGGGCACGGGAAAATCAGAATTTGATCCCTTCGGCTTGCGCCGAATAAACTTTTGGGCGTGACCAGATATTCAGTGATATGCTCAACGATTACCTCAGCCATCAGGCGGCTGAGGTCTGAAAATTTAACTCAGCCTTAGCCGGTTGATGGTTGAGTTTTAACTCAGCCGGCTGAGGCTACCACCCTGCAGATATCTTGACTAAGCTGTCCAAATATAATTGATACAAAAAATCAAAATCGCGTTATAAAATTGTCGGATCCTAGGCGGGAACAAACTTGAATGGATTTTTACCAAAACTATTGCTGACTGTTGTAAAAATAATTAATTGCAAAGTTTTCCAGACAATTACCAGAATGGCTGTAGCCAGTCATAGTCAGAATGCCTCGTTCAGTGCAGGCGTAGCCCTTGTGTTGACCATCCTGAGTATGGGTTGGGACAAGTGTTTAAGGAGTACCTCTCGGCCAATCGCCAGGGAACACTTGTAGCTGGAGGTATAAGAATTCCAAAAACGTTATTTTTAATCCATTTTATTTGCAGGCCTTGGCTCGCTGGTGTTCACATTCGCCCTAACTGCCATTAGCAACTTCAAAATGGCTAACCAAGGGCCGGTCGCCAAAGCAGGTCTATTTGAAGCTGGAATTGCTTTGTTGATAGCTGTGATTGCGTCAGGAGCCATCCACAGAGTGGCCATCACCATTTGTGTGCTGTTCTCTGGAGTGTTGCTATTCTTTTTAAATGGCATCTCTCACAGTCGTTACCACCAGACTAGTGGACCAGCTACCTCTGCACAAACACAAGATAAAAAGAAGAAATGAGACAAACCAAATAATATTGAAAAGCCTTATTGCTGTTGTGATCCCTATTTATTAAATTGATAATTTGGTTATGCCAGTGGTCGATCAATCCGTAATTTTGTAATGCGCTCTAATTATGCTGCCAAGAAACCTGAGGCACCTAAAAAAGAGTAGTTTCTTACAGAAACGACCTGCAAGATCCCATAACAATACTAGTCGCCTACTTTTAAAAGGGTGAATCTTTTTTCTGTCTTGTTTTCGGCTCAAAAGTGCCTTGTTTCTTAGTGAATGCAGAAAGTACATAAAAAAGTTTTAAAGTGATAACACCATCAAGTAGCCTTGCTCTTCTAATTTCTAACAACGTATTATTTGTTGCAACATCATTGAACAATTCAGCACAAAAAGGTGAAAATATGAAACAAATTTTTTCCGACTTTCTTCATACTTCAATTTTTTTCTGCTTGATTTTTCAAAGATGTTGCAACAGATAATGCGCCATTAGAAACTAGAAGAGCAGGGCTGCTTGATGGTGTTATCACTTTAAAAAAAAATTCATGTACTTTCCGCATTTACTAAGAGAAAAAAAACACGGCAGTTTTGAGCCAAAAAACAAGGCAGAAAAAAACTTGTCCTTTTCAAAACAGCCAAAGCTTCATATAAAAACGGGCAGCCGACGATTGCGCAAAATCACATTGCGCAATGTTCAAATTGGGTAATATTTAAATTTGCCCCCTAATTACTGAAAATTGCCCCCTAATTCGCTGAAAAATGCCCCTAATCTTAAACTGAATATCTTTCCACAATTTTACGTTTTTTTTCAACAATTTTTTGACCATCATGTAGCTCAAAATCTCAGCTTTGTATCGAGCTATCAAAGGTAAAATGTCAACTGACCACCATTTTTTTCAAAATATTTGAAACTTTTGATTAAAAATCGACAACTTTGACAGTAAAAGTTTTCGGAAAGTCACCCCTAATACCAAAATCTTCTCCTGAATCCGAATCCGTTGAGATCAGGTCCAAAAAATTTCAGGAAGCTGAGATATCTTTTAAAGTAGGGAGGTGGTCCAAATTTTCTGTGTGGTCCACTCAAAATACCAATATCTCAGCTCTCTGAAATTTTTCGGACCTGATCTCAACAGATTCAGATTCAGGAAGAGATTTTGGTATTAGGGGTGACTTTCCAGTAACTTTTACTGCCAAAATCGTCGATTTTTAATCAAAAGTTTCAAATATTCCGAAAAAATGGTGGTCAGTTGATGGCCGTCCCTATCAAACTCTATTGAATGGTCAAGAAAATGTAGAAATTTATGAGTTTGAAAAAATATGAGAAAAACAAAAGTTACTTCATTCAAACCCCTAAATCTCTACATTTACATGACCATTCAACATAGTTTGATATCTCGTTAGAAAGCTGAGATCCTGGGCTGCATAATAGTCTTAAAAATTTGAAAAATAAACGTAAATCGAGAAAAAATTTCAATTTCTGATTAGGGGGCATTTTTCAGCGAATTGGGCGGCGTTTTTCAGTATTTAGGGGCAAAATTCGTTCAAACCGTTCAAATTGCGCAAATGCGAATTGCGCCAAAATCCAATGGCGCAAACAGTGTGGGGAATACAGTTAATTTTAACTGGATTTTGAAAATTAGTTAAAAATAACTAATTTGAAAAATAGTTAATTTTAACTGATTTTAAATTTTAGTTAAAATTAACTGAAACCCAAATCCAGTTAAAAATAGTTAAAACTCTTTATCTTTTTGCTTCTTTTGTCTTTTTTAGTACTTTTCGGTGTTTTTAGTGCTTTCTCGTGCTTATCATGGTCCAAATCTTCCAAGATGGCTAATTACAGTCATAAAAAAGCAAAAAAAATTTAGCCTCGTGCCAGACTCGAACTCGAGCAAAAGTCTTTTTTTTTGGCCGCCTTCACCACTAGGCCATAGAGACTCATCTCTGAGAGAGACCATTTCGATAACATATATTAACATAGATTTTTTTCTCGCTTTAGTGTTCCTTAGTCTTCTAGCGACGGTTTGCCTAGAGCGCGCAAGCTAGCAAATTAAACGAGAGAGCATTCAAAGAACTGCGAGTTATTTTTGGCAATTGTGCACGAACAAGATTGCATCCATTAACTACAGCAACATTTATCACTTGAGACAGTTCTACAAACAGAAAATAGCTTAATATTTCGCAAAATAAATCCATGTTAATATATGTTATCGAAATGGTCTCTCTCAGAGATGAGTCTCTATGGCCTAGTGGTGAAGGGCGGCCAAAAAAAAAAATTTGCTCGAGCTCGAGTCTGGCACGAGGCAAAATTTTTTTTTGCTTTTTTATGACTGTAATTAGCCATCTTGGAAGTTTTGGACCATGAGAAGCACGAAAAAAGGACTAAAAACACCAAAAAGTACTAAAAAGACAAAAGAAGCAAAAAGATAAAGAATTTTAACTATTTTTAACTGGATTTGGTTTCAGTTAACTTTAACTAAAATTTAAAATCAGTTAAAATTAACTATTTCTCAAATTAGTTATTTTTAACTAATTTTCAAAATCCAGTTAAAATTAACTGTATTTCCCACACTGGGCGCAAACGTAAACTGCGCCAAAGTCATTGCGCAATTTGAACATTGCGCAATGTGAATTTGCGCAGTTTGATTTTGGGCAATCGTGGGCTGCTAATAAAAACACCCCCTCAAGTCCGTTTCCGCTAGCACCTCACACCTTATGCCTCGGTTTTTGAAGACTTTCGGCAGTTTTGTTTCAACATTGTGTCCTTAAATAGTGTAGAGATTCCAATTTTGTTGATCGTCCTTTAGAAATCTAAGTTTTTTTCCAAAAATCCAAAAGCTCCAATAACTATCTCTATGTTACAAAAAGGCAGACGTTATGTGGGATATCATCGTGTTTAGAGAAAAAATCTTGAGCTTCTGGAAAAAGATCAACAAAATTGAAATCTCTGCGTTATTTCGGACCGAACTGTTAAACAGAACTGGCGAAAGCCACTAAAAATCCAGGCAAAAAGTGTTAACCCATAGGCGGGAAGGAAATTGAGTGAGGGACGTTGTACAGAGCTTTGATTGTAAGCTTTCTGGTCGGAAGTCATTTACTGAAACTTTGGGTAAAGAAGTACATTTTTTATTTCAAAAAAACTTAGACAATCAACAAATATATTTTCAGATTGGTGACCATATTCAGCAAAACTGCTTCTTTGTTTAGCTATGCAAATAAATTGTTTTGTTTCAATTGCTCAAGTGAAATTCATGGTTCTGTAATTTAACAAGTACACAAGCAATGATTCTGCTAAATTAACCCACTTCCAGCGTTTCAGATGCTTTTGGTGTGGTTGTGTAGCTGCTTCATTCCATGACTACTACTACCAGCTTTTTCGACACCAATCTTTACTCGAAAAATATTGCTCCTGCTTTCGTGATAGTGCTGGTTGTGGGAATCCATTCGGCGGGTAATTCACTCTCAAGTGCAACCGAGAGGTCTTCAGCTGCCTCCATCCTGCTTCCACAGTCTGCATTTAATAGTGCAGAGCAGGATGCAGGTGCTCTGCTCAAACAAAAGAAAAAAATTAGTATTTCTCTGATGGTAAATGCAGCTTCACTTCCAGCCACGCCTTCTTCCCAGGACACTGCTATGTTAGTCAATTAGATTATTGCGCAAATTATTTGATTAAGAATCAAGCCACAAATGCCTTTCATGGTTTCGGCTAGGGTAGGGTTCGGTTGGCTTCAGTCGGTTGTAGCCCTATTTTTCACACCCGGTTTTTGGTTCCGGGAAGTCGAGTGAAGACGGTCAGCTGCTGCCTTAAAAATGTTGAGTATGCGCTTCAGACTTAAAACCCGTTCAAGATACTATTTAGAGTTGAAGACAGGGTGACCATAGCCAGTTTTGCGAAATAGAGCAAATGTCTGTAAAAGTAGGGCGACACAAAGGGATCCTAAAAAAATTTGATTTCTAAACTAGGGCCAGAATCTAATACGAAGTAGAGCGTGTGTTTTGCGCTAGTTTTAAACTTTTTGCTGAATTTTTTTCTAAATAAGCACCCTGGGTGCAGAGCGTAACAATACTAAGCTGGTACATGTCCACTATTCGAATATGGTTAGTAATACTACCCATCATGGCCGCATTGGATGGGGAGAGGATCATAAGGGTAATTAATCACCTCAACCCTAACTTCCCTTGACAAAAAAATTAAGCGAATCACCCCCTTGGAAAAAGTTGATGTAACGGTTAATCATATCATACGCTGTTAATCAACCTTCTAAAATCTCCATATCTAGTTGTTCAAGAGTAGACTGTTCACAACACGGTGCCTGCCTCAATTGCCAGTTTCCAGCTAAATGCAGATATGGAGAAGTGGTAGAGCTTAACTGCACTACTAAGGCAAGTGCCCTCGTCTACAAACCATCAAAAAAGAGGCTGTTTGTAGGTATTGCTGGCAGACTCCAGAACATGAGCATGTGTGCCAGGCAAGTGTCTTTAGTTGTACAGTATTACTCTTAGTTTTTCCTATTTTAGGAACTGAGAAACTGTTCCACCAACGAAATCAAGCTGTTCCGGACCAGTTGCAGAGTAGCTAGTCATGTGGTTTGTCAAGGACGGCGAGCCTTTTTTAAGAACGTCAGGTAAATTGCAACCAGAGGAGCTAATAAAGAAAGCATCGAATCAAAACTCTGAAAATTTAAAACCGGGTACCTGAGTTCAGAATAATCCTGATATAAAATTGATAAGTTCCGAAGCTCAACTCAAAAACCCGGCAATAACTAAACTAAATATCGATAGGGAGTAAAAAAAAGTCTAGCACAGTCTAGGGCAAGGACTTGCTTCTTCAAGCAACCGAGATTCATGACCTTACCAATTATGACTTAAGCAACAACTTTATTGCCAGCAAACAAATCAACAACACACTTTTTGGTAAACACGCAATAAACTCAATTGGAAGGGATTTCAGGAGCCTAGACTTCATTGGTTTTTGGATTCATATCAGCATCCTCTTTCTCTTCCTGCTGCTTTGGTCCACGACCCCGCCAATTGCCATCATCTGCCGGGAGCTTGACTCCGGAGTCACCTTCGTTGCGACCACGCCAATTTCCATCTTCCGCCGGAGGCCTGACAGCCGAGCCACCCTCATCACGTCCACGCCAGTTATCATCATCAACAGGAGGCTTGAGCGAAGTCCCACCTTCATCACGACCACGCCAGTTGCTATCATCTGTGGGAGGCTTCACAGAGCTACCATCATCAGCTCTGACACGGTTTTGACTTATACGACGACATCTCCGATGTCATTCTGCTCATTACGCGCTCGAACTGCCCCCTTCTTCTCATTCTGGTAGAAAAAGTCGGCTGAAATCACCTTCACGTTCTGATTACGCTTCTAAAATGCGCAAATAAGGGCGATAAATCGAAAAAGAAATGTGAAAGTTATCTTACTCCGCCCTTGCCGGCCTTCTTATCTTTGCTGGAACTCTTCTTTACTTCTGGCAAATTTCCCTCAGCATCTTCCTTCTGAATGAGAACCAACTTTTCCAACTTGTGCTTGATTCGCTTCGTACAGCCTTCACCAGCCGTGCGAACATTGAAATGAGGCTCTTCTATTGGCTTCTGCTGGCCTTCCATTCTTCCAGAGTCAACTTGGGACGGGGCGCTTCCGGCTTCTCAAGATCGTCCTCGTCTTCTTCTTTGTCGGCATCAGCGTTCTCGCCTTCCTCGGACTTAACTTCTTCAAGAACAAATAATAAAATATCTGCATGATCAAACAAGATTCAATAACCTACCAGCGGAGTCATGCGTTTCATCAGTGACTTCACCATTCCCGAGTTCTAGATTTTCGGCTGTGATTGTCTCATCCAAAGCTTTGACGTGCTGTTTCTCCTCTTCAACAATTACTTTTCAGCGAACTGCACCGACTTTCCATTAGACCACGCTTCTTAAAACACAGTCATAACCACTTAGAGAGCTCTTACTATTCATTGACAATAAAAAAAAACTATACCGCTGGAATGACAAATTTTTAGGTTTGTCGACTGTAGCTTCCTCTTTGATCACGGCCTTTGGCTTAGCAAGATCACTAGACTTTTCGATAGAAAGCGGATCTTCGCCGGAAACTGAAAATTAGCCACAAACTTAGATGAACTCAAAGTCAAGCACGGAACACAACGAACAACAGAAAATGATACAAAAAACATACTTTCTTTGAGCAGAGAGAATTTCGACTCGCTTTCGATTGCCATATTGCTTTTTTCTTCGCTCTAAAAACCATATTTCGTGAGGGAAATGTCAAAAGTACACAATTTATGCAAACAGATGACTATAAATAGCCAGTGAACACAACAAGTCAATGCAACTTCACAAATTTTACTCTCATCATGAGAGTCTAATGATACCTCTACACGCGCGGTTTAAAAAACACAACTAACAAAGAATTTCCGTAAAAGAAGATTTTTCTAATAAACACGCTCCCCGATTGAAAAACGTGTTCGTAGCATTTGGGGCGAGAAGTCAAAAATCACTGCTTTGGATTCCATTACATATACGGGTGGTCCAAGAAATGTGCACAGTCGTAAAAGGCCATAACTTTTTTGTAATGCGTTTTTTGAAAATCTGTAAACGCCATTCGACTCGAAATTTGATAAGAATTTCTTTGATACATAATGTCAAAACACGATTTTTGCTTGGTCCCCACCCCTGTGGTTTGGGCCCAGTTGACGGTGCGTCAAAGAAAAAGTCAAAATTTGTACATAATTGTAACTTTTTGTAATTCTTATGGGTTTCAATTCTGTAAAGCGTATCTGATAGTACTTTAAAACGGCTACAATTCACACTTTACAGAATTGAAAACCATAAGAAATCCAAAAAGTTACAATTATGTAAAAATTTTGACTTTTTTTGACGCGCCGTCAAAATAGAGTCAATTTTGACGCTTTTGACAACAATACATTCTTCTTCATCATGTGACGCATGCAGATAGTCTGAAAAGAAGAAACAGAAAGCATAAGACGGCTAATTGACCCGCCTCATTGTGCCGGTAAAGTTAGGTATACTTTACAAAAAAAGTTGTCTCACAACGAAATATGATGATTTTTATACTACAATTTGAAATTTCCGTAGCAAAATTTGCTTTTACAGATGCAACTGGACAAATGGCTACAGTTGGTCCAAAGCTATGTTCTATTCCATCACCTTAGGAGGTTTTGGAGTGGACCGCTTCTACTTGGGTCTTTGGAAGAGTGGCATCGGAAAACTGTTTAGTTTTGGAGGCTTCGGTATCTGGACCATAATTGATATTGTGTTGATTGGAGTGGGTTATGTGGGTCCTGCTGACGGCTCTTTGTACATTTGAAAACATGTTTATTTTCTATCGAACCATCAATAAAAATATAAATAATCATAGTTGACTGTATTTGAACTGTACACAGTTATTACGTCATAAACAAAACTTTCTTAAAGGCGAAAACACAATGAGGAGGCTGTTTGCGGATGCTAAACCAGACTTTACACTCGGAATAGCCATAACTTTTTTTTTAAATTTTTTAAAAATTATTCTTTTGGTGCCATCTTGTAGCTAAGATTCAGGGCTGCCAGATGAGCTATTGATAAAGTAGATGCTGTTGAAAAAATTAAGTTAAAAAAGAAAGACTCCGCCCAAGCATTCGCACTCGAATTCGAGTTAGGATTCTTGGGCGGAGTCTCAAAATTTTATCTGAGTTTTTGAAGCAATGTTAATTTAGTCAATAGCTCATTTGGTAGCCCTAAACCTCAACTATATGATGTGAAGAGCTAAATAAGGAGCTGTGAAATAAAAAAACTGCACCAAATGAATGATTTTGCGAACACAGTAAAAAAAGCGAGAATTCCGTTTCGCAGATTCTTAGTGAATAGTCTGTTTTAGCATCTGTAAACAGACTCCTCATTGTAAATGCGCCTTAATCCTTCCATTGCTCGCACAAATCTCTTTGAAATTGCTATTTCCTTGCAAAGAACAATATTCCGCTAGCTTATCCAAAATAGGATAGGGTCTTTTTCACCATTGAGAGGCGTTTTTTCGGCGTATTTTGGCTATCTCTTCCGGCCTGGGGCATTTTAGCTGTGGAATCTTGCCTAAAAAGAATCTAAAAGCTAATTAGGGGTGAATGACATATTTTAACCGATTTTGGGGTAAGATCTACAGTCAAAATGGCACAGCATAAATGCTTAATTAGCCCAGCCTCGATGGCAAATATTTTTTGAGACATATTATATCAAGAGTTGGCTGTATAGAAAAAGTGGACTGTACAGTCAAACCTCTATTTTACCGACCCTCCTTAAAGGGCCTGACCTCTTCCTACTCGGTGGTCCCCGCCAATTCAAAAATTTTTCCTTGATCATTGGACTTCTGTATTGATTTTTCCGCCACGTTTCTAACAAAACTAGGCCTGAAATCAAATTTAGGCTTAGTTTTGTTAGAAATCTAGCGGAAAAATCCGTACAGAAGTCCAATGATCAAGGGAAAATTTTTGAATTGGCGGGGGACCACCGAGTAGGATGAGGTCAGGCCCTTTAAGACCGGCTTTGTGCCCGTTTGTATACCGTATTTCCTCTAATAGAGCCCCCTCTCTAATAGAGCCCCCTTGTTTTTTTGACTAGAACTTCAGAGTTAGGGCCATTTTCGATTTACAATTTCAAGATTTTTGGGCATTCGAAAATAAAGCCCCGGGGCTCTATTAGAGGAAATACGGTAAAACATTCGGACCGATTTCTAAATTTTCCTGAAAAACGTTTTAGGCAACTGGGCACTGTGCCGTTGAATTGAGCGGGAGTTAAATCGAGGTTTTATTGATCGTTAACAAGCTAATTCAACGATTTTGATGATAATGATAATGAAACCTTACGATTCATTAAAAACAATTATCTCAGAAGAAAAAGATCATGCTCCTGTTTCGAAAATATTTTACAAAAGATTCTGTTCGAGTATTTCTACAACTAGGCTTGACCGCCCGGGATAGTAATCCCGAAACCGTATTTGTTTTTTTTAGCGTGTGTTTTCTTAGCACGGAGTCACGTTTCTTTCATGGCGATATTTTTTTCAATCGACGAGCAAATCTCTCTTTTATCTTTTGACATACTATGAGTCAATATAACTTTGATAGAAAAGATAAATAATTGAGGTTGAATGAAAACTGAGAAATCCCGGGATTAAGCCTATCTACAACCTTACTCCGAATGACTGCAAAAAGGAATTAGGAACCCTAAGTTAGAAACCTTTATTAAAAGCTCATAGACTTATATTTCGGTAAAGGGACGTTTCACCGAAAATACGCATTTGCGTATTTTCGGTGAAACGTTTAAAACAACAGGGGGGACCAAGGCAGTTTTTTTACGTTTTTTCGAAAATTTTCAGATTATGTCCGAACCACCAAAACTATCCAAAAGCACCTCAAGCCACACAAAACCACCCAAAAACACCCAAACCAGCCAAAAAGCCTCAAATTAACAGTCATTCTGAAAATTCTTAAATTAACGGTTATTGCTCATTTCCATGCGTCGAAATCATTTTTCCTATTCTGCTTCTTTCTAGTCATTCCTCGCCATTCTCTTGTTTTCTCCAACGCATGGAAATGTGCAATAACCGTTAATTCAATAATTTACAGAATGACCGTTAATTTGAGGCTTTTTGGCGGTTTTGTGTGGCTTGAGGTGCTTTTGGATGGTTTTTGGTGGTTCGGACATAATCCGAAAATTTTCGAAAAAACGTAAAAAACTGCCTCGGTCCCCCCTGTTGTTTTTGAACGTTTCACCGAAAATACGCAAATGCGTAAAGTCGGTGAAACGTCCACGCACCTATATTTCAGCCTCCCAAAAATTTTGAAATTGTCAATAAAAAATCGCTTTCAAGGGGCATGCTCACGATAATAAGAGGTGGTGCCCGGGAATTCAAACAAATTTCCTAATCATTGAACATTTGTACGGATTTTTCAGCTTGATTTCTAACAAAAATATACCTAAATTTAAAGTCTAGGGCTTGTTTTGTTAAGCTCCATTCATACTCCCGCGGGACACGGGACAATTTTTCAAACACGTTTTTGTCTCTATCTCGGCTCCCAGCCATCATTTTTCACTACTTTTAATAGATCTACAAGGCAACAGACCATGCTCTACAACAAAGGGATAACAGATTTGCTATGATCAGTATCGAAAACGGTTTTTAGGCTGTCCCGCAGGTCAATGTCCCGCGGTACAAATATAGGAATTTGTCCCACGGGACATTGACCTGCGGGACAGCCTAAAAACCGTTTTCGATACTGATCATAGCAAATCTGTTATCCCTTTGTTGTAGAGCATGGTCTGTTGCCTTGTAGATCTATTAAAAGTAGTGAAAAATGATGGCTGGGAGCCGAGATAGAGACAAAAACGTGTTTGAAAATTGTCCCGTGTCCCGCGGGAGTATGAATGGAGCTTTAGAAAAACCATATGTAGCCAACTAATTAATTAAAAAGTAACGGAAGCAATAATAGAAACAGAAAAAGTTTTTACCACTTTTTTATTCAAACAACGACAAAATATCACAAGAAGACAATGAATTTATTCTGGGATTTATTTCCATCAGACGGTAGCAGAACTAAGGAGTTCACCCCAGTATCCCTGAAAATAAATACAAATTGAAAAATAAATACAAATAAAAAAATACCAATTCCAAATTGTAAAACCCCAAGTGCATTCTCTTCCCTAAAGAGTAAGAGCTCTCAAGCCGTAACCCCCACAGAGTATGCGTTCTCTAACCATTTATACGCTTAGAGAGCTCATACTCTTGGGGAGGGGGGTGCACTTGGGGTGCTATCATTCCGAATACATGCGGTTAAAATCTTGAATTTATTACTGATCTTAAAGAACCATACTTGATGATGCAAATGAGAATTTTATAAATGCAAATGCGCGCGGGACACTTCTCTTTCGTCTCTCACTGTACTCTTTTGAGTCGCTCGAATAACCCCAAAGAGTAGAGGGCGAGACGAAAGAGAAGTTTCCCGCGTGCATTATAATTTGCCAAATTTTCATTTGCATCAACAAGTATGGTCCTTTAAGTGTTGTAGACTACAAATATTGGACTATCAAACAAAAAGTTTAAAATTCAAAAAGCAAACCGTAATGTATTCCTCACTAGCTTCTGTCTTCTGCATTAGAACTTCGAGCCTAGCCGGAGTCAGTTGAGTATCATTTGAAGTCTGGCAATTTCGAAAATAATCCTGGACGATAACATTCACGAGTCTATCGACTTTACGTGCCAACATGCGAATGCGGTCTTCTGCCTGAAGTTTTAAGGTAAAAGTAAAAAAGGTTTGAATTCCAAGTTTTAGCTCGCAAATTTACTAAAAAATAATAATTACTTTTTGGAAATTTTTTCAAAGGCTGTATTCGAAATTTGTAACATCTGGGTTATAATAATTGTCAAAGATCCACGAGTGTGCAAAACTAGTCTGAATTGCAAAACCATCATTTCGTTTTTGACGGCAGTGCCCTTACAAAGGTAAATAGAAAGTTTAGATCAACTAGATACAATTTGCTCCTCTGCATCATTCAAAAAACTAACCTGTTGATTTTTTATTTTTAAGCGAGGTTCTAATAGAAAAAATATGGTGCTAGAGCACGCCCAAAGCTGACCAACATAAGCATCTGGGATGAAATAAAAGACCTCACGAAGTATTTCACACGGAATAAAACATCTAGTAGTCATATCCATGAAGAAGAAAAAGTTCGACAAAAAACACTAGAAATATGGGGTAAGCTCGTTGCTGAATACCAGTATCAATGTGAAAAAAGCACTGTCAAATATGTCTAAATTGCACTAAAAAATTAAGGTGAAAAATTTACGTTGAATGGTAGATATTTGTGAACGAAATGCAATTTCTTGGAGTTAGAATTTTTCATTTGGCCACTTGAATCTGGCGTTTACATTTACATTCAAACCCTTGATACCGTAAGCCTAATACTTAAATTGGTATTCCCAGGGCAACCCAGTTTTCAATCAACCTTCAGTCCTCCAAATCTTGCAAACTAGATTACAAAAGATCCGTATTGAAATAAATTGGAGTTGTAGAATACCGTATTCCCTTTGATAAAGCGGCCGGCCGCATTCTATTTTTGGTGCCTAAAAATCGGGAAATTCGGAGATTGATCTCGAGATTTTCGGGTGTTCAGCAAAAACTTGAAAAGTGCAATCTCTAAAGTTCGTAAGAGTTAAGAAAACACGCGGGTGAGATGGCTAAGGGGGCTGATATATAGGTCCTCGAAGTCGAGAGGCCGCCTTATTAGAGGAAATACGGTAGGAATATTCCCGGAAATATTTACAAACACGTTGTGAATATTCTCTAATTATTTTGGATTTAAAGTGGCTTCGGAAATATCCCGGGTATTTCTATGCTTTCGGGGATTTCCACAAATATAAAATAAACTAAAGTAACTCCATAAAGTTAATTTACTTTAGCTTTTCCAGTAAACCGAAGACTCCGTAAACCATAAAAAGACGAGAATAACTCACAGTTTCAACAGGAACTTCGCGACGAGAAGAAGAGGCCGATCTCTTTGGAATTTCAAACCAACGCTTTGCTCTTTGCGGAAATTTGCTCATGTATGAGGGCGATATTTGCTGAAAACCAATAAAATAAACAAAAAAGTAGACACTGTATTTTTTTCCAATATACTCCTACAGCTTTATGGGTCTATATCTCGAGGCGAAGGATGAAATATGTGCCCTAAATCACATGCTGCACGTCTTTTTTCTAGATTTTTATAGCAGCCATAGATTTTTCGAAAGCTGACACTCCGCCGGTTTTTCTTTGTCTATCAAACAGTCATAAGGTGGAGTGCGATAAGAGTAAAATGTCATAATTGTTCAAGTATCCGAATACATTCAAATCTCGATATAACGTACCCTTGAGACCTTTTGGTTAGATTCATTCCAAATTAGAATAAGTTCACCGCCGCTATAACGTACCCTTGATATAACGTACCCCTTGCAGATAACACTGATATTTACGTTACCCTCGATATAACGTACCCTTGTGAAATTGGTGTGTTATATTTACCAATCCAATACAGTTTTTGCTCTTTTTCTGCTTCTGCAACATTTTCTGTAGTCATCAAGTGTTTTCTCTTTACAAAGGAACATCAGCAGTGGGTAACGCTGCTATATACCAACAGACCATTCGATAGCCCAACTCTCGCTGAATCACGTGGTTAATGCCTTTTCGTCTAATCTAGAGAAGAATTCTTCTTACAGTCAAACCTGGATACAACACCACCCAAGGGAGCGACCATAGGGTGGTGTTGTATCAAGGGTTCATTTGACTACATTTTAGTCAAAGCTGACCAAATCGGTCCGTTTTTTAATCGTGTTATATCGGGGCGGTGTTGTATCCAGTTTCTACTGTAGCACAGGAAATTAAATATTATTATTGTGCATTATTTGGGAAAATATAGAGCAATTGAGTGTGCTTTTGGAAGTTTAGTTTTGGTTTAACCGACCCTGTTAAAACTTACCCTATATCTAACCGATGGATATATTCCCTGCAATCAAGTTCGGTATGTCCCCAGCACTCAAATTTGGTATACCCCAGCACTCAATCGAACAACAGAAGGGACCAAAGAAGGCAAACCCTTGATATAACGTACACCTGTCATATATTTGGTTTCTGCCCTCGATATAACGTACCCTCGATATAACGTACCCCTTTACCCGGCCCCCAGGGGGTACGTTATATCGAGGTTTGACTGTACCCTAATTTAGAAGAACCCTAATTGGGTATCTCGAGTTTTGGTGGTCCTTTTTGCAGCATTTTGGAAAAAAAAATTCTGTCGGGATAATAGATTAAGAGGATCGAATAGAGTTAGCTTTCAAATCAAGCTACACCTGACCAAAAGGGTACAGAATTTTTGTAGACAAAAAGAACCTAGCCGTTTATGAAAATTATGCAAATCTCATCCTGTTCTAATCAGAGTAAATATGGCTGATTAAATCATTTTTAAATACTACGAGCTCTACGATGCGCCATTCCAATTTTGGGTTTTTATCCGAAAATTTCGGTGCATAGACGTTTCGCCCATATTTGGACAAATGTCCAAATATGGGCGAAACGCTAATTTTGCCTTGGTCCCCCTGTTGATTTTTTTTACAAATTTTTATTTAGTCTAATTGCGTCAAAAACCGTTCCATAACACATTTTCCCTCGCTTTTTTAGCGAAAAAGAGATTATATCTATAAACCTCGTACCATTTTGTGAATTTTCCAACCATATGCTGATGTCATGTTTTGTTTTCGATTTTTGGATTTATAATTATTTGTCTGTTTTTTTGCTGAAAGAGCTATTTTTAGAGTGCCTAACAAAGTGCTACTAGAATTTTTTGGGTTTTTTCAGGATTCACGATCTTCACTGAAATTAATCCCATAATTTTTCAAAGTATGGCGCACTAAATTTATTTACAACGATCATAACAATCAAACATTTAAAACGACTTCAAAATGACTGTTAGCAAATGTTATTGGAATAGATGGAAGCTCTTGTTGCTGTTTCGATTTTTGCCAACTGTTTTCTAGATCTGGCGAATACACCCTCCATCCAACACTCGAGTAGATCAGCACATTCACTTGGAAAAGCTTTGAGGCGGCAGCGAAATCTATGTCTCGAGCATAGCTATCGACATTGGATGAGTCTTCGGCCTGTGTCCTAACATCCTTAACATGTTTTCTTCGGGTTTTTCTTCGCTAAAAAAGCGAGGGAAAATGTGTTATGGAACGGTTTTGACGCAATTAGACTAAATAAAAATTTGTAAAAAAAATCAACAGGGGGACCAAGGCAAAATTAGCGTTTCGCCCATATTTGGACATTTGTCCAAATATGGCGAAACGTTTCGCCCATATTTGGACAAATGTCCAAATATGGGCGAAACGTCCCTTTACCAAATTTCGAGATAGATAATTTTTAGTTTTTGAACTAGAAGAAATAAAGAAGCCTGTGTCTTTTTTCGAGAAAATACGTGAAAAATAATATCACCCAGCAAATGAAAATGGCGCCCGGACATTGCCACTTTTAAAAGAATTTGTCGGGCGACATTGTCCATTTTTCGGGTTGTTGTTTTTCGTTAACTGCGCCGAGATTTTTCCATTGAAATCACGAATAAAATTTTTTGGATAACCGCTGTTGTGATTTTTACTTATATTTGGGAGTTGAATTTTTTCGGGATAGTTTAAGAGTCTTCCACGCTATTCACATGTAACTGTCTTGAGGAAGCCCAGTTGGCGCTGCTCTTGCTATTGACAGCATCCTTGATACGAAAAGCTCTCCAATAAATTTTTGATAGTAAAATTACTGAAGATTAAAGAAAAAATGCAGATGCAAACAGATGCAACTGGACAAATGGCTACAGTTGGTCCAAAGCTATGTTCTATTCCATCACCTTAGGAGGTTTTGGAGTGGACCGCTTCTACTTGGGTCTTTGGAAGAGTGGCATCGGAAAACTGTTTAGTTTTGGAGGCTTCGGTATCTGGACCATAATTGATATTGTGTTGATTGGAGTGGGTTATGTGGGTCCTGCTGACGGCTCTTTGTACATTTGAAAACATGTTTATTTTCTATCGAACCATCAATAAAAATATAAATAATCATAGTTGACTGTATTTGAACTGTACACAGTTATCACGTCATAAACAAAACTTTTTTAGATGTTTCAACGTGCAACTGTTTCATCACATTTTTGACAGCTTTCTTGTGGAACAACGGACCCTCACCTGGTCCCTTCACTGCCTTCAAATTGGGCATGGAAATGCTGATATTTATCACATGACTGTGCCCTTGTTGCTGCTCCAGTTTTCCTTGGGCTGATGATGGTCTGGTTAGATTGGTGGAAGGTTGTGGAGGGGCCAGTCCTCTTTGGTGGAATTAACTGCTGCTGCCATGGACACCCTTTGGCGCATAGCTCTAAAAAGCAGCAAAAAATTTTTCCGATTACAATAATTGAAAACTTCTTGAATCTACTCATTTTACCAACTGCTCCAGACAAAAAACTAATTCGTTCTATGCTTCTCGGACACCCTGTATTTTTGGTGTGCTCTCAAAAAAATTGTTTTCTTCGGCGCTAGTGCAAATAACCCCCCCCCCCCCCATTGACCTTTCAAAAATCGCTGTCACTACCCTTGCAAACAGCAAGTTTATGCTTAGCCATCAGGCTTGGGGGTAGGCCAGCGTACGGAAGTTGCGACTAATAAATAGCTTACGCACTTTTTCTGAGGTCTAGGACATATATTTGGGTAGTCTTTACTTAAGTTTTAGAAGGAAAAATTTTCAAGGGGGGGGGGCTATGCCCTGTATTGGTATTCGCTACTAGGGTCGTTTATTCATCTACTTTTGGCAATGACAAAATCTCACCAAAAGCCGACCGTGTCTCCTAATCTACTTAAAACGCTAGGTCATCTTTGTATTTTTTTCAAATTATTTTTAAATTTGCTTGTGTGTAGATGGACTTACGCATTAGCAGTAAAGTAGACCAGAGGGTTGACAGCACTATTAGCAATCCACATCAAGTTGAGCAGCATTAAGGCTAGACGGCTGTTTGGCAGTTTTAAACTCTAAATTATACATAGTTAGTCAAACAGTCAATCCTCGATATAACGATAACCCTCCACCCTTCCTTCAAATATTCGAGTGCTCGCTGGCGGCACTCTTTTCCTTAATTTTTTAAATCTTTTGGCAATTCTGTCTTGTCTTTTTGAGGTTTTGGTTGCGAAAATTCTGAACTGGATAAATATTATAATGCATCAATTTATGCCTCGCATTTCAACTCCAAGCAGGGATGTGCATTTGGTGCTATTATACAGGATGGCGCAAAAAAACGCGGCCACTTGAAAAAATTTGCGTAGGTAGCTCCTTGCCGCATAGATTTCCCAGGAGAATCGATGGCAGTGGTTAAGCTACCTAGGAGCTTTGTGATGTTTCACTTTATCACGACCGGCATTGTTGAGGAGGTTTCCGAGGGCTTGCCACCCAAAAATCGGAAACCGATCGAGCAAGGGGTACGTACTTCAATTTTTTTAAGGTGACCGGATTTTTTTGCGCTACCCTGTACACAAACATATGACGAAAACTGGTCCTATTTCAGGACCTAGGAGGTAGGTGGTTAATTTGATTTCGGGTCACTTTTTTTAAAAATCCGAGGGGACTATAAGGGGGGAGGACTAAAGAAGTGTCGAAATTCTGGTGCATAGCCCACCTCATAATTGTGCCACAACACATTGAGAACTGTGCAGTAGGCGGTGATACAGAAGGCTTGAACCAGTATTTGCACATCTGTCAGCGAGAAACAGCTGCTTGACCCTCCACCTGATTTGACCAGCACTTTCTCTTTTTTCACCATTTTTCGCTAAAACAGTCCACATTTACTTACACATGTCTGTGGTTATATAGGCTTACTTTGTGGACCAGCAGGCCAAATATAAGAGCATATAGAAGACCGGAGGCTAATATGCCCCCACTTCTATGTACATCTCGAGTTTCTGGACCAACCGACTGTATGGCAGAGAAGAATCGTAAGCCCAGGACCAGTCAGCTGGGGAATATAAAATACTGGCATTGGGAGAGCCAAGTGCAATGGCAAAAGTCAGAAAAATGAGAAATGAAGCAAAAAACCAGATCTGAAATACAATTGCAGATATTTACCGTATAACCTTTAAATAATTTGGAATCCTGTTCAGGTAATTTTAAAAAGCATGCACCTTTAGCCCTCTTCTGGAGAAAAGCCAGGCATCTAGCACAGGCGAGAGGACAAGCAGCAATCTATTGATCGCCAAAATTAAGGTCAAAACTGCATACAACACATAGCTGGGAGTTGCTATAACACCCATCGCCTAAAAGTAAAAATTTGGGTTAGTTTGCAAAAAAACAATTATAGTTCTTTTTATTAAGTAAAAGTCCTTCTTCAATAAGGCAATCCTTTCCATTTCGAATTCCTATGCTATTATTTATATGTGGACCAACATTTTTGCTGTGATATTTGCATACTAGGAACAACAGGCGCCTATCGGCGCCTCTATCCTATTTTGACTCACATTCCCCTGATAACCCCTTACTGTGTTCCCCGTCTCTCCTGGCTACCCTTTTTCTGGGTACTTTTTCCTGCCTTCAAGTTCCGCTCACTCTCCTCCCCTGATACTTTAGTGGTGGTTTGGGTGATATCCAGGTAGTTAAGTCCCATTCTGGTTGTTTCCACGTGGTTCGGGCTCGGTCCTGGCAAGGTCCTGGTCACTGTCCAGGTGGTTCCGGCCCTATACTGGGGGCCGAGGCACCATTCTGCTGATTGAGGGCTATCCACGTAGTTCGGGACATATTTGGTGGTTCGGGCACCATCCTGGTGTTTCGAGGTGGAGAGAGTGTGTTCACACGTCACTTGGACCCCATCCTGGTGGTTTTGGCCCTATCTGGTGGTGTGAGCCACATAATAGCGATTCGGGCCCGGTCCTGGTGTTAAGTTATTTTCCTGGTGTTTCGGGCCCATCATGGGGGTTGGGGGGGGGGTGGTACCTACGTCGTTTGGGCCCCATCCTGGTGGTACAGGCCTTATATGGTGGTGTGAGCCATATCCTGGTAGTTCGAACCCGGTCCTGATGGTTCGGGTACTTTGCTGGTGGTTCAGGACTTATCCTGTGGTTCGGGCCCCATCTCGGTGGTTTGGCCTCACCCTAAAGGTTTATTTGTCAGAAGAATGGGCTTAGGGTATTTAATAGTTGTATTTTTGAGAGGACCGGAATCGAACCTGCACCAACGAATAGTTTTCGTGTCGAAACAAATACCATTATTGCGCGAAATTTTCAAATTTCAAAGTAAAAAGGTGTTCGATGAAAATGGCTTTGATAAGAGTGGGCATATGCCACTCTCAAAACGCGTACTTTCAGACGATCTTTTTTTTAAACGAAAGCTGACATTCTGAGGAACACGATGAATTTACCCGCAAAAAGGATTTTCCCTCTACACCCCATTTTGGCCTTCGAAGTCAAAATAGCGTTATCCACCCACCTACACATGCCAAATACTATATAGAGATTTGCTGCGCCGAACACGAAACCATCCGCATATCTATCCCGAAATCAATCAAAAACTTTTTTTTTCGAGATTTTGGCAGTTCCAGGGACTTAAAGTGGGAATTTTTTTCGACAGTCTGGTCCAAAATATCGCAAGGATTCCGATTTCACCGGTCACTTTTTTTATTTTGCATGTTTGCCATTAAAATCCTCCAGTCTTTATTTTACGGCACCTTTTTGTGAAAATAAGTGCCGTGAAATCGAGAAGGGCGGGTCTAAATGGCAAAATTGCAAGGTTTAAAAAAAATGACCGGCAAAATTGGAACCCTTGCTATATTTCGAACCAGACTGGCAAATCACATTTGGCAACAAACTTCAAAAATCGTCGAAAAATAAGTGTCGGACCCAAGGCGGGAACGAACTTGAGGGGATGCAGTAAAATCGAAACATAATTGTATACGGTATTACTTTTTAAATAATTGATAGAACCAAAGCTCTCTGATCAATAGAACCGAAAAGTGAACTTTCGAATAACTTACCTTGTTGATTCCAGGCGACCAAGTGCTTTGAAAAATAGTAAAAAAGCCAGTGAAAATGTGTGCTATTAATTGAGTTATGCATGACACACCCAAACAATCATTAGTTTATAAGAGTTTAGTTGAGAAAAAGATTTATCCATAATAATTGCCTGCAACAGAATTTATTAAATGTAACAAACACACGGGTTAACAAACTCTAATGACAAGAAAATTGATCAGAAGACAAATAAGTGAAGTGGATATCATGATTGTTCCCACCAATAAATCTGCTGAATCATTGGAATAATTGGTCAAAACTGAGCTAATTGAACAATAAGAGGCACAAGAACTAGGTAAATTCGGCTGAGTATAGCTTGAAGAAGGGATTTGTTGGGTGATTTGCGAAGAGCTGATTGTGCTGCTTGCCAGCAGAGAAGAAGATAAAACACTCATTATAATAGCTGCTGTTAAAAATTCAGAAGCAATATGTCCAGTTGCATATTGTCAACATTATTCTAAAAAAGCAAAATTTTTTTAGTAAAAAGGCATGCATACAGGTTACCGCATTTCCTATAATAGCTTCCCCGGCGGAGTTATTAGAGGATGCTCAAAAATCGGAAAAATTTGACGTCGATCTCAAGATTTTTGGGTGAAAATTCAAAATCGAAAAAGAGGAATTAGTAGAGCTCGTGGGAGTTAAGAAAACGCATTAAACAGATTTGCAAAATATTCACTCTGGGCTGAGATAATACGGTAGATAGATTTATTCAAAGAAATTATTTTTTTCGGGTTGACATCTATAAGTACGATAAAAAGTGAAAAATTATTTTTTTTTGAAAATCACCGATGCGCAAGTTTTTAGTCCTTTTGTGACATTTTCAAATTCGCGCCTTCTATTTTTTTTAATGCATTTTTGAAGTAGAATTCGGTGCAAATTTTGCCTTGGTCCCCCCCCTGTTGTTTTTGAAAGGTAACAGGGGAGCAAGGCAAAATTTAGACTGGATTCTAAACTAGCACCCATTTTTCGGTTTAGACCACACGTTTCAGCCCGTCTGTAAGCGAAGGCAGGCCTACCCCGCGTCTAAGGTTTCGCCTAAGTTAGAAAAAAGGAAAATAAATGGCGATAAAAGACAAAATTTTGTCACAAAGTGCTCACATGTGTCCGAGTACAGAATAGTATCCCAGCTAAGTATGATCATGTACATTTTGCGTTTTTAGGCCATTTCATTCAGTGCACCTTAGCTAAACCGGCACCACCTCAAGTTCATTCCCGCCCAGGGTTCGACACTTTTTCGCCCCGATTTATCGAATTTTTTACTCTAATCCAAAAAATCGTTCAGATTCCGTCTTTTTAGACTGTCTTTATTCAATCTCAATAATCTTGCTGAAAGATATGCGGGTCTCTACGCCAAAACTCTTTGTTTAAAAAACAATCGCTAAAATCGGAATTACAGACTGACAAATCAAAACTAGTAATATATGGCCTTCGTGTAAGGATGGGTTCCCATTTTTCTCCTTGTTCTTCCCTGTTGATTATAGTATAACAGAGGGACGGTATACAACAGGGAGGACCAAGGCATTTTCAATAAAAAAACACAGGAGAGACCAAGGCAAATAATTAGAAACGATTCTCCACTAGAACTTTAGTTAAAAAAACTCAGCAAAAGATTTCGAAAATTGAGGCAGAAATGTAGGACCTTAGGCGTAAACGCACTTTAGGCTTGTCAGTTTATCGAAAGTGGACTTTATGGAAAATCTAAAAAAACACATGCTGTAGCCCTTATTTATTTAATAATTGAAGATTCATTAAGAAAATAACTGTATCGAAAGTTGTCCATTTGGTGTTCCCTCTCCAGCCACTACAAGTTTAGTGAAGGAACGACAGAAATCCAAGCGAGTAATTAGATAGATGCTGTCAATAATACCTGGTTTACATCTAGTTAGAACTTAGTTAATACCACCTTATATCCAACCACCACCATCACTTTTAAATGACGACAATTGAACATTTTGTGCTAGTATATTTGAAAAACGGTTAAATGTTATGGTTAGAATAATTTTAAGTTAGTGCTTTGGTAGTCATGTGGAATTTGGAATACGCTGAACTAAAAAGGTGTAATTAGTGTTGTTATTGTCTTTCAGTGCTGGTTTATTCGCCCTAATGACTCAATTGCACTCTGAAATTAATAGAGAAAAAATCATATTGATATTTACAAAAGCCAACTCTTGCGTTCTAAAATATGTTTTTTCGGTGCAAATTTCGGCCACACAGGGTTTCAGAACTGTAATTTGTGTTCACTAGAGAAATTTGCGCGAAATTAAAATATTCAAAAAATTAGTGATTTGCAATTGATTTTTTCTTTTGGCTTACAGTACTCAAGTTTGTGAGGTCTATTCTTGTTTTGTCTTAGTTAACACTAGAAAGTTTGCCTGTTGTTCGGGCTTTCTAATAAGCCATCACTTGCTAGCACAAAGTAGCATTTTTGGTGGTCACAAACGATCTTATGCAAAAAGGGTGTAAAAAATTTGCCAAATTCAGTTCTAGAATCAACCTGAGGCTCTGTTTTCTGATACAAGTCTTTAAAACAAAATTGTTGAAAAAATAGCCTATAAGATTTTACATATGTGTGTGCAAAATCGCTTGAATTTATGCGAAATATTGAATTTTTATGCGGAGCGATAGTAAAAGTCACATTTCCATTTGGAAAAAAATGTGTTTTGGCTCAAAATGGTTATAACTATCAAAAATTCTGGAAAGCCAGAGAGCTTCGTGAAACCTGACCGCCTCATTCGAAAAACTTTTAGCAGTCGAGAGAAGCTTGCGAGCAGCCGAATGACTCCTTCGAAAACCTACTTCCCTAGGAACCATCAAAGTGAAGTCGCGATCCGTAGAAATGTATGCCCACAACTCAGAAAAAGCAGCATTGACGATGAACTCTACGCGGCCATCATCCCAAGATCCATACTTTTTACCAGAACAACCAAACCTCATTGTGTAGTCTTATCCAGTCGTGATATTTCTCTCCTCCATCACTATCAATATGGTTTTGACGAAAACACGACGAGCCAGCCACAAAAGACGATCCTGTGCTGAACAAAGAAGCTTGTCTGAACATGGGCAAGGAAAATTTTTTAGAAGCAATTTAGGTTTTAGATTTTTGTGCTATCTCGAATCATTTTTGGATGTACAGTCGAGTCTCGATTTAACGTACCTCCTGGGGACCGGCCCTAGGGGTACGTTAAATCGAGACTCGACTGTATTAGTTAACATTCTCAAGTATTTCACCCTGAAATACGAACTTATTTTTCCCTATCCCTTGCAATGTGGAGTTGCTGATCTTGGCCGCGAAGCGGCCAACCCTTGGTCGTGTACAACAATCTGTACACATACCACAATATGATATCCCGCTTCATACTTTCAGAATATAATAACATTATCGTAGGGCATTGTAGGGCTGTTCTTAATTTAATAAACATTAATAAAATTTCGGATCTTGTACACGACCAAGGGTTTGCCGCTTCGCGGCCAAGAACAGCACACTCCACCTTGCAAGGCATAGGGAAAATAAGTTCGTATTTCAGGTGAAATACTTGAGAATGTTAACTAATACATCCAAAAATGATTCGAAATAACAGGAAAGTACCGGAATTTTTTAGAAGCATTTTAATTGTACGAATTCGTGCTCAAAAGAAAGCCGAGATGTAGAACCTGAAGGTTCCGTTAAAATATATTTCATGAGCTAGCTAACATGGAAGAAAATCTGGCTTGAACACAAAAGGGGCGATCCACACACCAAATACTATATAGAGATGAAAAAATTCTGTCATGTACCGTTTTTTTCCAAATCAAAAGTTAGTTTTTCGCCACAAATTGTCCTTTTTGAATCCCGCCTTCCGCTAGTTTGATCAGAGCGATAAGCAGATCGGTGAAAACCACAAAAAATAAGGCTGGAAAACTGCTTCTGTAAAGGCCATATGGGGAAGACCTGAAGCAGCTGCAACAATAATCTGCATGGAAGAGATATTAGCATTTTAGGTTAGACCATCTGGAAATTAATGGATGGCATGACAAAGGAATTTGAGAAGCTTAGTCCCTTCGATAGTCCAGCCAGAAAGCAATTAAATTGATTAAATCTGAGGTGTTGAGATCGGCTAACCATCACCATAGAAATTGAGTTCAGAGCTGGCAGAAACAGCATGAAAACCAGAGGCTAGTATTAACAATTAACAACATGGAAGGAAAGTAGATAAGCGAATTTTTGAGAGTTCGACGATTTCGGCAGCAACCTGAAGTTAGGGCAGTGGAGGTGTGGAGTTCGAAGTTAACGATTTCTAATAACTGACAAGTTTAATGTTTCAGATTAATGGTAAAATATTAACTGACCAAAAATTTAACTGACCAATATCAACTGAAAATTTGACTGATCACTATTTTTGAAATCATCGAACATTTACTATGAAAAAACATTCTTGGTCAGTTAATAGTGTTCAGTTGATACTTGGTCAGTTGAATTCTTGGTCAGTCAAATTGGTCAGTTAAATTCTTGGTCAGTCGACTCTCGTCCGAGATTAATGTGAGATTAATGTTTTATCGTGCAAAGGACCCGAAGACTGGAAGTCGGAAACTTTAAGCTTGTTATTTTAAGCCCAAATTGGCGAGCTATGGGTTCACACTTTGACTTCACAGAGTGAAGTTCATACCTCTATCTTGGTCACCGCATAAGAGGCAATTACACACTCTGAGGCCTCGAACATAATGTAGGACTTATTATTCTGATGGTGCCATCTTGTAGCTGAGATTGACGGTTGCCGGATAGGCTATTGGCTGAGTTAGTACGAACTAAAAATGTTGAAAAAAAGTCAAAAATTTTTACTCGCTCAAAATGACGATTTTTATTAGTGAAGATTGTTGAAAAAGTCCTTACTCATTGTGAACGTGAACAAGGCCTGACCGAATGCTAATTCAAATGCCAATTTAAAACTTTGGCGAAATGCTTTAGTTTTTGGGCAGGAGAGAATTCTAAGATTGTATTTGAACAATGAAGTCAGTGAATTAAAAGGTCGTGCTAAAAATTCTCTATTTTTACTGTTTTGATGAGATACGCTTTTTGACCTAATGCTGTCAATATACTGTATTTTTTCCAACAACTCACCAGTTAGCTCACTAAGCTAATTTTTTTTGTATATATCTCGAAGCAGCACGAATTTGCTTTTATGCTACCTTTTCATTTTTCTAGTTCCGACGAGCTTTACTAGTCACATTTTTTTGTCATACACTACGAGATCGCCGAGCAATTTTTCAAAATTTTGCTGGCTTTTAATATCCCACACATTGCGACTAACATATTGAATACGGTAGTAAGAGGTCAATATATTTCATTGACTTCGAGATCCTAATCCTCTGATGAAATACTGTTGTCAATCGACAGTTTCATACATTGCTTTTTTACCTATCTATTTTTCAGTCTTCATTTTCATCGTCAATCTAAAGCTATGAGCAAGACGTAAGTTTTTTCTGATTTTTTTCTACATCTGTTTATAGCAAATTTTTCTATAGGCAGAACATCAGAGACGTGGCAAGTGGTTCAGCTGTTACCGACTTTCATGAAGAGGCGCTGCAGAAGGACTATAAGCATGGCGAAGCTCCCATCCACAAAATGGTTCCCAAGCTTGATGCGCAGCGAGAAAAGGAAGAAGACAGCGACGAAGTAGTTGAGCGCGACGCTTCGGTAACATTTGTTTTGAACAGCCAACTCTCGAAATCGAGAGGTTTCATCAGCTCTTGTGCTGATATTTTAAGTGTAGACGTACTCAGAATAATTGTAATTTTCAACCGAGTTACTATGACGATTTTAGGACAATGAGGAGCCGGACCTTTTCAATCTCGATCGGTGTGAAAGCCCTCGCTCAGGTGCCGCTTCTGCTTCAGGAGCCACTGCTACTCGAATCGCCGGTCTGTGTTCAAATGTCTTCCCTGCTACTGCCGTTGAATTGGGTTCGAGTGCCGTGCTTTCAAACGCCGCCTCTGTAATTTTTCATTAAAGATATTGTAGGACACAGCTTTTCGGCATGGTTAAGGCATTGTTCCCTTTTAGTGCACAATGTCACCTGGACGAAGGTTTTGTTACCCGAATTTTTCATTACGCATCAAGCTGACTTTTCCAGGATCAGGGAAAATAACCGAGAAGAACTGATCCTGAAAAAATTAGCCCGATGCGTAATGAAAAGTCGGGGTAACAAAGCTTTCCTCCGGGCGACATTGTCCATTAAAAAGGGATAATCTCCGGGTGTCGAACGGAGTTGACTGAGATCTATTCTTATTGCTAATGTGAATAATGGAACTTATCTAATCTATGTACGAAAATAGATCCTAGAAAATTGTTGATTTTTTGCATTTTTAAAATTTTTGACTTGTGTATTCATCAAATGCAATGCTGCCCACTGAAGTACACTGTGAAATTTTTTATTTTCTTGATCGCCCTGCGTGCAAAAAGTTTGCTGTGGGACTTTCAATGAAATATGCTCCCTTTTTTTCTCAGCGATTGAAGAATTTGCGTGAAAAAATCGTCTTTTAATTTGGCAAGAGATTTTTTGGAATTTTTGGAATTTTCAAAAACTTTCTCCATCGCTGACTGTCTCTTTTTCAGAACACCTGGGAGAAACACTCGTCTGCTTGCTGGTGCCGGTCTAGGAATTGGGGCCCTTGTCGCTGCTGGCGGAGTCTTGGCCGGTGCGTTTGCTGCTGTTCCGATGGTTGTTGTCCCTGCTTGTTCGTTGTCGTTGCTGCTACTGCTGGTCTGCTCTGCTCTGCTTTAAGAATACCTGAATCGAAGAATCAAATTTTTGACTTTCGTGAGTGTCCTCGCTATGTTATGTTGTGCACATATGTGCTTTGACTTATTTCTGTCTTGCCAGATAAAGAATTTTTTTGCTGATCTTTCTATTGTCAACGCAGTCGCGAGGGGGACACGGACGTCTGATCGAAAAAACCCGTTTGATCGAAAATCCGTTTGATCGAAAACCGTTTGGTCGAAAAACGTTTGATCGAAAGCCGTTTGATGAAAGGCACGTTTCACCGAAAATAATTTTTTCAAGGGGACTTAACATACTTGCATTCCCAATCATTTCCCAATTATTGTTCAGCAAGTAGGACCGACTAGGACCATGAATCGAGGACCTCTAGTCGGGACTGATTGCACCCAGAGGGGTTCGAACCAACAACCTTGGTGATGAGTATATGGACCTCTAACTACTCAAACACTCAAAATTATAATAATTAAAGGTATGCCGCCCAGGTGATTCAAACAGCAACCACTACATCAATTTTTTAGAACCGTTTCGTTCCAAGGATCTTTCGTCCCTATTTATTTTATCTCTAAACGTACAATAATTCACGCACACGAAATCCTGTTCTTTTAGGCGTCCCCGCAAGGGAAGTTTCCATGTAAAGAACCTTTTAAAAAACATGATTTATTCATAAAATGGCTGTAGGTGAAAGCACCCCTCAAAGTATGTAAATCCCCCTCAAATTTATTTTTTACCCCTCAAATTTGAATTTTTAGTGAAATACTGCAGTAAATTTTGCGGGAATTCTTAATTTTATAATCAAAAATAACTTGGATCGCGCAAAATCCCAGCCCCAGAGTGGCTAGAAGCCCCTGAAAATTGGTTTTTTGGGGTTTACTAAAGGGGAAGTAAACTTTTCGCAAAAATTCGATGAAGCGGATCAGATTTCGGGTCCGATGGGCTCAATCGCTCAGAATTCCACCCTGAACCATTCTCAATCATCTTGAAGCCACCCTAAACCATCCCAAACTGCTCCAGACCAGTGTCTAACTACCCTAAGTCAGTGCTTGGGGCGGTTTTAAGATGGTTAAGAATGGTTAAGGTGGAATTCTGAGCGATTGAGCCCATTGGACCCAAAATCTGATCCGCTCAATAGTATTCTTGCGAAAAGTTTACTCCCCCTTTAGTAAACCCCCTCGACCTTCGGCTTCTACGTATTTCATTCGCTTTCCTTTTAGACGTTTACCCGCTTGCCATTGGATGTACTTCTGACCACGACCTTGCTGAACCACTCGAAGAGCATCGATAAATTTCCACAGCCCCGGATGGCAGACATCTATCTTTTGGGGAAACATGCCTTTTTGGAAGTGCGTGAATTAGTGTGCGTTTAGAGATAAAATAAATTGCTTTGAGGCAATGACAATTTTGTTTACACGGTTTGACTGCCATATGAAAATTATTTTCGACGAAACGTCCCTTTCGATCAAACGTCCCTTTCGATGAAACGGTTTTCGATCAAACGGTTTTTCGATCAAACGGTTTTCGATGAAACGGTTTTCGATGAAACGGTTTCGATCAAACGTCACGTACCCGTCGCGAGAGCGTGGTGTTGATAGGGACACGGCCATTTTGGTTACCACGCTTTGGGCACATCGCATTTGGGCACCCGCATTTGGGCACCCGCTTCTGGGCACACCGCATTTGGGCACCGATTTCTAAATACTACACAGTCAAGTGTTTATATTTTGGAATCCAGAGCTAAGTCTCGATAGATCCCTGTATATTATCATTCTGTTGTATTTCTGACTAAAACCAGCCTCGAAAACGGTGATAACCAACAGGCAGGCATGTCTTTTCTGGCAAATTAGCCTGCCAATCAGCGTGCTCGTGTACATTTTCAGGCAATTAGCGGGGAAGAGGTAATTCACGGGAGTTTTGGCAGGACATCCAACTGCCGGTGCAACACCGCAATCCAACCGCCAGCCCGGCCCGGGCATCGGCCACGCTGCATCCCTTGACCAATGCCCACCCCTACCTGCATAAATCAGCCAGTATCAACCTCTGCGACAGTGAACAGGACATCCAGCCCCGATGGACCATGGAACGGAAGTAAGCTTGGCACCGGCATCCCCGACTCCCCGTCCGGGGGAGTGTCGCGTCTGGAGACCCGAATGGTGCCAAAGAATCGCCGTTTTTTCTTTTTTGCCCATTTTTTACCCCCGTTTTTACTCTTTTCTGTTCTAGTTCGGTCTCTTTTCTAATTATCACCACCCTGTAGCCTTTTCTGCAAAATTTAGCTTATATCCTGTATTGTTTTGCAGGGGTATAGACGTTTCGCAAAAATTTCAGATTTGAAATTTTTGCAAACGTTCGCAAAAATTTCAGTTTGGTATGTTTTTTTTTTCTCGCGGTTCAATTCCGCCAATAGTGTTTCATTTTTTGTTGTTTATTGTTCTCCTAGTACCATTGTAGTATATTATACGTGTAAACGGAGTACGGCCAGTTCGCGACGCTTTTTCAATAAGTTATTAAATTCAATAAGTTATCTTATAGCAACTTCACTGTTTAGTCAAACTAAAGCATACAATTTATTTCAACATAACGGACAAACAAAGCATAACAAATTCAACACAAGCACAAACAAAGGATCAATCCTGAGCTATCCCCGGGGATCCCCTGACCTATCCCTGAGACGGTACTACATGTAGAAGTATGTGAGCCCTTGGGACGGTCATGTCAACTCCGGGACATCCTTTTTTAAGCAGCGTATAGCCGTTAGGTTAGGACACCCAGTCCTGGTCTAACCAGTATTTTTATCCCCTCAGGTATCTCTCCATCCATGTACCTTAGATTCTGGGTGTGTCCCCTGACCTATCCCCTAAGATCTTCTGAGCTATTACCCTGAGATTAGAAATATAAAACTGAAATTTTGCGAAACGTTTCGCAAAAATTTCAATTCTGAAATTTTTGCGAACGTCTATGCACCATTTTGGGGTATTTCCATGGTTCGCAAAAACAGCAAATTTGCTGAAATGCAGCAAAAATTTTGCTGCATTTCAGCAAAATTTTGCTGCATTTTTTTCGTTCCCTACATATTACGCATTTTTCATAGGTCATGCATCCAGGGGGATTTGAACCTGTGACCAGACGATGCTTATACGAAAATCCCTCCCACCCTTTCGGAGCGACTTTACGGGCTGCATATAGCCTAGGTATTGCTTTATACGGGTGGTTCATACATTTTTGACACCAGATAGAAAAAAGGCAAAAAAAATGTTAAAAAAAATGAAAGATGCGTAATATGTAAGGAACGAAGAAATGCAGCAAAATTGTTGTTGCATTTTTGCTGAAATTTTGCTGTTTTCAATAACCACACAACGCCAAATATTTTTTCTGCATTTCAGCAAATTCGCTGTTTTTGCGAACATGGGTATTTCTCATTTTCGGGTAGAAAAAAAATATTTTGTGGTAAAAAGGAATATTTTGCGGGTAGAAAAAAATACCACCTTTAGTTTATGGGCCTGTTATGACTTTGCCTTTTGGATAACTTTTTTTAATTTGGTTTTAAACACTACTAAAAAATTTTGGGAGGGTTTACGACAATAGTTTTTTTTGGATTAAATGATTGCCAGTTTGTGCACGGGGTGTTACACGAAGACTTAGCCGGTTTTGAATCTTCAAATATTTTTTCGATATTGTGTCTCCATCGTATTTACGATATTTACGACTGTTGTCTAGCTTTTGGTGTCATCATAAAAAATGTTTAGGTAATTTTTATTATTAATATTGTATTTTGTTAAGTGCTACTTCCTTCCACTGGTCTCTCAGATTGTTGCTGCTGGTTATTGTTAGTGTTTTCTGTGCTTTGCTGTGGTTGTGAGCGTCAATGACTTGGTTGTATGTGGGCACTGGAGCTATGCCACTCTCTGAACACGTCTCTGTTGCTATAATTGCTACTTAACATCCAAAAATGTTCAACCAACCATTGTTATTGAGTGAATAGCTGTAGCAGCCTCCCGAGTAATCGGATGATCACAGGCCAGAAAGGTGGTGGAGAGGGATATATGTCTTGAGGGGGCATGTTAATGGACACATCCCTGAAATATTTGAAGATCTAGCTTGTTCACTGCAATATATATAGTAACTTTTTAATGGTTCGTAACGCCGTAAAAATTTGGTCAAGTACCCGATTCACGGTGTTTCGATGTGATTTTCCGAAAGCAGAAACTCGGAACCTAAAGCTACGGGCATAATAACTGTCGATCTGAGCGTGTATTAACGCGGGAAGGCTGTGAATTTTTCTTCTTTCTAAAAAAAAATTTCCGTTGATATCATCTTGTAGCTAACAAGGAACCTTTTTAGGTGTTACGCGGGATCAATATCACATAGGAATTTTTTTTAACCAAACTTACACATTTATAGTGTAAGTAAAGAATCTCATCCGATAGCTTTTCATGTCTTTTATAATTTGAGAATCAGTACCCTCTATATTACTGAAAACCATGATACCGGTATCATGGTTTAACTAGAGTATAGATTACTCGGCAACCGGACATTTATCACTTTTTATCACTTTTATCGCCGTAAAATTAGCGCCAAGACAATTTTACCATGTTTTTCAGGATAACCATGGCAAAAAGAGTATTTATGCATTCTTAATGAAGAGTTTTGCTTGACTTTCAGAAAAAGAATAATTTTCATCGGTTTGCACACCAATATTTAGTTAAACATTTTGGCGCTAATTCAAAAAAAAAATTCTTGACTATTTTCAGCTTTTTGCCTTGGGGCCAAGGCTAGCACAAAAAATTTTATTTTTATTTGTGAAAACCAAGTGTTTCCGTGCCTATTTAGGGTCAATAATCACGATTTTACGGGTGGTTGCTCCTTGCAGAAATTAAATTTTTCAGGGGAATAATCTATACTGAGCACACTGTCATCAATATAATCAAAACGGTACAATAAAAAAAGTTACAACAATAGGCTAAAACCATGATGCCTTTTTTGTGACCTTCATATGCCCCATTTCCAAATTTTCAGGTGATCTGAAAAAATCGGGATGCTTCACACAAATATTCAAGAAAATCTGAAAGATGTGTATGAAAAAAAGCGGCACGTGACATTTATATGCCCCGACATTTTAACGACGGCTGTTTTGATGCCGCATTAAATTGATGCTATTCATGAGTATGCAACTGTTTTCTGCTACCTAGAACCGCCCAAAAACTCTCAGTTGTGGCCAAAGAAGGTGAATTTTTTCTTATAAATAGCATAAATTGGGTAACGACATCAAAATGGGTGTGTCCGTGAAAAAAAGCATTTCTTGAGGTTCCCTGATAAATAGAAATATTATCGTAGTTTATTAAATTATCCAAGAAATTTTGAAACAGCCTTTACTATCTATTCACTTCTCCACCCACCTTCCATTGACGTATAGCGCCCTCTGGCGATGCTGGCCTCCTTTTTCTGCCCAGGTCAAATATTTGTAATACTTGGTGAAGACTCGGTAAAGTAGAGTTTCACTGACGCTAGCAGTACAACACACACCAGCAATCGTGCCAATTCACCTAAATACTCTAAGGGCTATTTTAAAAATTCTAACACTTTTTAAAGGGCCTAACTTTTTTCCTGACGCGATCACGAAATTCTTTAAAAATGCGGTTCGACTTAGAATCGATTGACAAGCTTTCTGGCAAATAATGTCAAAAACAAGATTTTCGGCTCTATATATGTTCGCATCCCTCTCGAAAAAAAAAAGTTGCCTTGGTCACTCCCTGTTAATTTTTTCTGCAAAATTGCCTTGGTCCCCCCTGTTCTTTTTTTGCAATTTTTTTTAATTAAAAATTTTCAAGTTCTACAAATTTTTGTCTTCTCACATCTTCTCAAGCACAAAACTGCATTCTCGGCTATATCTTTGTTAGACTAAAAAAGCGCAAGTATCTGAAAAGTGGCAACTGGACATTTTGTAAAATTTGTGCGATTTGTCTGCGGACATTTTGTAAAATTTTTCGGTGTCATTCGGTTCTTTCGCCCGAATCGTACCGAAAATTTTATATAAAATATCCGCGAACAAATTGTACAAATTTTACAAAATGTCTGGTTGCCCCGAAAGTATCACAGGAGGTTGAGATACACCAGAATAAAGAAAAAACGAAAAACATGTTGACCAAGACAAATTATAAAAAATTGCGAAAAAGATCTACAGGGACCAAGGCAATTTTTTTTCGAGAGATTCGAACACATATTGGGCTCGATTTTTGCTTGGCCTCCCGTGTGGTCCACTGTTCCGGTCAGTGGATGGCCTCTGGATGACAAAGGCCCAAGCCACAAGGGTGACATGCGAGAATCGTATTTTTGACATAATATGCTAAATCAAATTTTCAGCCGATTCTGAGTCCAGCTGCGCTTTCAGAATATCGAGACCGCGTTAGGAAAAAAATTATGCCCGTTTAAAATGTTAGAATTTCTTGAATAACCCTACAAATACTCCGTGTTTGAAAAAATGTGTACCTCTGATGTCTTCGGCTTGTCTCAGTTCACATTTCAATGGAGGGTAGACCCCATTTTTGTCAGGCACTCTAGTTGCGCAAACTTCTTCCATTGGAGTCCCATGATCAAGGGCATCAAAATGTAGAGGCCAGAGCAACGTAGAATCCAATTTGAATGGCCTACAAGTTTTGGATTATTGGTCAAATGGCTGATTTTGGTGGGAAATGACCTCAAAGACCAGATAGGCCAGCACATACACCTTCCCCGGCAAAGTGAACAAGGAGCGCATCAGAAAAGAGTAGATGACCACTCCAATGCTTATGAAAAAGATGGACAAAGAGCCAAATAAGAACAGGGATAGCACCACAAGACAAAGAAACAAGGAGAAACTGAGCACACCAACCAGTTGGGCATGCTCCTGAAACAAGTTAATGATTCAATTGAAGAGTATGGGTCCATATACTGGATGGGTATACAGGTTTGACAAAAAATTCTGGATTCAAAACGGCAATAACTTTTTTTAGTGCAAATTTTTAAATTCTGGTTTTTCTCGCCCTCAATATTTTTTTGGTGTATAATGTCAAAAACACAATTTTTGATTAGTCTTTACTGTTGTTTGAGTCCTAATCGTCCAGAGGCCACTCAAAATTTAGGACTTAAACCACACGGCGGGAGGCTGGTGGTTTATTAAGCAAAAATCATGGTTTTTCACATTATGTACCAGAAAATATTGTCGGTTAAAAAAGTAGATTGGAGCTTACAGAAATTCGCACCTCCGAAACCACCCCCTTTTTTTACCTTTATATCACCCCTTTTTGATCGGTAAAATTAGTTAAATTATAGGATGAGTCAAGAGATTCCCACTTTTTTAAACGGACATAGCTTTTTCTAGCCGAGTTTCGAAATTCTGTAAACGGTTTTGCAAAGCAATTTATTTGTGTATAATGCGAAAAACGCAATTGTTGCTTGGTCCCCCGTCGTTCAATTCCTAGTCTGTAAATGACCTCTGGATGAGCAAGGCCGAAACACAGGGAGACCAAGCGAAAATCGTGTTTTTGACATTATATACAAACAAATTCTTTGCATAACTGAGTCGTTCTGCTTTACAGAATTTGGCCTAGACAAAAAAATTTGGCCCTTTTAAAACGTTGTAATTTCTTGACTCACCCTATAGAAGTGGGAAAAACCCACAAAATTGCGAATCTTTATCGTTTTTTACGAACTATTCACAAACGTAGAGCTCTATTTAAAGGAGCATGCTCGCCACCGATGGAATATTTTGAAAGGCGGTACAAGGTCAACTCAAAAAATTTTTAAAATAATTTTTTTTGAGTACTCTTTCAACAATGTATAATGAAAAGCGCTTCGACTACCTAACAGTATAGGTGGCTCTCCATTAGCGTACTGTGGAGTCGATCGTCGTTCGATTCCGGTTGGAAGCAATATTTTTCCTTGACTTTCGCTAAAATATGACATTTTAATTCTCGTTTGAGTTACAAAGGTACCCGCCTTTCAAAATATTTCCATTGGCGACGAGCATGCCTCTCCAAAGGGGCATGCTCATGCTAATAAGTAGTGCTGCCGAGAATTCAAAAAATTTTCCTGATTATTGGACTTTTGTACGGATTTTTCGGTGTACGGTCAGTTAGCGACGGTTTTTTTTTTGAAAATTTTCATACTTTGTACATAAAGGTGAATTTTTATGTGAAATCTTTTTTCTGAGGTTACCTAGTAGCTAAAGTTTAACGAGGAATCCGAATCACGAAACAGAATTTCAAAATTAGACTCGGTTGTTGAGATATGGCCCAAAGTTGGAAAGTCAAGATTTCAAATAATATGCATCCAACTTCAGGCCATATCTCAACAACCAAGTCTTATTTAAAATTCTGTTTCGTGATTCGGATTCCTCGTTAAATTTTAGCTGCTAGGTGACCTCAGAAAAAAAAATCGTATAAAAATTCACCTTTACGTAAAAAAGTATAAAATGTTCAAAAAAACCGTCGCTAACTGATCGTTAAAAAAAGCGTCGCTAATTGACCGTCGCTAACTGACACTGTCGCTAACTGACCGTCCCCGGATTTTTCAACTTGGTTTCTAACACAACTACACCTAAAATTAAATCCTAGCACTTGTTTTGTTAGAAACCAAGTTGAAAAATCCGTACACAAGTTTAATGATTAGGCAAAAAAATTTGAATTGGCCGGGACAATTCAAAACAGGTGGCAATGGCCCTTTAAGTAATTTTATATGCTGAATTGGCTCTTATAAGCGCGGGCATTCCCATTTAAATGTATATTCAAGTAGAGTGATTCGAATTTTTTAAGTCTAAATGCAACAACCTGTTGAAATGAAGACACCAGCATTTAAATTCAGATATGGGTTGCGGTCACTACCGCTTGGAGAGTTCATAGATGCAATTCTTGAGGTTGAAATCTGTGGTGGCGAAGCCATTTATAGGCTAATTTTTCAATAATTCCTAAAAAATTGAAATATTCACAAAATATTATTCCAAAACAATTGTATATTTTTTGAGCACTAGTTCAATCCGGATGGTTTTTGCTGATTTTAAGTCGAATTTTCAAAATTTGACTGTTTGCACTTTGAGGTGTCAACAAAGTCCCCTCAACCTCCCTTCCCGCTTCCCTTATTTCCATTCTGGTAAAGCAGGTATAGTCTCTGCCCCCAAAAAACAAATATTTGCTTTTTTGGTGAGCCCTCCAAAAGGTGTTTACACTAACACGAAAAAAGTTTTAAAAATAAATGAAAATTAGAACAAAAATAATTTCGACATCTCTGTCACATTCAGTAAAAAATCAATTTAGCAGAAAAATAGGAAGGATAGTTGTTGACAACCACGCCTTGTTTTTACTGATAACACAAAAGAGAAGCTATTTGTGCATAAGCTTCTACAAAAATGTATAAATACTACCGGGCGTCACAAAGTTTCCGCGGAAACAGTGAACGTTTGTCAGGCAATAAATTTATGTCGAAAAGCGAAAATGGTTCAATAAATAATTTAGGTAGCTATTGTTTTTATGTACAGTAAGGAAAAAAAGTAATACCAGTCACTCTTCGAAGACTTCAAACCAAGACAAGATCAAAACAACCATATCAAACCAGAAAATAACATGCCATACCAGACCAGAGAGTCCCAAAAACAAGAGAGATTAAGCCGCTTTCACAATGGTCTGGACTCAGTGCGCGACCCGGCTTCCTTTTAGCTGTAATTTTTTTTTATTGATTGCGAAAAAAAACTCTGTTAGCATCATTTTGTAGCCGAGATTCAGGCTTCAACATGAGCCATTCAGAATTAACATAATAGTAAAATTTAGATAAAAATGCCCAGTCTGACACTGAGTCTGACAACGGCTGAGTCTATTGTTATGTCAGATCAGTGTCAGACTGGGCATTTTTGTCTAAAATTTTGAAATCACATATTAATTTTCAATGGCTCATTTTGAAGCCCTGAATCTTAGCTACAAAATGTACTAACAGAATTTTTTTTTCGAAATCAAGAAAAAATTACAGCGAAAAAGAAGCCGGGTCGCGCACTAAGTCCCAGACCCATTGTGAAAGCGGCTTTACACTTTTTTTGCAAAAAACATCTTGCATTCAAAATCATGGATTTGCATTGTGTTTTCGACCCACTTTTTGCTGTGTTAGAAACTCTAGCAACCTCGTTATGTTTTTTTTCTTTTTTCTTGTTGAATTATTTTTTTTGACTTCCGATTAGTTGTCGAATCGAGCGCTCGATTTAAAAACTTTTCGCCCGAATTTCGAAAATCTTCGAATTTTGAGCGATAATTTCGAGCGCTCGACGACCCCACTTCCGATCGTAGAAACGCAACACTAAAACTGCGGTTTCGAAGCTTTAGTCATTGCTATGCCTAAATAGAAAATCACAGAAATAAGAGAAAATGTCCACCTGGTCTCGGTTGTGACCGGAATATGAAGGAGGCGCAACCCTAGTGCAAATACAGGTTGGGCCAATATTTGTGCATACTTTGGACGGTCATATTTTTTCAAATTATCTTCTTCTACTTCATACTTTTACCTTTTGGAATAATTTTTTCGAAGATGTTTCAACAAATTATATCTCGTTGAAAACAAAAATCGCAGGGCTACCTGATGTGAAAACTTTTGAAAAATATTAAAAAATTTAAGTAAAAAGTTTAAAAGAAAATCAGCTGCAAAGAGACTTGAATCAGCTGCAAAAAAAGGTTTGCGCTGAATTAGACACCAAATATTACCACTTGGTTTTGAGAGGAATTGAAATATGCTGAAACCCTTCGATTATGAATCTTTAGACATGACCACAGCCACACTGGCTACACTGGAGCAGGGCAAGTTCAGGCTAATTTGATAGTTTATGAGTTGCTGCAAGTACATCTTCAAATGTGCAGAGACAACCACCGCCGAAAATAGGGGTAAAAAGGAAAATAGGGTAAAAAAAAGGATTGTGCAGAATACTCTAACCCATCCCAAACCATCACTAATATCCAAAACATACTTAACCACCACAACCACCTAAAACCATCCTAGACCGTGCAAACACGTATTCGACCACGGAAACCAACCGAAATTCTGCTAGTTTGGTGGTCTAGGGTGATTTGGACACATGTGGATACTTCAGAGAAAAAAGAAAAGCATGTATTTTTCCCTCCTATTGTTATATGCGTAAGTAAGGGTCAATGTTAATAAGTACTGGAGTATAGTAGTGGTCTTTTTGTTTTTAAAAATGCTAGTTTGATGCAATAAAATTTCTCTAGTTCATCTCTGTCAAATGTTTGATCTTTAACTGTTTTCAATGGCTAAGCATTGCAAAGGGCTAATTAATGAAGATGGGTTAATATTGAAAAGAAGGAGGCTAATTATTAGGTAGGGCTAATTTATAGCAAAATAAGGTAACTTGGTCGCTAATTATAAATTCAGGTGTCAAACAATTGCAACAAAAACATTTATTGGATGAATAATCACAAACAATAATGTATTTTTATGGATTTATATGACTCTAACCTCTACCATAGTCAAAGTTTTGGCTGTAAAGCGTGTTCTTGTTCAGCTCACGATTACTGCCATCTCTTGTACAGTAGAATCGTCAACATCCCAACCAATAGCACGAATAATGTCTGCAGGTGTGGTATTTTTGAGTGTACCAACCATGCCGTTCTATTCCATTACCATAATATTAGCGAAAAAAAATGGCACATTATATGGGAAAATATTCGGCTTAACAATAGAACGGATGTTTGTACTAATGTGAGCGTCTTGCGCACAATTTTGTGATGATCATTTATATATAGCGATTATTTTTGAGAAAAAGTTCTTTTTCAAGGGTAATTTTTGCTGTTTAGTAGGGTTGTCGGATCGGATATCCGATTTCGAATAATTTCGGATATTACCCGGCATTTTTCCGGATATCGGATACAAATCAGATGCAGATTTTTTTACCAGGTTTTGGTTGGAGAACAGAATCCTCCCTGGACCAAAGGGAGATTGTTCGTTGCTGTGTGATTTACACTTTTATGTATAGATTAGGAAAGCGATTTCCAAAAAATTTGTGTTTGTCAGTGTTGGAAGTAATTGGTTACCTTATTTGGTTGTTTTTTACTAGGGTTGGGCAATGGACATATGCCCGGGCATATGTCTGGGCATTTATTATGAAATGCCCGGCCGTATAATTTCGGGCATTTCCTCCTATATATTTATGAGATTTGGTAGTCTCCAAAAGATTCAAAGAACAGTTAGGTGAGTTTTTTTATAAATTTTCTTGTAACTTTTATAATTAAACCATTTTAGCTTAAAAGTTTCATGCTGAGCATACAAGTATACAAAATATCTCAGTAATTTGAACGAAAAACTGAAATTTAAAATATTTGTCGGTTTCCGAGATATGACCTAAAGTTGGTCAGCAATTTTTTAACATATTGACACGCCAACATCAGATCCTATCTCGAAAACCAAGTATTTTTTGATTTTTTGTTAATTTATTCGAATTCCGGAGAAATTTCGTAAACTAAGGTGCTCAGAATGAAAAATTGAAAAAGGGTATTTTTTTCAAAGTACGAAAAGTTCACAAAAAGTATCCACTATCGGCTTAAGTTTTTCAAAAAAAAAGTTAAGGAAAAGGAGTGCCAGGTGTACTGTTAACTAAGTGTAAATGTTAAATGAATCTAAACAAATGAAAAAAGTTTGTCGAGAAAGAAAAGGTATACTGTCCCGCCTTTCTCCGTGTCGCGCACGGACATGCCCCTTTAAATGAAAGATCTCAGAGACAATATTTGAAAATACACCAAATCAGGTTATTTTGATATGTTTATTGATAATATTCGAAATTTATTGAATAAAAATTGATTGATGGCAGACATTTGTAAAACGCCCGAAAATGCCCGAAAATTTGGAAAATGCCCGGCATATGTCCAGCATATGCCCGATTATTATATGCCCGGGCATAAGTCAACCCTATTTTCACACCACGTTTCGATCACTGAAGCTAAGCAAGAAAAGCCTCTGAATGCATTTTTGATCAAGAAAATTTTCGGATTCGGGAGAAGGTTCTGCACTTAGAAAGTTCTGCACTTCAGCCTTGGGATGCAACATTGGCTATTCCTTGCGAAAAGACTAACTATATCTACAGTTTTTTGATTTGTTCATCAAAAAACTATTCATACCAGAGTTTTTTATGTGATTAAACCATGTTTAAATTGCATCTTCCGTGCGATTTCAGGTACCATCTTGGCCCTTCAAGGTAAGGTTCAAGTTTTAAAAGCTGAGAAGGCAAATCATTTCTCCAAGGCATAGTTGCACGGTTAAAAAAAACCGCACCGGGAGCCGACCGGGGCTCAGGGTCAATGAAAAATCGTCGCCGGGCCAGCACTGGCAGTTTCGAAAATCTGACGCCGGCGCCGATTTGTCTTAAAATTTTTATCGACACACTTCGGCGCCGTTGGGCACCAGCGCCCGTACAACTATGTTCCAAGGTGAAAATTTCTCTGACTAAAATTTATTTTGGCCAAGAAATTTCGAAAAATGGTCGGTCGCGCCATAAAACATACGGCTTGAGTTCAGAATCCCCCCCCCCCACGGGACTGATCAGGTGGAGGAGATAACTTCATATTCGTGTTTCTCGACCCTGATTTCATGAGAAAGCCGCGCGTTTTTTTGGTTCTGAGAAAAAAAAATTTTCGAACCACAGGGGGGTATCATGGTTTTTTAGTCAAAATTTGAAAAATTTAAATTGGCGCCTTTTGATTTTAAAAGGGAATAAGGACTGTATTCGGGGGAAGGGAATAAAAGAGCCCACTAATCACACAGGGCCCACTAACAAGAAGATGTTGAACATAGTTTTGAATACTACGGCCTACCGCATAAATAAACTCTGGTATGCATGCTTTTTCATGCATCCAGAGTCACTTTCGAGTGATTTGTGTCTAAGGTATGTGGGTGTGCGCATCTCAACTCCAAGCCCCCAAGCCCCCTGCGCTCCCTTCGGGGCGCAGGGGCTTGAGAGTTAGAGATGCGCGCACTCACTTACCTTAGACATGATTCCGAGAAGTACTCTTGACCATAAAATGCATATAGAGTCTTTTTTTGCCACGGCCCAGTTGAAAAACATGGTGAGGCAGGCGAAGAATACAAAAATTTTGAATTTTGTATTCTTCGCTGCCTCACCATGTTTTTATGTTCAACATCTTCTTTTTATTGGGCCCTGTGTGATTAGTGTCCCTTTTTTTCCCTTTTTCTCCCAATACAGCCCTTATTCCCTTTTAAATTCAAAAGGCGCCAATTTAAATTTTTCAAATTTTGACTGAAAAACCATGATACCCCCCTGTGGTTCGAAATTTTTTTTTTCTCAGAACCAAAAAAAACGCGCGCTTTCTCATGAAATCGGGTCGAGAACACGAATATGAAGTTATCTCCTCCACCTGATCAGTCCCCGTGGGGGGGGGGGATTCGTCACTGCAACCAAACATACTTTCTACGTAATAACAATGTGTGTTTGTGTTTTTGGCAGGACATAAAATACCGTATTTCCTTTAATAGCAGGCCCTCTAAATTGAATTATGCCCTCTAATGGTAGGCCTCTTAGAGCCTGAGAGTAAAATGTAAGGCCTGGACCTATTATCAGAGGAAATATGCTAAGGCAGTTTAACTAAACTTTGTGGGGCGAATTGTTTTGCCAAGGTAAATTTTGCCAATGAGATATTTTTGCCAATGGCATCTTTTCTCAAGTATTCTTATTTCTCTTGTCAGGCAAATTACCACTCATTTTGCAGCCAGTGAGATGAGCTATAAAATCAGTGGTAATTTGCTTGAAAATAAATAGGAGTACTTGAGAAAAGAAGCGACGCTACTCGTTTTACCTCTCCCCGCCCTCAAAAAAGCTACTCGGTTTACCCCCCACCCTCCGCCCTCCGCCCCAATAATTTTTCAGGTACCCCAAAACCAACAAATACAAAAACGAGTAGATGTTTTGGGGAGGGAGGGGGTGGCAAACCGAGTAACACCAAAGAAGCTATTGGGGAAAACATACCATCGGTGAAGTGATCTGATTGGCAAAAGTTTTATGGCAAAACGATTACGCACCAACTTTTTTGTTCTGATTAGCTATCTAGCATTATAAGCAAATGTTTTTAAAAAATATGAATCATTAATAAAGCATTTGTTACAAACAGAGTAAAGACTTTTTTCTTAATATTATTATTAAAGCTATTTATATCGTGTAATCTTTTCAATAACTTTAGTGACTTCATCGATTAAATTACAAAATTGTCGATTTAAATTAATTTAAATTCAATTAATTAATTGAAAGTTTTAAAAAAATTTAGTGTGCTTGAAAAGTAGTAATTTTTAATTTTCATCAGTTCGCTTGAAAATTCCCATTTTAAACATTTTTTTAAATTTTCATGAGAATTTTTAAATAGTGTGCATGGCCACTGAGGGCTCAAAAATTTCTGATACAGTCTGGGATAGGTTATGGATACTATCTTTTTGGGTCATATCTCAGCAACTGGGGATATTTCAATTTCTGAAATTGTTTAGAACCCAAGGTGTATTATTCAGTAATAGCTCTTTGATTTAGTTAAAATGTTGTTTGGCAATAAAACAATGTACCTTTAGAATTGTATTGTATTGTTTGGCTGTCTAGAATGCGTAAGTTAATAGATTTTGCATTAAAAAAATAACTTGTTAGTGTTTATGTGGTTGTTGTGCGCTATTATGCTGCTCTCAATGGCCCATGTACAAGCACTGGGTAATCCTTGGGAGGAGGGAGACGATTCAGGTGTTGACCACAAAATGATGGTTACCACTGAGGGATGTGATGACTGCCTATTTCAGGCAAATTTATAAAAAATTAATTTAATTTTAATAAATTAAGAAAATTTAGTGGAACCCTAAAAAGCAAAAGGATAGTATTGATGATATCTGCAGGTAAGTAAAAACAAATTTTACTTAAAAACAGTTTTTCAGTAATCTTTGATAGCACTATCTTGTTCACTCTATTAATAAATCAAGTGAAATTTACTAAGGGTATCGAAATCTACTTTTTAAACAGATTACAACTTTTTGTGACCCGAAATATTTTTTATTTTTAAGGTTTTACGTCAATCTTTTTTTCGGTACTGAAAAATGAATGAGCACTCCATAAACTGAATTTTTGAGACAAAAAATGACCACATTGTACTTTTTTGGCGAAACTTACTTTGTTTAATTAGTCGTCGGTTCGATTGATTTTTGGAGGTATAATTTCTTCGTCGATATACCACATTGCATGAAATTAATTTTCGTTTGAATTTCACTGGTACCCGCCTTTTAAAATATTCCTATTGGCGACAGCAGTGGCGTACGCAGGAATTTCTGACGGGGGGGGGCACCAGGCCATTTTAAGGCCATTTTATCTACACCGTTTTTCAAATTTCGAGGCCATTTTACCTACACCGTTTTCGGAAAAATCTGACGGGGGGGAGGGCACCGATAAGGAAAAAATCTGACGGGGGGGGGGCACGTCTGGCTCCGAGCAAGAGCGCTCGGACCCAAGAGTGGAGCTGCGCAAATCACTGGTTGATAGAAGCCGGAGATCATCAGAATCATACGTTAATAAGACTTTAAAAGTATCTCCGAAAACACAGTAATTAACCTTATTAGGAATTCTTCTAAACAAATAATAAAATATAATAAAATCATTTGATGATTATCACTTTATTTTTTTTCAGAAATTTAGAAGATCTAAGAGATTGTTTAAAGCCTTGTGATGGTTTTACTGATGAGGTCAAGGCCACATTGCCAGATTACTTGGAATCCAAGTGCTCTAGCGATTTGTTTGAAGTGCCAGAAACTACAACCACCACCACAACTACCACCACATCTCCACCGCTTTACTGCCCTCCTTGTTCTAATGCTATGAATATAGATATTTGCAGATTTCTGTTGATTTTCAGCGTACTTAGTTCTGCTCTTTACTTTGTCAATATAGTTCAATAATTAGAATGAATAAACTTTATAATAAATCTTTTTACTAATTTTTAAATTTTATTAATTAAAATATGTGCAAATAATATGCTATTAGCAGTGTCTTTTCATAAGCGAAGTCGAAGAAGTCAAAATCGAAGTCGAAGTCTAAATTGCAGTTAGGGCAATTTAGACTATATTGTACCTGAAAACCATAGAAAAGAACAAAAACAATTTTTTACTTGCTTTTGGTGGAAATGACTGTGATTTTTATCTTAAACCCATGATTTCGATTTGGGCTTCGACTTCGATTTAAATTTCTTCGACTTAGACCTTCTTCGACTTCAATTATGAAAACACTGGGCCCATAGCACATTATTGAAATGCCCAATTTTTTATTGGCAGCATTTTTCTACACAGTTTTAAATGCATTTTTGTGCCTTAACAATAGTCATCTTTTCTGGACTAATTTGTTATATCTGTGTAACGAAATCTCTTTTTTGAACAAAATCTCTTTTTTGTGGCCAGTTTCGTTCTCTTCGGTGATGAAAAACCTGATTCTGACGCCAGATTCATGTTCAGCATGGTCATTGCATACCCAGGTACTTAAAAATCTAAAAATCGTACTCATATTTGGAACATTGAATTTTTTCAAATGTTTTTTTTGTCTAGAGGGGAATCTGAAATTGGACAGAAAGTTAAAATTTGACGATGGCGAATCTGTAATCGACCATTCTGAACACGAATCCGGTGTCAGAATCAGGTTTATTTCAATAGGGACGTCAAAAATTGAAATTTCACGAAATTGTCCGTCGCGGATTTATCTTTCACGGAATTCTTGCCGTGCCAGTTACCTTTTGAAATATTGCTATCGGCGGTCACTATGCCAATCAAAAATTTTGTTCACGTATATGTTTTACACTTTTTCTATCCAGATTCAAAATTTTTCCTTGATCAGTTGCTCTTCTAAATATAGTCGATAAGGTGCAACGCCGCGCGGCCGTCGGCGGCGAAAATTATTCATACTCTTACTGTAAAAAAACATACTGTTAAAAAAGTAAAAAATTTGTTATGAAATTTACAGCAAAAAACAAAGTTAACAACCCGGCGCGACCCTCGCGCTGGAACAACACTGCTCCTGATAAAAGGCTTCATCTAATGCATCCGTGTGGCTAACACGGGAAAGGCACGACCGCACCGTGGCCTGTCAAAGTACGCTATATGTCAAAAGATAGCTATGATGTACCTCAAAAGATAGCTATGATGTTTGCCCGGGTATTTTTGCTGTCTGATTTCGCCTTAAATGGCCTAAAAAGTGTCTTTAAAAAAGCCCAACTGAGGGTTAAATGGAATATATTGCCCGGTTTCGTGGCTAAATTCCACAGTAAAAACGCCCAAAATGGCGCAGCCAAAATGTCGGGGGCAAAAGGTTCAGCCTCGATGTTCAAAAATTTGGGTAAAGGGACGTTTCACCTAAAATACGCAAATGCGTATTTTAGGTGAAACGTTTCACCTACTTTACGCATTTGCGTATTTTAGGTGAAAACGTTCAAAAACAACAGGGGGGACCAAGGCAGTTTTTTTTACGTTTTTTTTCGAAAATTTTTAGATTGATTTTACAAAAGTCACGCCGCCTATCACATGAGTCACACATCCTATCACACAGCCAATTGTTTCAAAAACAGGTTTTAAGCATTTCGAAGGTCAGCCCTTATCCCGGACCATGTACCCCAAAGGGGCTTCCTATTGAATTAGGGTGCCTGCCGATGGCAGGCAGGTAAAACCAAAAGTTGTATCAATACTGATTTGATACAATACGATTTCGGTGTTTGGGGTGATTGTAGGTGGTTTGAGATGGTTCGGACACAATCTAAAAATTTTCGAAAAAAACGTAAAAAAACTGCCTTGGTCCCCCTGTTGTTTTGAACGTTTCACCTAAAATACGCAAATGCGTAAAGTAGGTGAAACGTTTCACCTAAAATACGCATTTGCGTATTTTAGGTGAAACGTCACGCGCCAAAATTTGTTTCGAGGCGTGTTTATCTAGCTATGACCCGAAGTCAATAGCTGTACGCAAAGGGCAGACTAACAGGTCTAACATACATTACGAACTTTATTATACACTTCGTTGAAACAAGACATCACATGTACACAAATGCAACACACATTACTTAGAACGCAATTACAGGTGACTTTTCTTATAAGTTTTTGATTTGGCCTTTCGGATGTAGAAGCTGTCGTCCTTCTTCATTTTCAGCTTTACGTCCTTACCGCATATTCTTCTGACAAGCAGGTCCGCTGCGTTTCGGTACGCGTCGTCTGGCTCTGGACAAAATTATAAACATGGCATCAAATAAAAAGGATTAGACCAACCTGAGTGATTTCGGGATCATTCTCCACGCTGCCAGCGTCCACCTTGTTTTCAGCTGTTTCCTCTGCAACCATAGGATCAACTGCAATCTTCGAACATTATCACCTTAAAGTCAAACATGATTCGTGTGTAACAATAAAATTAATATTTACACTTAGCTTCGACATCTCTGTCAGACCCTTCCGAAAGCGATAACTCAGTGCTAAAATAGGAAAGTAAAAGACTAAGCTGGCTTCGCGCCGAAGAAATATTCACAATTGGCGGACAAAGAAACGCTGGATCACATTGGCAGTAGTGCGCTTTTTGCTGAAAAAAAAAGTGAACTGTTTATTTTCCACCAAAAAATTAAATCTTACGCCTTTTCTTCTTCTGACTCTTTTGATCGATGCAGGGGAACCACAACAAGTTTCTTTGAGCAGCAGCAGAAGCAGCAACTCTCTTCTTGGAACTTTTGGCGGCACAACAGGGGCGGCTGGCGAAGCAGATATGCTGACAGGAAGTGGAACCACATCTTTTTTAGGCTGTTTCTTCTGAGTATTGAAGGAAGTAGATTCAGCAGTCACCTCGCAGCTGGGATTCGACGACTGAGCAGTGATTTCCTTCTTTTCCTCAGCCGAGTAAGACGAAGCAGTCACCTCTTGAAGCGGTGCATCTACGGGTGGCAAGGCAAGAGGACTAGCTTTGACATCTCCTTCGTCTGTAACACAGCTGACTTCTAACTGCTGTTTGATTTCACTCTTCTGTTGCTTGAGTTCTTCTTCACGCTGATTTCGCACTCGGTACTTGTGATGCTGAAAAGTACTTGATTAAAGAAAAATTGACGAAATTTTAACAAATTTTAAGACGACAGCAATACAAATGATAAGCAACAACAAAAGCAGAGCAATGAGAAAGCAGATCAACAGACCGCCAGAAAGAATGTAAAGCAGGATGGAGATTCTTCGATTGACGCTTGCCAGATCCCCAAGCATTTATTCACGTTTCCTGTGTTTTACAAGTCATCAAAGCACCACGAATCTTTAGACAAAAACTAAAGAAAAGGGAATAAATCGAAACAAAAAAGGAATGCAAAATGGCGCGACTGATGAAACTTTTATATGGCAATCAGTGATGTACACCCCATTTTTGCCCCTTACTTATTTCGAAAGTATTTTTTTCGGCTCACCCGGCTCTGACATTAGTTGTTCTGGAAGTGAACGATTCTGACACTACATATTATGACACTAATTCAACCGAATATTATTGGTCTCGACACGATTTGGGTTGGGAAAAATGATTGATGTCCAAAATTGTCTTGCAACAAATCGTTGCGAAACTAAATGACTGTGTCTTTTTTCTGTTACTTTCTTCAGGCTCTTACTCCGTTTTCCTGTTTTGTTGCATACGGTCATTTGTCATTTTTAGTAGTTTTCAGTGTTCTTCATCCGTACTCAGTAATATTAATCTAACTTAAAATTATTATCCGGGTGTAATAGCCTGGATATCACAGGCATATAATCCATCTTCCACACCCACGTGCTCCAATCCAGGTGCTAGTAGCTATCCAGGTGATATGACCGAGGTGGTGGTCTCCAGTTACTCCGGTGTTAGGTATATATGCGCATGAGCCTTCTTTACACGACGATGGATTTTTAGAGGGAATATACTGAATGGTGAAATTTTTTGCAAAAAATCGATTGCGCGCATCAGAATTCCGTTTAATCGACTTAATCGCTCAGAATCCCAACTTCACTGTTCTGCACCCTTTAACTACCCTAAATACTGGTTTAGGGTAATTAAGTACTGGCTAGGAGTGGTTTTCAGTGGTTAGGATTTCCACCTCACTCAAGGTTGCCCAACCAACCACTGAACGAAATTCTCTGCTTTATTTTGTAGTATTATAGCGTAACTTCATTTTTTATTTCAAATTTTTTCATTTTCAGGCAATCCAGATGGATATCCGTCTATCCCATATTGCGCACCCCGAATTTAATCATTTAGGTGGTGAAAATCGAAAATTCGGTCCTATTTAGCCTAATTCCCGACACGGTTTCACGTTAGAGTAAATGTTTTTTTTTCAATTTTGAATAAAATCTTGTATTTAGGGCACCCAGCTGAATATCCACCTACCAAAGGGTACCCACCCGACGTTTTTGGATTCGGGTGACGGAAATCACAATTTCGGTCCTTTTTAAGATTCTCACGTGATTTTACGCCAGAATTCATCGCTTGTTTGTAATTTTGACTATATTTTTTTCAGGACATCCTGGTGGATATACACCTGACCCTAAGGTCGCACATCAGGTTTGGGGTATGGGTGAGTAAAATGCTATTTTGGTATTGAAAAAATATGTTCAGCGCATGATTTTAGGTAAGATATGATTGGTTTTTTGTCTTATAAAAATCAGTGTGCGTCTCATATAAAAATCAGTGTGCGTCGAGAATTCAAATAAGGGCTACACTGAATTCATCCATACCGAATTTATTCACATCGAATTCGAAGGTGGATATCCACACGGAGAGTGGATGATGGATGAAAAAATTTATTTTAAATTATACCATCATATGCAAAATCGTGTGGGTAATTCGCTTTGGTAAGACCGAAACTGCGTCTCACCCCAATTGACTCTAAAACCTGGGCGGGGCACCAATGATCAGGTGAATCTCCACCTAGATGACCTAAAAGAGTTAAAAAACAAATAACAAAACATTTACAGCACCCCAAAAAAAATGGTAAAAAAGGCAAACATAGCTATATTAGGGTATACAGTAGAAATGATTCAGCAAATGCTCTAGTTTTCAAATGCCTCGAGTTACCCCGAGACATCTTCTGACTCAGCAAATGTCTCGAGACATACACTGACTCAGCTAATGTCCCGAGACATACACTGACTCAGCAAATGGCTTTTTTTTCGATTTTTCCAATCTTTATAATGTTGATGAATTCGCCCTAATTTCAGGACTAATACTGTCTATTTCAGAACATCTAAATTTATGACCTGGTTTCAGGGCACAAACTAGACGAGTCTAAAAGTTGACTAAATGTGTACTGTTCACCGGGGCAAAATTGTTCGACCCGTAAGTCGTCTCGGATTATTTCTCGGCAAAAAGACATTTAATCCCAACTTTTGGCCTCACATCAATGCCCTGGCGGGGCATGAAAATCTTGAAACCTCTATTTTAACAAAAAACTCAAATAGTGTAAAACGAGGCGTGTTATATGTACAGAGCCGGTACGTGTCATTTGTTCGCGTCTCCGTTTTTCCCCGGTAACCGTTTGTTCCTGGCTGTTACAAAGAGACAATGTTTATCGGTTTCATTTTAGAATTTTTACCGCTGTTATGAGAATTTGTCAACACCAACTTTGTCCAAAATTCGCTTAGATAAACTTTTCAACATTTTAGTTTTTTGGCAGCTTTAATTTTCTTCGTTATACCCGGCCAAGACCAGCACACTCACATTGCAAGAAATAGGAGATATACAGTACGTGTTGTTTAAAAATGGGTCGAAATGTTTGAAAAATTTCTACTGTATACCCTAATATAGCTATGTTTGCCTTTTTTACCATTTTTTGGGGTTGCTGTAAATGTTTTGTTATTGTTTTTTTAACTCTTTTTAGGTCATCTAGGTGGAGATTCACCTGATCATTGGTGGCCCCGCCCAGGTTTTAGAGTCCAATTGGGTGGAGACGCAGTTTCGGTCTTACCAAAGCGAATTACCCACACGATTTTGCATATGATGGTATAATTTTTTTAAATAAATTTTTCATCCATCATCCACTCTCCGTGTGGATATCCACCTTCGAATTCGATGTGAATAAATTCGGTATGGATGAATTCAGTGTAGCCCTTATTTGAATTCTCGACGCACACTGATTTTTATATGAGACGCACACTGATTTTTATAAGACAAAAAAAACCAATCATATCTTACCTAAAATCATGCGCTGAACATATTTTTTCAATACCAAAATAGCAATTTACTCACCCATACCCCTCACCATTTGCTGAATCAGCAAATGCTCGAGTTTTGAATTAGAGAAATAAGAAGTGGTTACCAGCATAGGACTCGAACCGTCGACTGAGTTGCGCACTACACTGCTGCTCTACTACTGAGCCACCGAGGCCATTACGTATCAGTGGTGTT
>SADC01000933.1:0-167737 GCA_004194705.1 Ditylenchus dipsaci | reverse complement strand
TTGCTGGAATTACTTTCAATACTTTACTTGTATATTTAATCTACAACGGGAAGATTAATAAAAATAATTCGAAACCATAGCAATATTTTTGCTGTTAAACTGTGCTACAGATTTTCTATGTTAAATAGCTTTTATCGTAGTTAGACCCGATGAGTTTTTTGAACAAGTAGCTTGAAAGAGGCGGGCTGTAATGCTCCGTCTATTAGTTAACCACTTTTGTACTCTTTAAAAAGCAGTCTTTAAAGCTTTAATTTTTTTAAATTTAGGTTTTGCATTTAAAAGGCGATTACGCTTATACTTGTACAAATGGTCATTTTAAAAATTCGTCAAATATAATTGTGTTGTTAGGCATACTTGGTATGAGTTTATAACAAACTTTTCCGCTAGTTCGTTGCCTGTTCAATTTTTATAAAAATACTAGTCTTATGCAGGTTTGATTTAAATTTTTAATGCGACTTTTTACAATTTCGGTTCATGTAAGATGACCATATGATAAAGTCTAACTTGCCGGAAGAAATAAACTTGCAAAGTTTTTCATTAAGTTATGTGCTCCTATTAGTCTAGCAATTTTTGATACATATTTTCTGTACCTGATTATAGTTCCTGATCAAACAGAACTGGCTGAAAAAGTTTTTACATTAGTTCCAGAGACTACACACTTTATTGCTCATCAAAAGTGTAAGCAATCTGTTATTGTAGTTTTTTAGGTTTGAATTTTTTCAGGACTCAACTTTATTATTGCCTAATCAGGCATATACAGCTACTCTCTTTTTTACTAACATACTTTTTTAATTTGGTGTAGTTTTAAAATATTAGCTTTTTTGAAACGTTCAGGTTTATCAATAACTGAAAAAAGGTATAACAACTAAATTCCCACATTACTCTCACAGGTAACAATTTAAACTTGTTTATTAATTAACGAAAAAGAAATTCTAGGCACTGTTTCCTTTTGTTAATGCTAGCTTTCCATTTTTCGTTGTTGTATTTGGAACAATTTAAAACTGGACATACTTTTTATTGCTCCATTTATCACAATGCTTAACAACTGGTCTCCCGTAATTCTTTAAAAGTATGTGAAAAATATGTAAAAAACCACAAATTCCGTCACAGCTGTGTCCAGCAGCAGTCCAAAAATATATGCGCAAAACATTTGACACATGAAATTTTTTCGCCTAGTAAATCTAAGTATGAGTCAATGATGCAGGTGTTAAGCTTGTCTGAAAAAAGTCGTTGCATCAGGGGTCATCAAAATTTCTGTAAACTTTTATTCTTGACAGTTTTTGTAAAAATTTAAAAGGACACCTATGTTGACTTATAACTAGAATTTGTGGCCAATTTTACCTTTCGAGTTAAAACTAACTTCAGATTATGCTCAAGAATGGCAAATTTAAGCTTGAGTAGAAAAAGTACAAATTGGAGTTCAAAATTTGAACTTCAATTCGAGATTAAAATTTGACAATGATAAATTGAAGGCGTCCTTGACCATTTTAAATTTTTAAATAAATTTCAACTCAAGTCATACTTTTCAATGTAGAGCTTGATTGTTAATTGTGAGGAAATTTGGCATTACTGTGTTTATTAAAGCTATAAAAGATGTTTAGGTTATCAGCCATTGTTTATGTACTTATTGTAAGGAATATAGAAGCCGACTTTTGTGCTTATAAAAGACTAAAAAATTTAATTGCAACTACAGTGTAATTTAATTATCAATTTGCTTAACGACTAACAAAAGCGTTAACTTGAACAATATATAGTCAGAATTCATTTCGAACGCGAAAAGTCGGAAAAGCCTGATAAAACTTTATCAACAAGATGGAGATTTGTTTCAAGCAGTATTTTCAATAGTCCAGTCGGCCCTGTCATTTATTAGTGAAACAAGGTAAAATTTTTAATGCCTACTTTTTTAGGACTCGAAAGCTTTTTTTATTTCTGAGGTTTACGTCAAATTTTTTTTTTCGATAAGCGCTGGATAAATGCGCATTATTTGACGGAAAATAACTGCCGTATTTATTCTAATAGAACGACAGTCTCTACTTGAAAGACACCTGTGTAAGGGCTTTGAAAGCAAAAAGTTTACAGCTAGAAGCTATACACAGGGTCGCTAAAAAATCAAACTCAAATAAAAATAAAATTCAAATTTAAAAAATTGATGTGTTTAAAAATTGATATGCCCTTGCCCAAAACTTTCACCACTTTCATGGTCTTTTAATCATAGTGGAACAAGGTAAAATTTTCATATACAAGATCAACATATCCATAAATAAAGTGTTTTTTTTCAAGAAATGGAATATAGCCTTCTTGGTAAAAAGAAACCTCAGTTTTTTATAACAAATAAACGTCATTTCATACGTAGGTTATTTTGTTCCTGAAGGAGAAAAGAGAGCAGGCGAAAATAGTATGTTGTCTCTAACTATCTAACTTGTTCTGCGTCCTATAACAATTTTTGCATTAAAATTATAAAGAACAGTGGATTGAGTTGGAATTAACTTTGCGCACCGGCGATAACGTGACCTATGAGCTTTGCTGGGTGCGTTTATTGCTGTGGTGAAAACTTTCACCCAATGCCCCGTTCGGTTCCTGAAATACGGATACCGATACCAATTTTTGGACGCCCTTAGGGGCTAATTTAAAAAAAACTATCCACCCAATTTTAAATAGTTTCACTACTGTAATTTGCCGGCTTTCTTACTATAGACAAATATAATTAGAGAGAGAACTATAACTATAGAAATCCCATAATTAACTAATGCAGCGGCAAGTAAAAATTTCCGGCACTTGTTAAAAACGGGGGCGTATTTTTGTTCTTGTATTGTTTTTTCGGAAATTTTTAAGACTTGGCTCCACTTTCAGATAAGACAACGCTAATTTATACATCTTAAAAAGAACGTCAACTCATCTGCTCAAAAGGTTTTATACAGGCTGTTTGTTTTAATTAAAATTAATTAAGTCTCTAAATTTTTTCACTAAGACATATTTAACACAGCTTATGCTTGTTTGAAAGCCCCTGAATGTGCGATTGAAGACCTATTTTTTCGGTTTTTACAAAAGTGTTGATTTCGTTGTGAAAAAATTGATTAAAGTTGTGTCATTTTTTGACAAGTGTCAAGCATTTGATTGAATTCGATTTTTGGTAGAGCGCTCTCTAAACATCTAAGTTACATGTTGTAGCAAAGATTCAGAGCTACAAAATCGATCTTACAGGATTTTTTTTCGGATGTGAACATTGTCAATTTATGATCTATCTGAAAAAAGATTTGTGCAAAAAATTGAAATTGCGAAATTCGATAAAATGAAGAACCCTGAATTTTATTCATTTTCGGTTTTTCATTGAAATTTTTTTTCAGCACATCGGATTTCGTAGCTTTTGAAGTGCGCTACAAGATAATAAGAATTTTTGCATCGTGGAAATTAAATTGAAAATTTCATCGACTGAAATACAGTCGAACCTCGATTTAGTGGCACCCTGATGCGATTTGGTTGGCCAGAGTTGGCCAAACTTGGGCAAAGTTTACCCCGATTTAGTGGCACCTCGATTTAGTGGCACCTCGATTTAGTGGCACCTAGGCTTGGTCCCTGGGTGCACTAAATCGAGTTTGACTGTAATGAAAATGACTGTAAACTTGTCAAAAAATGACACAACTTTTTAATCGGTTTTTTCACAACCGAAATCAAAATTGTTGTGAAGTCCAAAAAATACGTCTTCAATCGCACATTCATAGATTTCAAACGAGCATAAGCTGTTGTTAAATATGTATTAGTGAAAAATTTTACGGACTAAAACAATTTTTATTAAAAAAAACACCCTGTAGATATTTTCATGATATTAAAAAAACAATAGAAGGACTAAGTCAAAGACTTTTTGACTACAGCCACTTTTGTTAAAAAAAACCCACACATTATTATAGCAAATGTTTGTACGATATACGGAGATTGTTTATAATTAACATCCCTCTCAAAACAAATGTAAGTCATAATGACACAAACGCAAACAGTTCAATAGCAGTTAAAAGCGGTACGTGACAATTCGTCCTGGCGCCGATTCGTCCTCACTCGTTAAAGGGACCAATTCGTCCTCGATCATAAACAGGGACATTCGTCCCCACTCGTTAAAAAGGGACAATTCGTCCTCGATTATATCCTCACACTCTACTCGCTTGACTTGCTTTTGATCGCTTTCACCCAAAAAATGGTTACTGAGACGCAAACTGTTAGTTCATCCAATCAAATTTATCAGCAATTTATGTGTGGTAACATAAAATAACAAACAAAGTAACAATATTGCTGTGGTATGATAGCCAGGTAGTGTACCAAAGAAGCACTAATACGAATGGTGTTAACTAGCTTCCTGAGAAGTGTTAGATGGTGATAACAGGGCTTATTACCTGGGAGATTATACCTGAAATTTCCTATTCTTGGAATAGAACCCATTCAGGATGGGTACATAGTATACCTGGCTAAATTTCAGTATACCCCACTACTGGTATTCGGTATACTGGTAATCGGTATACTCCCGGGCACCCGTCACGCCAAAGATTGGGCCATTTCAAATTGGGGCCAGTCAAATTGGCCAAATCTAATCGGCCAATTCAAATTGAGCCCATTCAAATTGGGCCAATGCAAATTGGCCAAAATTTTGAGTCAAAAGTCAAAGTACCACTGCAACTTTTTTTATTAGACTCTTATTCTGGTTTTTCTGTACTTTAATGATATAATTTATAATTTTTTGCATTTTTTCCGCAAAATTTTCAGATTATATGTTTATCCCACAACAAACCAGGGCCCAAAATTGATCTACCCTAACCCGACTCCTGGGGTACCTCCCGGTCAGGTGGATGTCTATCTGGATGGCCTAATGGAGTTAAACGTGCCACGTTTTACACAAAAATGGGGTAGAAAATGAGCTATGCAGCCAGGTGGATTCAAACCAGCAACCTCTACACCCTGAGAATGGATCAGACATTTCGCCCCCAGGACGTTTCGCCCCGAGCCCATTTCGCATGTGTTACTAGTGCTTGCGCGGAGGATTGATACACGGACGATTGATCCCATTGGCCGATTGATCCCATGGTCTATTGATGCCATTCCGTAAAAACGGACGATTGATCCCATTCTATTAAAGGGGCGATTGATCCGACCTAACTAAAAGAGATGATTGATCCTAACAACTGAAAATGGTTCTTTCGTAGCATTGGATTATCCACAGCTTTTTGTATATGATAGGATCGGCTATTGAAAAACTTTCTTCCTTTTTCAGGTTTTTTCGAGGCCACTGAGAACTTAGCTAATTTAATGTTTGAATTTCGCACATTTGAAAAAAATTCTTAATCGTGCATTTGCCGGTAACAATGGCAGGGAGGATGAATTGTCCATTTTATTGATCGAGGACGAATTGTACCTTCTTATCGAGTGAGGACGAATTGTCCTTTTTTAACGAGTGAGGACGAATCGGCGCCAGGACGAATTCTCCGTGTCCGGTTAAAAGAGCCTAATTGTAGAGGCTTATTGCCACGGATAAGAGTTAGGCTAGCCCACAATTGCATTCACTTGAAATTCACTTTGCTCACGGCTTTTTTTTGGTTGCTTTAAAATATACCGTATTTGCTCTAATAATCGGCCACTCTCTATTAAACGGCCACTCTCTAATAAACGGCCACCCCAGAGACCTATATCTCAGTCAAGAGTCAATATTTTTCAAATCTGTTTTATGCATTGTCTTAGTTACCATGAGCCCTCCTGGTTCCACTTTTCAGATTGTGGTTGAGCACCCAAAAATCTCAAAATCGAATTTTTTTTTCGATTTTTTAGGGGTTGAAAAATAAACGGCCATGGCCGATTATTACAGCAAATACGGTATTCTTTTGCGTCTGGCTTCTTTGCTCCGCCTTTAAAATGAGAAAAATACACTTTTCACAATAATATACCGTATTTACTGTATTAAGTCCCCATGGGGAGTTATTTTTCACCCTTAAAAAATCGGAAAAAAAATATTTCGATTTTGATATTTTTGGGTGCTCAACCAAAATTTAAAAAGTGGAATCAGGTAAACTCGCGGCAAATAAGAAAACGCAAAAAACAGATTTGCGAAATGTTCGCTCTAGGCTGAGATATAAGGTCCGTAGGGTGGGGACTTATTAGAGGGTGGGGAGTTAATACAGTAAATACGGTAAGCAACTTACAAGGAAACCGCCGAACTGTACGATCGAATTCGCAAATTCTGTCAAAGCCATCTTGCAGAACATAGTCGATTTGTATAGTGTAGTCAAAGTTTTTTTTGATTATAATTATTTCGAAATTTTCTGAAAATTTAAATTTTAGTGATGCATGATATGTGCCGTGGAAATATGAGTTTTCAAAAATTTTTTGAAATAATTCTAAAAAGATCACTATCAGACGTAAAATCAGAAAGTAACATAAGGTCATAATAATCAGATTTGGCATTTGATGAAAATAACACCGTGAATTGGAGCACTGAAATATCCAAAATTGGTGTTTTCGGGGTTATCGGCTTTCTTTGACCTACAGCTCAAAATTTTTGTGGCTGTCAGCCAAAAAAACTCCGGCTACACTATACAACGATCGAATTTGCGAATTTGATCGTACAGTTTGGGCGGTTTTCTTGTTTTTTTTTGTAAACAGCCAAAAATGAAGAAAAACAAAAAAATTCTGAAATTTTTTTAAAGATGTTTTTAAAATGATCTATCGATATTTTAAAACGACATATTGTTGGTGAAAATGTCTAATGATTGCAGACATAAATGATTTACTTTTTTGTTTCGCTCATTATCGACAATGGAGAGGCATTTTACAGACTGCACTGCATCATCAAAAACATCTTTTTATTTTTCGACACCCTCATTTTACAAATTTGACACTTTTGCCGACAGAAAACATGAATTTAGTTGCATACTTGCAGTGTCCGTGAATCAAACAATGCTTCATTCACACAAATCCGGTTGCTTCACCAGCAGCCACACAAGCATCCCCGCCAATAACTAGGAGAAGAATAATCTGGTTGCGAGCGCCCTCACAAAGGACGGAGAAAGTGGTGATGCTGCTGACCAGCTGGATATCGCTGATTTTGGTTGGAATTTTTGAGAGAGTATTTTCTTTCTTGTTCACGCGCTCCTTTTCCATCCCTGTTTTTGTTGGAGGTCTGGATGGATCGGATCAATGCAGACAAACTGCTGCTGCAGATGATTTTGGTGGATGTGTTCAGCAACCTCTTCACCACCAGGTGCTCAACAAGTCTTTGTCAAACCTACTTTTTTGCTTTGCTTGCAAGAATTGTCTTTTTGGAGACCATAAGATTGTGGTCCATGTGCACAAGTTATTAATCTAAATTCAACTGGATTTTGATGTTCCCTGATGTTCCTTTTTTAGGCTGAGGGGCAACGTTGTATGAAGTTTATTTTTCATTAGTGTAGGACATATTTACTTTCATTCATGTTTTTTTTATCAAGATCAGCATCTTCAGGCAACAATAAAAATACGTTCACTTAATTTAGCTCATTTTCCTTTAAAATAGTCCACTATGACTTTCAGGAACTATATCTTAGCCATAGAAAACATTTTACATCGTTGTTCATTAGTTTTTATACATCACCCAGAGACCTTATCTATTTCGTCTATCCGGCTTTGACTTTCAATTTTCTTACATTTTGGGAATTTTGTGCTGGCCCGTTTTAGAAGATTTTTTAAATAAATCTTCAGCTAATTTTTACCTAATAAAAATTTATTACTTAAATTTCTAATGTACATTTTTGGTTGCAAAGTGAACAAACGTAACTACAACAGCTACAAGAACTTGCTAGAATAAATAGAAATTTCACAGTCCCACAGTCAATCATACTAGGTTCAAATTGAATTTGAGAAATCTCCGTAAAATAACGTTTTCAGACGTTACTTTGTAATTTCTAACTTTTTCGGAGCCGAACTGTATAAAAAAGTATATTAAAAATTTGGGTAAAAAAGCTGGAGAACCAACTGTTAGGGTGTACAGTCAAACCTGGATAACCGGACCCCCAAAAGTTCGTTCCACAGCTGCGCCCGACACTCTTTTAGACCTCTTTTTAAATGTTTTTGTCAATTCTGTTTTGACAGTCTGGTCGCAAATATTCACTCTAAAAAAGCAAAACCTTAATAAACGGACACCCTTTTTCAGAAATCGGTGTCCGTTTATCGAGATTTTGCTTTTTTAGAGTGAAAGGTTTTTGGATTTTGAAACCGATCGACAATAACTGACCCAAAAACTGACTCAAATACAAATATCGAATGACATCCTTTCGATATTTGCGACCAGACTGTCAAAACAGAATTGACAAAAACGTTCAAAAGGAGGTCTAAAAAAGTGTCGGACCCAGCTGGAAAACGAACTTTTGGAAGTGTCCGTTTATTCAGGTTTGACTGTATCTAGAATAAAACTTAATCGGTTTTGTCTAATCCCATCCCTAAAGCAGAAAGAAACATTACTGTTATGGCCTTCAGACTAGTCAACAGAGATGCGTCCTGAATGCGTGACCAATACTTTTTTCTACCTTTACAATACTGCCTAACCACAAATTTTCACTAAATGAAGAAAAAGTGTTTGACGCATATACCTGCGCAAAGTTTTACCAAAACATGGTATCTGTTGTATATTTTTTTTAGCAAAATGTATAGAATTTTTAATATTTCAGTACAGTAGAAAATCGATGTGTTTTTTTAAAAAATTTTTACTCTTAAAAAATTGTAAGCTATTCAAATAAGGTTTAGCGTCAATTCCAAATTTGATTCCATTACAATCAATTCTCATTTCATATGGTATTGACTGATATTTTAACTTTACCAATCTAAAAAAGGATAAAGAACATCTTAAATAAAGTCTTTTTCATTAGTTTCTTCCATATAATTCAACTCAATCTAAATTTGTTCAACCTCATTAAATTAGCAATTAACCGCCTTTTATTTCTCCTTTTCCTAAAAAAACTTTTACTTGCTCTGAGTACACGAATTTTAAGCTAATTCACCTAAGAGCAATTTTTCCAATATTTTATATTACCTTTCGAAGCACTTACACAAGCAAATATGTCTGTATCTATGTTAATCTGCCAATAAATCGGCTGGCTATAGCCGCCAGAAAAATGGCTTAATTTTACTGCTTTCCCACCTCAAAAACTGACCCAAATACACCTTCCTTGTAATCCGTGCAAACACATTTTTATGCATTTCTCCCTGCTAAAAATGTTTCTTTCTTTGCAATTCACTTTGACAAAGGCAACAAACGACTTTCTGATGGGCTTTTGACCAGCTCATCTCGCAAAAGCCATTCTGGTTAGAGGGTTCATCCCATCGTTTGTTGTATGCAGGGATCTACATATCCACAAATAGCTCTCACACACCTTTGTTCGATCACTTTCTCTTTTCTTTGTGGAGAAAACCAAGTCCACCCCTGCCTGCATATACAGCCAATTTAAGAGCAATCTTCTTCAACTCACACCTCAATTTCGGGTAGTTGGAAGAATTTTATCCTGTCTATTTTCTTTCTTTCTTTCACTTTCTATAAATCATTATTTTATATGCAGAGGGGAAGAAGAAAACGAAAGTTTTATTTTATTCAAATTCAAGGTTGTATAATATAAAATCAGGATTTGGCTTTGAAGAAAAATTTGAGGAAGCAGGTTTTGGCGTTAGACTTGTAATTAATCATTTCGCTAAATTGTCTGGACTTTATTTTCGGTGAATTTATGAATTGCTAACCCAACTTGTTTTTGATTGTTTCATGTGAGCACATGTGTTTCTTCTGTTGGAAGACTGCAAAAAGTTTTTAGATCTTCTTCATCCAATTATTTCATGAGCGATTAACCCTGATTAGTCGGGAAGGAGATCAATGTAAAAGTGGATCTCTGTAAATTCTCATCCTTGGTGTGCATTTAACAGATTGGGAGCTTTGCTGTATTGATTTAATTTTTTTGATGTGGTCATATTTTTCGAGTTGTTTTTTAAATTCAGTGTTGTATCTTAATTTACTAGAATAGAACGCCTCCGAATAAACTTTTATTATTTTTCTGACTTTTGGAGAACTTTTTCAATATTTTTTGTTCCACGGCAAACACCCAGGCATTGTGAGAAGCATAAGACCCATTGACAACTGTAGAATTTTCCATGTATCATAGGTAAAATTCTACAATTGTCGAGGATTTTTTTTGATGGATCTGATCGGGCAAGCCTTTTTTCAGCTGATTTTTTTTGCAGCTAATTTTGTCCTTAAGCTGATTCACGTCTTTTCGCAACTGATTTGCTTTTTGCAGCTGATACACAGGGGTGACCAAGCACTTTCGAAAACAAATTTCCTAAAATAGTCTAGTACTTTTTCTACGGTGTTTTTTTTATCAAGACTTGAGCATTTTTAGAAAAAAATTGCAAAAAATTACCTTGGGGGACCAAGGTGACCAAAAATATATAGCACCTGAATGGAACCTTGGTGTCGTGACCTTGGAAATTTTTTTTCGCGAAAATGCTCAAATCGTGAAAGAAAACCCGTATTTAAAGTATTAACTTTTTTTTGAAAGTTTGTCTATAAAAGTACTTGGTCCTCCTGTGTATCAGCTGCAAAATTGCAAATCAGCTGCCAAAAAAACGTGAATCATCAAAAAAAGGTTTGTCCGATCTTATCCTGAGCAAGGCTGAGCACTAGCCGGGCCGCGCCGCTTTCCTTCGGGGCCGGGCTTGAAAATCTTCGGCCCGCGCCCGGTATATGTAATGTTCCCTGAAAGTCTAACTTTTGAATTTTTTTTGTATTTTTCTGAAAAAGATATGATTTTTTCGTATAAAAAATTCAAATGGAATGTGCAATGTCTAGATATTTTTTAAATGCCGTCGAAAAGCTGCAGTCATTAGTATCCATAGGTAACACCACTTGAACACCTGGATAGTTTTTTTTCTTAAAGGCGACCACGGATACACATAGGCATTGTTAATTAGATACCTTGGTAGTACCTTCTGAAAAATAGGTACCACTACCTGAGTACTACCACCCTTGTAGAAGAATCTAGGTACGAATAACGAAAAAATTCAAGTGTACTGCTTTGGATATCTGGATAGCACACCTGCATACCTGGGTACTACTATCACCACTCAGTCCCACCCAGTAAACAAAAACGACTATACACGTTGCGTATGTATATATATAAAAATGACTACTAAAGGCAAAAACTAGAGATTTTTTAAAAGTTTTTTTGGGGAAAAAATTTTGCGTATCACTATTTGAAAAATTTCTGGGCTTTAGGGCGTGGTTCGGGCCGTCAAAACCGGCCCTTGCACAGCCCTGATCTTGAGTCAGGAAAAATAAAAAGGTTTATTCGGAGATGTAGGAAAAAATAAAATACGGGTAAAACGGAATTTTGCAGCTAATTCTCGTAATTTTGCAGCTAATTCTCGTAATTTTGCAGCAAATCCTTGTAATCTTGCAGCAAATATGAGTGAATTTGCGGGAATTCGAATTTCCTAGTCAAAAGATGACTTGGATCGCTCAGAATCCCAGCCGGAGTGGTCAGAAGCCCCTGAAAGTTGGTTTTTTCGGGGGTTTACTAAAGGGGGGTAAACTTTTTGCGAAAATTCGATTGGGCGGATCAGAATTCCGTTCCGATCGGCTTAATCGCTCAGAATTTCAGGTTTATGACGGTTTTGAGTAGTTCAGGGCGGAATTCTGAGCGATTAAGCCGATCGGACCGGAATTCTGATCCGCTCAATCGAATTTTCGCAAAAAGTTTACCCCCCCTTTAGTAAACCCCAAAAAACCAACTTTCAGGGGCTTCTGACCACTCCGGGCTGGGATTTTGAGCGATCCAAGTCATCTTTTGACTAGGAAATTCGAATTCCCGCAAAATTCACTCATATTTGCTGCAAGATTACAGGATTTGCTGCAAAATTACGAGAATTAGCTGCAAAATTACGAGAATTAGCTGCAAAAAAAATTAGCTGCAAAATTACGAGAATTAGCTGCAAAATTACGAGAATTAGCTGCAAAATTCCGTTTTACCCATAAAATACATGGCGTTAGTAGCAATGACCCCTTTCCTTGAAATATGGCCCCTAAAATCGCTGTAACTACCCGTTGGAACAACAAGCTCAGGCTTGTGCATTAGGCTCAGGAATATTGCGCTCCATATTGATTTATAAAAAAGATTCAAAAGTCAAATGCACACAAAAATAATAATTCGAAAATACTACACACAAAAAAAATTAGGTGAATTTTAATTCGCCCATGTTTATGAAGTTTCATGGTCTTTAAAGAATTTATAAAGCTTTCCTATTTTAGATGGTCTCGAGCACTAGAAATGACTACTCTACCTAAAATTGTCTGAGTCACTAGACCACAGTACTTGGGTCACACTATTTGCCGGGGTCTAAAAGCAAATGAAGTGCTACTCTCTAGAACCCTGCTTAAACGCTTCTTCTACTGGTATGGCGGGTTTGTGCACAAACACAGGTGGATACTTTTGCTTACTCCAATGCTCATCAGCCCTTTACTTGGCACTGGTTTTCTCTGGTTCAACGAGCTGAGGGTAGACGACCCTGCTTATGTGTTCACACCCAGGGATGCCAGGTAAATTATTTGTTAAAAGTCTATTTTAATACTCTTTTTGATCTTTTAGGTGGAAAAGAGAGCTAGGAACCTTCACAAGGTTTAATTGGATTGGTTTTTCTGTTTCGGTTTAAAAAATTTTTTGTTAAGACTTTGGCCACTGGAAGAAAACAAATTTCTGCCTGGAAAATCCTTTGAAACTAAACGTTTTGTGAACATCTTGTGTAAAGCTAGAGATGGGGGAAATGTTCTCAGGCCGGACATACTCGACGAAATACAACTCCTCAACACTTTCATTATGGAGAATATTACGTAATTGGTTTTCCTTCATACAGCTTTATCTTTTTTGAGTGTCTTGGTTTGATAGTATAGCGAAAAAGATGCAAAACATCTTTTTAGCTGCAATAAACAAAAGTTATATACATTAGTCAGCTCTTTTTCGCCGTGGTCCCTTGTTGCCTTATTGGCTTGTGGTTAGCGTATGCTAGAAAGGGCCCAAACATGTTTAATTTTCGAAAAAGTGTGAGTCCATCGCACCTAAGCACAGGCGAAAAAATAAAAGGTGATTATGGAAAAAGGGTCCATCAACGTCTATCGCTCACCTCTTGCAATCAGAGTTACTGTACTATTTTCGATTTGGGATCAGTGAAACCATCGACAATTATTTTTCCTGCAAATAGTTTTTAGAAATGTGTAAAAAATTAAAAATGTTTTACGACAAAGGCAGATAGACCACACTTGCTGGAATATTTCTATTATTTTTTTTCTTACGTTTACTAAGTTATTCAGGGTGCCAACCTACGACAACAAATTCAAGCTATCTTACCAAGATTTGTGCCTGAGCTATGACTGGGTATGTGGCGCTAATGAACATATACAAATGTTCCGACAAATGACTCAAGTGGGCAAAGTAATCGATTTGACCTATCCGAAGGGTGGAAACAAGGTTTTTCGCAGCTGTTAGTGTCAAAAAGCACCAGAATACTGATTTTTTGTTCAGGATACACCAGCCTATTTGGGCACATCCCTCGGTGATATCACTCTAAATCGGTCGGATGGCACTGTACAAGACGCAAAAATCACTATGTTATTTTATTTTCTGAAGCAAGAACCATCTAGTGTTAGACAATATTCCACCGATTTTGAGTATGCTGTTGAAAGGTAGGTAGTGCATTTGGAAAATATCGAAATTATTATTTTTAAATAAAAATAACCATTTTTAGGTTTATCCTGCATGCTTTCGAGTCAAAGCTGATTAGTCTATCATTTGCACATTACCAATCTCTGGAGGTTTGTAAAAGTGTTTTATCGGCTCGTTGCGTTTGGTCCTTTTTAATTTTGTTTTTTCAAATTTGTGCTCTTTTTACGTCTTTTCGCTGTTTGTAATTCACCATCCTAACATGTGATTACCTACGGGACCAAACGCCACAACGCCATTTTATTACGAACTTGCCAATTATGACCTTTTTTCACATTTTAACTTGTCTACATTCAGGATGGTTTGGATGAGAATGCTAAACGATTTGCACCCAATTTTGTCATTAGTTTTACTTCCCTTGGCATATTCTGCATTGTCTGTGCTTTTGCGTTCAAAAAGCATGGCAAGCTACGTATTGACTGGGTGCGCAGCAAACCATATGGTCGGATTTCAATTATCGACCCTACTATAGAATACCCCCCCCCCCAAAAATCCGACCTTTTAAAACTTAAGTAAAAAGTACCCAAATATATGTCCCAGACCCCGGAAATGTGCGCAAACTCTTCATTAGTCACAACTTCCGTACGCTGGCCTACCCCAAGCCTAAGGGCTAAGCCTAAACTTGTTGTTTGCAAGGGTAGTTACAGCGATTTTATAAGGTCGGATTTTTGGGGGGGGGGGGGGTGGGGTATTCTATAGTAGCGCCCAATTATCTTTTCTTTAATAATACATTTTGTTTTAGTTGCGTGTGCGGGTTTATTCAACACACTTCTTTCGCTATCTTCGTCTTTTGGAGTCATGTTGCTAATTGGAGTGCCATATAACGTATTCTTTTATATAATTTTAAATTATTTACTAGTAGGTGCTAATTAGGTAATCAACACTATCATCCCTTTCCTGATCATAGCTATAGGAATTGACGATATGTTCATCATGAACGCTTGCTGGGATCAGACAGATAGAGGACTACCACAAGAATGCGTATTGTTTTGTAAACTCACACAATCAAAAGCGTTAAAACTGGAAACAATGATAAAATTCCATTTTACAGGGATGGCAGAAATGATGAGCAATGCCGGAGTAGCAGTATCTATCACCAATATTACAGACATTCTAGCCTTCCTCATTGGGTGTGCCACAGAATTGCCAGGAATCGAGCTTTTCTGTCTGTATGCTTTGCTTCTGTTCTCTTCTGCTATATATATCAGGTTTTCGCTTAAACTAATAATTAATTTATTTTCCGAAAATATATATTTTTATTTAAGCACAAAAACTTAAAAAATCTGAGTAATGGTAAAAAACTAAACAAGATCTTTTACGTAAAATTAATTAATACTTTTTCGGGGGTTTTTTTCACTTGTTGAATCAAACTGATAGCGCCATCCGCCGAGTTTGTCTCGTTTTCTGTCTCGGTCGGACTGCGCCGTATTTCACGGAATAGCAGTCAAAAATGTAGAGAGACCGTTTATTTTTTAAAAATATGGTCAGTATGATTTCTGCGAAAATATAGCGGCCTACACTTTTTTATTTTCTCGTCCAAAACTTATCCGAAACATTTATTTTTCATATAAATCACTTGCAACAATCTTACGTTTAATGTTGTAGATATTCGTCTTTTAATCTAACCTTGCTCATATTCAAACTTGCAGCTGACCTTCTTCGCTGGCTTCATGGCTATCATGGCTGTAGCAGAAGAAAGCAATCGGCACTGTCTCTTCCTATATAAAATAAAGGACGAAGAAGAATTTAGCACAGCTTCACCACCGAAAAATGGTCATCAACAGATCAATGTAGTGTATGGTCAAAACCTAAAATCCGTCCATCCAATCAAACCCAAGAAGAAGTCAAGGGCAATTATGTGCAGAGCATCTTCATCCAGGATCATGGGGATGAAAAGGAGCCCTATCTTGATAAAGACCCCATTCCCACCCATTTGCCCTCCAAGAAAAAATGTGCCAAAGAAGTGCATGAGCTGCAGTTACAGTTAACAGCCACTGAGAACACAACTCACCGATTCTTCAGCCACACTTTTGCCCCTTTTTGCTAAACAATGGAGTAAGGGCATTAGTGGTCATCGGTTATATGTTCTACATTGTTGTGGCTGTCATGGGTGCCATTAATTTCAGAGAAGGCCTGGAGGTAAGCAATTTTTTGCTTAAAAGACCATTGCCGTTGATGACAATAGCAATTTCGAGTCTTTGAATTCGCGGGGGACAACTCTTATATTTCGAAAATATATATCGAATTAATTTTGTTTCCGATTAAAATTTGTTCAAAATTAAGAACCATCCACTAGTCGAGCAGAACGTTGATTGACAATGCCAGATCGGACGACTCAGCCGACTACCATTGGGCTATAACCTATTATAAGCAACTGTTGATTCGCCTCACCTGATAAATGAAATTTAAATTTTAGATGCGAATAAAAAAGTTATCCGCAAAAATATTTTCCGTATCTTCGGCTGTCCCCCGCCAATTCAAAAACTCGAAATTGCCATTGTCATCAACGGCGATGGTCCTTAAAAAAATATTATTTCGAGTGCGAAAAAGAATATCATCAAATTTAACTTCTTAATTTGGATTTATAGTTTGTCTTGGTTCAATTCAAAGCTGAACATTCAAAGTCTAGTTTCTAAAATAAAAATAATCTTAAATCTTGCGCTAATTCTAATACATTCGAAAGCTGTGAGTTCTCCTCTCATTAAGCGGCCGGACTCAATCCAATTTTCTTGGTTGCTTGATAGCCTTTGTAAAGCGAGAAACTATTTTTTAATGTAATTGTTCCAGCCCAGCCATTTGGTGACCGGTGACCATTACATTGCTAAATACTTTCAAGATATGAAGCTGTTTTGGAAGATGGGGTAAATAGACTGTAGACATGTGTACATTCCGTAAATCGATGCTTTTTCAGTCCCCAACTACATGTAGCCATACAAAGTCCACCCAATTTAACAGATCCCATTCAAAGGTATACTTTCTATTCTAATTTTCTTTTTTCTAAAAAAATGGTTCAGAGAACAATTAATGGCCCTAGTCAGATCATTTGAAAACACTGAATACACCATGGGTCGAGAAGGCACAGTGTTCTTTTTCTTGGAATATCTCAACTACTTGGATCAATTGAATGCTGAATTGGAAAACACTGATAGAATATGGTAGAACCACTGTTTCGAATTTAAAAAAGTAAAAAATATTGACACTTAGGAATCAAAAGCTGCTTTCTTGGCTAAAATACACTGGTGGCTCTAACCAGTGGGAAACCGACATTGTTTTCAACAAAGACACTAAGGCCTTTACAGCCTATAGGTTTCAGGTGATTACACACCCAAAACAGTTTTCAGATTTGCCTTTACGTGTAAATTCGTTTGTAGATCGCAATGAAAAATATAATAGAACCAAACCAACACAAACTAGCTGCCAAAATGTTAAGAGAAATCTGTGATACGCAGCCCTTCCAAGTGGAAATCTACCATGAAGCATTCCCGTTTGCTGACCAATACCTGATCATCCTGCCTTCCACATACAGGAATGTTTTGATTTCGCTGATGGTGATGACTGTAATTGCCTTTTTGCTAATTCCCAGCATTCCTTCGGGTAGGATCTTACTTCTGAAACGAGTTTTTTTCAATATAAATATGGTTTAGCTGTACTGATTGTGATATCTATAGTCTCAATTTGTACCGGAGTCTTCGGTTACATGACCTTCTGGGGCGTCAATTTGGACGCTGTTTCCATGATCTCTATTATTATGAGGTAGTTTTAATGTTTGCCTTTTTGCTGATTGATTACTAATAATAACATGCTCTGGAGCTAAAACATACCCGTAAACCTGGAATTACAAAATTGAGACTTTCATGCTCTAATAAGTGTTTCTCCACAGTATTTGTTACTAGAACAGTCGAAAATCCAAAAAAAAAGTTGTTGAACAAATTCGAGACGCTAAGAGCCTAGTGAGAAATAAGTTATAATTGGCACAAGGATCCTTTTGATCTCACAATTACGCTAAATTTAGCTTTACCCGGCTTGCTTTTTCGATTGACTAGTTTTGGTTTTCTCGATTATCCATTGAAGTGGTTGAATTTTTTTCGGTCAGCTAAAAATGTAACGTCATATGATTTTTTAAGCAATATTAGAATATTTAGTTTTGATTTTGACAGATTTAGTTGACTGTGAGACTAGCTGGTAAAGTTGTTAATGATAAAACTTTTAGTATCGGATTCGCCGTGGATTTATCCGCCCACATAGTCTATGCTTTTGTAACTGCTCATGGAGACACTAGAGAAAGGGTCATTGGAGCTCTGGAACATTTGGGGTGGCCTATATTCCAGGTAGGGCATAGTTATTTATTTTACATTAAACAAGGCACATAATTTGAAAAAATAAAAAAAAGTCATTGCACCTCGTTTTGATCATTCTAACTTGCATACGGCTATCTTTCTTCATTGATGCAGCGGACCTCAGCGCTTAAATGAACTTTTGTGCAAATATTCGCGCTAAAAGTGAACTTACTTTTCGTCGATGTCATCATGAAATATTTTATAGTCCATTCTATGCCTTCTGTCCACAACTTCCACCTTTAGTTTTCGCATATCAAAAGCGGTGGAGAAGGCTATGCTAGGACATTTGTAAGGGTCTCTGTGACCCTGGTAGCTGTAGTAAGCGTTATCTTCTTTGACCACGTCATTTTTAGGGACTGAAACAGGTAATTAACCAAAATAGTTAAGCAATGCAATTAAAAACAACTTACTGCTGTAATCGGTCATGTAGATTTTTCTAAATACTTCAATATTTACAAATTACTTGTCAACAAATTGTTTTTCGAATAAACAATCAAACATAATGCCAGGCGTTGTATGACTTTTTTTCTTAAACCTATTATCAAGAAATACATTGATTAGACTAGATTAAATTTAAAATATTAAGTTAAAAAGACTAAAGAGACCAACATTGCGGTCAAAATTTACTTTTTTTCGTACGATTTTTTATACGGTCTCTCTCGTTTACAGTCAAGTCTCGATTTAACATACGCCCTTGTGATCAGTGTTTTGCTGAGGACACTTTTTGGATCTGTGAGTGAGAGTGAGTGAGAATGACATTTGCCCGCACACCCTTTGAGTGAGAGTGAGAATTCAGAAAATTGTCCTCACAGGGTGTGAGTGAGAGTGAGAATTTTTTTTGCCCTCACAACTTGTGAGTGAGAGTAAGAATAAAAAAAAAGTTTTCATTCTCAGTGAGAATCTCACTAACAGTGAGAATCTCGGAGTGAGTACTAACAGTGAGAATCTATCTCACTGAAAATGAAAATCTCAGTCAGAATTAAGCCAAAATCGGAGCTTTTTGAGGGTGAGGACGTTTTTTTTGGCCTATGAGTGAGAGTGAGTAAGAAAAAAATTTGTCCTCACAGGCTTTGAGTGAGAGTGAAATTGAAAAAACCCTGTGAGTGAGAGTGAGTGACATTCTCAGTGAGAATTCTCATTGATATTCTCACTCGGAGTGAGCTCAGCAAAATACTGCTGGTGATCGACCCAAACTGTATGTTCAATCAAAGTGTATGCTGCATCGAGGTCACTATTATCGATTTTGTTCGAACGCAAAACCAAATGAAATCCATTTGGTGTGTGTTAAATCGAGACTCGACTGTACCGGATTTCGCGATGCTGAAAGACTGGTCTATAACTTCATAAAAAGTGAATAATTTACAGCATGCCGATAAATTTTAAAGTGAAAGTCGAGGTAAAGTAATTACCCGAGTAGGAATCGAACCAACAACCGTAAAAGCCCAAGTGCACCCCATCCAAAGAGTACTTTTTTCTAAGTGTCCTATTTTGGGTTCCTTGATTTTTTAAGTTTTCTTTTTTACAGTTGGTAGCGCCTTAACTTAGGCTTAGGTTTAGGCTCAGGCGAAAATCAAAAAAGTTGGCTTAGAGAAAATACACTTTGGAGAGGGGTGCACTTGGGGTGCTGTCACCAACAACCAGCTTCCAGTGCTTGTCGCTGCCTTACCACTGAACTACTGAAGCCATTAATCGTCGTCTTTGTTTTTCATTTCTTAATCGTGGAAGAGCGCCCAACCAACCCCTTAAAAAAACTACTAGCACAACAAATTAATACATTAGTCTGAGTTTCATATTTATTTGTTTACAGGGAGCCAGTTCAACCATAGTGGGCATTTCAGTGTTGTACACCGTAGATGCCTACATCATTCTGACCTTCTTCAAGACCATCTGGTTGACTATGGTGTTAGGATTGCTGCACGGTCTCGTGTTCATCCCAGTGATGCTCAGCTTTATTCCAATGTCATTCTTCCACATAAACCAAAACACAGGCCAAAAACACTAGAAAATATTAACAAAAGTCTTAAATAGCCATTGTGCTCCTTCGCTCATTCCGCCTAAACGGTCAAGAAACGGGTTTGTAACTTGAGAGAAAACCTTTTATTTAGTGCTAAACAACTATTTTATAAAGAATCTATATTATACTTTTATTTGTAAAATGCTCAATAAACATAATCCACTAATTTATTGATTGCTAAAGTCTTTCACCTTTTCTTTAAAGATTGCTATGTAAATTTTTATTATTGTTTATACAATTTTTTTAAAATAAAATAAATTTTATTGGAAACATAGAAAATATTAGAAATATTATAGAGAGCCACGTAGAAAGTTGAAAAAGAAGTGTGTGCAGTGTTAGTAAAATTTCAGATCCGCACAAATCTTTAGAAAATACCTTTTCGAATACATTTTCGAAAAAAAGGCTCAAAGGGCATGCACGGAGAAAACGCGGGACCAGCAATTTTTTCTCTGTCGAGGTCATCAATATTAGGTAAGTCTTAACCTAAGTCTTAGGTCATCAATATCAGATTTGGCGCGAAACAAGCGAAAAGTAAAACGATTCATAAAAAAATCGCCGGTCTCCGCCTTAACTTTCGGGGTTTCTCCTTTTGAAATAGTGTAAGATGAAAAAATCGGCTCTATCGCTCAATGGGAGGAAATTCGGTTTGCCTTGGTCCCACCTGTTGTTTTCGTGGCTTTTTAAGCTTAGGCAAGGTTTTTCCAGAGTATTTCAAGACGTTCTCAAATCTATTTGTCAAATCACAAAGAAGCACAAGAAATGAGACCGTGATAACGTACACATTAAGGCAAAAATACTTCGATCAACGAATAGCGCTTCATACCCTCAATAAGTAAGATAGACTAGAATATTGATCTAGTCCAAAAAAATTGTGCTGGCCACCCCTGCATAAGCCCAAAATGTCAAAAAAAGTCAACAGGTGGACCAAGGCGAAATTCAAATTCCCCCATCCCTTATTGAGGGATGAAGCCAAAAAGCCCCTTATTAGAAAAAAAACCATTAATTAGATAACATAGAATAAAATGCAAGTTTCTTAGATTACAATTTTCAAAGCAAAATATGAAGCAGGGAATAGAAAAAATACAGAACAAAATAGTTACAGTTTTGAGAGATAAGGCACCTTGTTTAGAGGCACTAGTCGTGAGCAGATACAACCTGCTCTGAGACCACAGCCATAGCGTTGAAAGTATTGTTGATGAGTTTGGTGATGGTGGACCTTTTCTGCTTGCTATTGCTACTATTATTTCCAGAGTCATTATGGTGGTCGGCTTTGCAGTTGTTCTCGTCGGGATAGTAAACCATATCGTCTCCAGAGCTCTGCAAGTATACATCACTTTATTAGGTCTTTATTATTTATTTTTTCTCGAGGAACTATTTTGTTAGATTTCGAAGGCTATTCTTACCTAATCGCGTTCGATTTTTGATCCAGAGAATATCATTTAATTTTAACGCACAAATTATTCTTGTGACTTGGCGATATAATGAAGGTACGATACTAGGGAGATTTGCGCCTTGTCCCTCCATTGTGGCCACTTCTTTACTCAAGAACAGGTCAAATATTTTATTTGATTGTTTGAAGAAAGAACGCACGCACGCATAACCTACATTTTTTATAGATGTACTTTAAGGTTCAAACATTAGAATATTTTCTTGCTAAAGGCGAAAAAGCGGACAAGAAAATAGGCAGGACCTGCCTGGCATGTAGTGGTGGATATGTAAATCAATACATTTTGTGGGCGTCAGATAGGTATATGTTACAAATATATTCCGATGAGAATCGCTATTTATCCTTAAATTTCTTATGATCTGAGAAGACATAGACAAAAAGACAGGGAGGGGATGGTAGATTTGTAAATCAATAGCTTGTGGATGCTAAATGCAGTCGACTCTTCACATGGTAGGCTCACTAAATTGTGCGTCCTCATTTTCGGCTTCTTAGATTGCACTATATAGATAGATGGCTGTGGGTGTATATTTGTTCAGAATGACATGGCTTTATACTTCTTACAAGCAAGCTTGAAATCTCGTGATTTTTTTAAATGAAAATGACAATCCTTAGTCGACTCGGTTATTACCTTTGTCCAGCCTCACCTTTTTGGCGCAGGATAGGCTAGCTTGTTTCCGCAAAGAAAAGCTGTGAAAATGTATTTATGTCTGTTCTGGTCAAAAAGGCGGGCGAGATATAGGATGAGTATTATCGGCTTTATAAATTTTGTAAATAGCCTGTTATACAAAAAAATTTCAGAAATTCGTGAGGAGCTTTTCTGGCCAACCTTACTAAATAACCCATTCAGACCGTAAAATGACAATTTTGCTAACACTACTGCTAATATTTTGCTACATTATTTTCGCGCTAGCTACTGAAACCGATAAAACACATTTTGATGCGTTTGGTAATACACATAATGTTAATTCATTTAACAATATGGACCAGCATGCCAAACCACCTTCTAAGCAAATCAGTGAACTAATTTCCTTCTATGAAAATAATATATTAGTTGGCACTTTGACCTACAAAAATGATGAATCTGAAATGAAAAATAAAACCAGAGAAGATATTGTTCCCACACAGACTTTCGCTACACTACTGGACTATCACCTCGAAAAATGTTTAGAAAACAAAATTCAAACCGTGATTTTCAATTTTGAAGACCAAAAATTAAATCACAATATACTGACAAAGTCCCTCAAAGCATTTGGCTTTGTAGACAACGCCACTCCTAACCAAATGCAACTAAATTTATGCGAAATAAAAGCACTTGAAAAGATCACACTAGAAAATGCTGATATTATTCAACAGCCTTATAAATCTAGTAGCAATCTAAGCTTCTCTGCTTTTTGTTGCTCTTATCCGCAAAGTGAAGTTTTCTTGCTTGTATTAAATATGAAAAACCCGTACTGCAATTTGTTGGATTTGAAACCAATGCCAAAAACATGGAATCCACAAAGATGTTGAGTCATATTTGTATTTCAAAAAAGACGATGAAAACCAGGAACCTATTGCCCGACAATTGCTCCACTACTTTTTGCGACAAATGGACAAACAAAGAAAACGAACGAAGTTGAAAATAACAATTGAACCTGCATCTGACGATATATCCGCCATTAAATTGCTAAATAAGTGCGGATTTAAGGCGGAGAATGAGCCTCACGATAGCTACGTAAGGACTTTCCTTTTCAATATAAAATTGACTAAAACCTTTCATGAAATGTTCCAATTTTATCAAGCAATTATTGTAAAGAATAGTTTTTTCGTCCTAAGTATTGTTCCTGCTAAGTGTCGTCATTTTCGTTATACTTTATTGCTTTTTTGCGAAAATAAAATCTTATTTCAGTACTTGCATTTTTGTATTTACTATTTTACATCTAATATTTTTCTTTTTCCTGATATTAAAAAATCATCGTGCTTTTGTCAGAGCAATTATGGCAGCTCGGAATTCTAAATCTGCTGCTCGACAAAAGTGAAAAAAAACGGGAGGGCTTCATGTTAATTCCCATGTGAGTTTTGTGAAAATGAATAACCGTTTTTCACTATTGAAAAATAAGACGCTACTGTAATATATCCATCCCCCCCCAATAATTTTTCAGGTACTCCAAAAACAAAAAAAAATGCTTAAATTAGTACGGTTGTCCTGAGCCTAATGCCTAGGGCCTGAAGCCTAAGGGCTTAGCCTAATTCTTAAGCCTTAAATTATGGGGGGGGGGTGGGTGGTGGATTATTACAGTAGCGCCAAAAATAAGTTTGCTTGTGCAAATGACCAACCAAAAAGGCGTCTTTAAAACACTTTACAACTGTGCAAAACGTTAATGTACTACTTTGATGGTCTTGATGATAAATTTTCGTGAATGGCTCCAATGCAGGGTTCCAATGAAATTTTTGAAAGATGACTTTGACTAATAATTTCAAAATAAAAAGATTGTGGTCTCGGGAAAAAAACAAATATCAATGAAAAGGACGATTCGAAACTCTGCTGTAATATCACCGGGCTACTCATACTTGTGCTAATGATTACCTTGACTTTGAGGAGTCTCTCCTTCTCAACAAACTTTTTTAAATCCTTGACGGACCAGCGGTCTTTGGAACGGGGGTTAAGGCACCTTTTGAAGAGCTTCAATGCCTTCTCTGTGTACAACTCGTAGTGCTTGGGTAGTTGAGGTAATTTGTGCTTCAACCACTGGTCCCACTCCAGTACTGCTTGCCTGAAAACAGAAATAAGTCGAAATTGACTTAAAAAGTTCTTGAAGCTTACACATAATAGTAGCCTTTTGCCAAGGGAACCTGCCTTTGAAGCAGTAGAAAATGACAATGCCTAAAGCCCACACATCTATGGACCGGTTTACTGTTAGCACCTCTTTTACAACCTTAGAAAAAAATGTTTCGTGAAATAAGTTGGAAATTATGTTAAGTTTACCGTTTCACACAATTCTAAAAAAAGTCAATTCTTTTTTACTGATTTTGTTAGTGTGAAATTGATACCAGGAGCATGGTAGCTGTTGACGTATTCCAAATGTTTGACAGTACTTTCCGTCTTTCTGGTCAGTCCAAAGTCAGTTACTTTTACCTGAAGTTACTAATTTTAACCCTTATTTCATATTCTGATGATTTTGGAAAGGAACAAGTTTTACTTTTTTATACTTTTTCAACCCGCAAAATAATAAACTTGTGTTTTTTCCAATAAACTGCAAAGCAATGACTTTTTTACAGCCTGGCTATACCTAATCGTTTTTTCGTTTTTATTTGTTTTTGAAAGGTGAATAGTAACCAACCCTGCTATAATTGACTGAATCAAAGATAAGGATGTTTTCAGCCTTGATATTCCTGTGCACCAATCCTTCTCCATGCATAAACTCAATGGCCGACAAAACTTTGATCATGAGAGCTTTTGTGGCTGCCTCTCCAATACCTGAAAAAGCAGAAAACATGTTTACAAATACAAAGCAATTAATTAAACTGCTACCTCCTGGATGTGATTCTACAGCTTCTCGCAGACTAGCATTAGGGCAAAACTCTTGCACAAAAAAGAAAGCACTTTCATCTTTGGCTTGAAACATCCCTTAAACATTTTTGCTTATTTTTGTTTTGTCAGAAAAAAAATAAACCTTCAAATGTGTCCAATATGTTAGGATGAGGCGACAAAAAGTGTGAAAAGTTGTATTCTCTCACGAAATCTGCCTAAAATGTATTATTTGGTCTGGGACACTTATTTGGTTACTCTTTACTTAACTTTTAAAAGGAAAAATTCATAAATTGAGGGTTATTCGCCACTAGGGCCAATGTTTTTTAGCCGAAAGTAATAAAAAAGTTTTTCGGAGGTACTTAAAAGGGGGGGGTAAAAGCCATTTAGATTTAAAAAAGTGGCTTCCATGGCGCAGTGCGTAAGCGTTTGCGTTTTTGTGGCCAAAATAGTGTCGTTGTACGCACTGCGCCATGGAAGCCACTTTTTCAAACCTAAATGGCTTTTACCCCCCCCCTTTAATATGTGGTTGGCGAACATTCTAAAGGAATGACTTGGTCTTTCTGTTGTCTCGCAAAATCATTTTTCCTAGGCTCGGAGCTGGCCGAACACATATAGAGCTTAAAATTTGCCCTAAAATCAGAAATTTTTTGATGCTTTTACGTTTTTTATCATGAACAAAAAAATTTGAAAAGTCTTGTTGCTTAAGCTTTTACCTGTTTGTTTGAGGCCGAGGGAAAAACTTCATAGCAATTTTCATGCCAGATTGCTTATGCTCTCCTAGTTTGACATACCAAATCTGCCTGTTCCGAGCTAAAAATACTATTTTATAAATTTAAAACTTCTCTTTTTGTATTACTTTTTTTTTTATTTCAAATTTACTCTAAAATTTGTTATTTCAACCAGCAGTCACCAAAAAGTTACTTCAGCAAAGACCAAACAGCTGTCTTAAGTGATTAATAGTGGCATCACGTCTTTTGAGGTCTACGGCTGGCTATAAACAGGTCCCTTGCTGACGTAAATCCATTAAAAGGAGGATATAAAAGCTAATTCAAAAAATAGTCCATTTTTGGTTTCGGCATAAATTTTAAGATTTTGCTCATTCAAACTTTTTTTGACAAAAATATCCGTGTATAATTTTTTTTCAAAACCAACTTGTTTTCGGACGTTGTACTCAGCATCCAAGTCCACTTTTTTAATATTGGAAGAGTCATTGGTGATAGCACCACTGAAACGTCTTCTAGCATCAGCTAACTGACCGATTGCCTGAACCGCAGTCTGCGGTTTAACTGTGGAGGAGTGCCTGCGCAGGATGGGAGTGGGTGCAGATCTGCCTAGAGGATGCTGGTTGTATCATTATCTGGCGAAAGTTTGTCCATATCCTTGCCACTCGTGTCTGCATCTTCTTCGCTACCCATCGAATCAGTATTTTGTTGCTGTTGCTGCTGCTAAAATTAATTATTCATAGAATTTCCGAGAAATAAAAAAAATAAATTTTACTCTATTGGAAATGTTTTGTTTATGAAGGAAGTAATAAACGAATAATTTTTTCAGGCAAAAATCTAACTACTTTAAAAAAAAAACTCTAGAATGCATTTTGAAAGCTAAATGTTAATTTCATTTGTTTTATAAAAATAGCATGAAAAAATTTGCAAACAAGTACTCGAAAATAGATTAGTAGCAAAATTGAATGAGAATCTATAACAATAGCATACTCTGGAATTTTAAAATCGTAAAAATATAAATATAGAATACTTCTAATATAACCCCGTATAATATAATTCCGCCCTATATGTCTTAGCACAGAACCAGAACCTTTTTCCGCGTTTTCTAAATTTCCATGAACTCTACCGATTCTGGTTTTTAGATTTTGCTTGAGCTACTTAAAATTTTCCAACGTTTTAAGGGTTAAAAACAGAACTCCATAAGGCTCAATTAAAAAATATAACTTTAGCTTTAGGCGCAGGGAAGGTATGTACAAAACTAGTATCAAATTCGAATATTTACAATATGAAATTTCATTTAGTATTTATTGAAACCGCAGAAACTTTGTGATGATCGAGAACATTTAACTTTTCACCACCTGATAATTGACGGAAAGTAAATTAAAAAGCTACAAAATTTTCTTTGTATGGAGGTTGTTGACTGCGAAAAAAAAGACTTTGTGCTCCTGAACACCATGAATTTCAGATACGCAATAAAGCCATTATGTCGCGACCGACAATTTAATTACGTCAAAGGTGGTATTAAAGTGCATAGAGGTCAAACTTCAGTTAGAAAAACTTAACTTGGCCAATTTGTTTTTTGGCCCAATTTGGATTGGACCATCTGGTGAAAAAAATCGGAATTGGCCTAATCTTTGGCGTGCCGTTGTAATATGACACTAGCGCCAAAAATCTAATACAGTCAAACCTCGATTTAACGACACCCACCTCAAGTTAGTTCCCACCTCTGGTCCGTCACTTTTTTTAACCCCATTTTCAAAATGTTTTGGCGATTCTTTTTTGACAGTCTGGTTGCAAATATCGTAAGGATTCCGATTTCGCCGATCGTTTTTCGAAACCGTAAAGTTTTCGCTTTTAAAAAATCAAAGCCTTTTAAAGATCAAAAAAATCAAAACCTTCCAAACCCCTTTTGAAAATTAGAGGGTCGTTAAATCGAGGTTTTGGTTTTTTAATAGCCAAAACTCTAGATTTCTGAAAAACGATCGGCGAAATCAGAATCCTTACGATATTTGCGACCAGACTTTCAAAAAAGAATCGCTAAAACATTTTGAAAATGGGGTTAAAAAGAGTGTCGGGCCCTAGGTGGGAACGAACTTGAGGTGGGGGTCGTTAAATCGAGGTTGGACTGTATAGCTGTTCTGGCTTTCGTAAGAGCCCAGAAAAAGTATGCCTTGGTCCCTTCTCAAAAAATCAGCAGGGGAGGCCAAGGCGTATTTTTTTCGAGGTTCACAAATATATTAAGAGTCGCTTTTTGAGAGCAAACAATTTTTTGAAGCATGACCACGAATTTCGCAATTAGGATTCTGCAAAATAAGTAGATGTTTGTCAAATGTTTGTATCATTTTCAAATAAAAACTTGTAGAACAACTAATTCCTAAAAGTAGAACTAAAAGACTGAAAATTGAGTTAAAAATATCTGCCGAAAGAATTTCATAAACAAAAAACATTTGACCTAAAAATATGCAGCTCAAAATGTCTTTGATTAACCAGAATATTCTGAAAGCACAGCAACTACCAGCGTCAGAACGCCCCCAACAAGAACTCTTGTGAAAGCAGGAAAACAAAGAGCAATTGGTAGTAGTAGTATTAGTAGGCATGGGTTATTGGTGCTAAGATTGATCAGAAGCAGCAAGACCAACAACATTGTTCATCCTGCTGTTCGGATGAGAAGGGAGGCCACTTAAAACCTCATCCCTCTTTTTATTATGAACACCATGTTTTTGCTTCAATTCAATGTCTTTTTGATCTAAAATGAAAAAGAGGCAATTGAAAAATGAGTTGGGAACCCAAAAAGCTCTCCAACCTCATCCGTCATCAGGGCAGGCTATTTTTATAGAGTTTGTTTAATATCTTGTGGCTCAAAAACTTTTTCGCCTGATCACTCTAAAAGCACCAGAACAGGATTAGATCACTGTTTATGAAAATTTACTGTGGTATTTAAACATTTTAGACCACATCTATGATGAAATTAGGGATGGAGGACGGGACGGATCGTTCCGTCCCGGAGGGTTTTTAGAAGTTTTTTTCCCGTCCCTGAAATTTTTTCGACTCTGTCCCGTCCCGGGGTAATTTTTACATTCCCGGATTTATTGTCCCGTCCCGACTTTTGAAAATCTGTCTCGTCCTCCGAATTCATTAATCCTAGTAAAGTTAGCCTTGTTTTTATTGTCATTCATGAATTCTTGCCAAATTTTGAGTGAATATTAGGATTGTCAAATGAGAATATAGTCGGTTATACACTCGGGCAATATCTGATATTTTGTACTTGAGGTAAAACTGTGACAATTTTTTTTTCGCAATTTTTTTAAAAACTGATTCTTGTTGTCAATTTTCTTTTTTGCGTCCCGACAGGAAAAATTATTGTCCCGTCCCGGAATTTTACTTTGTCCCGGATTCCCGTCCGGAGTAAATTTTTTAGTCGTCCAGTCCCGTGTCCCGTCCCGGGTTTTTTTTCAACATTTTTGTCCCGTCCCGGAATTGGCAATCCTCCATCCCTAGATGAAATAACTTTACAGCTAACTTTTTGCAATTCGAGTAAATTTTTTATAGTAATCTGTGGATGTTGTTTTATTTGTTTTTATTCATGTATCATGGAAAAAGTTTTAATTTTCGGTGTCCTTCATGCAAAAGGGGTGACCGAATTAAATTTAAAAACCATAAAATCTTTCTTTTTTAATCATTAGCTTTTTTGTCCCATAAAATAATCTTTTTTAGCCATAAGCTGAAATTTGCTGAATATTAAAAGAAATTTGTTAAAAATATTCTGATTTTTGTAAAACATACAAAAAATTTAAAAAAATGCCTAAAAAATTTAAAAAGGGCTCTTTTATCGAAAACGTTGTTCGTGTGTTTTCATATAGCTTTCAGAAGTTTTGTGCTCAATTTTCAAAACTAAAATAAGGTCGTCAAAAGCTGGTAATGCATGTTCATGTCGCTTTAAGACGTATACATACGTCCTTTTGAAAGTCGAACGTGAAATTTTCATTTTTTACTTTAAGTTTTTTGTTTTGCTGTGTCTTTTAATAGTTTGTATTGCGTGGAGTATGAGATTTTCACGTTAAAATTAAAATCCAGTTGCAGAATTTTTTTGAACTATTACCCTGCCCTTCTTTGAGACAACCACATAAAAAATGTGGACTGAACGGAAATTTAGCCCAAATTGTGTGCACATGGAAAACAATTTCAACACATGGTTTCCCGGAAACTTTAGATAGTTTGATTGCGGTAAATATTGCCCCTACCTCTGTATTCATAGTTTCTTTTATCATTATCGAGTGAAAGAAGTCAATATTTAATCAGATTTGGTCCACCTGTACTCCCTCTTTTACAAAGTTACAAAACAGAGCAGAGAGCAAAAGAGTAGTGAATAGGCCAAAACACTTATAATCCGACTGTCAGTCTTTGGAACACAAAGCTTTTGCTGTTCTAAAAAACAAACAGTAGCTTAAATGTCAACCAAGACGTCTTATAGATATAGTAGTTTGTTTACTACAAAAACGATTTTTTATTTTACTCTATTACTTCCTCAATTTTTTCAGGTAGACAAAAAAATTTCAAAAATTGAGTAAATGTTTTGTGGCCCACCTTCTGAAGCACAAGTTGACGCCTTCGAATAGCAGCAGTATCACAGAGCTCGATGGAAGAAAACTTTTAATAGCTCGACCGGGGAAATACTGCCTTTCTGCTGTTGAAACTTCTTCTCCTCTTCATCATCTACTTTTAAAGAAGCTTCCCAGGCCTTGAATACTTCGTCAGAAGTCATGTAGAGACGGTTCAGAGAGTCTTGCCTAAATAAAAGCTACTTAAGGCAAGGCTTGCAGGTGGTTTGATTACCATATTTTCCCTAATATTTTTCAAAGAGCCCTCTTTGACTTTGAGGGTCTGTATGTCAGACCAGATAAAACATTTAACATCGCTGTTTATTGTGTTTTCTTAACTACCAAGAGCTCTAACGATTTCGCTCTCAACCTTTGAATTTTCACCCAGATCGACACAGTATTTTTCCAGTTTCGATAGTCGAAAAAGAAATAATCCAAGGCTCTTAAAGTAAATACAAAAATTATAAAGGGTTTGATTTTAGGAGACCAGAAAGCTAACCAAAAGCTTGAGTAATCGAAAACGTTTGGTTTTTAATATGAAAAAATTAATTTTTTTAAAAACTCACGATTTAGATTAACTAAATGTTAGGGTAGAATTTCGGTTAGATTAAAACTGAAACCCTAAAAGCTGTTCTCCTCTGAATTTAGACATCGAAAAATATAATTTTACACAAAAGTGTTTTTGCAGAAGTACGTAGTACTAAAAGTTTAAAAAACAAACATGATTGTATGTCGGAATATGTCCACACATATTATTAAAAATGAATATTGATTTTTTTGTGCAAAAAGGATATTTTTTGGTGCAAAACTTTTTTTCGGCGCAAACTTTGATTTTGCGTTCTTCTATTTAATTTTTACCCTTTTTCCAAAAGTGATAACACCATCAAGTAGCCCTGCGATTCTAGCTTCTAATGAGATATAATTTACTGCAACATGTTAGTAAAATAAAGCACAAAAAGGTGAAAATAGGAACTAAATCATTTTTCCTGACTTGCTTCATACTTCTACTATTTTGTGCTACATTTCACGAAAATTTAGCAGTCAATTATATCTCGTTAGAAACTATAATCGCAAAACTAAAGGGTGGCCCAAAAAAGCCTAAAATTTTTCAAAATTAACACTGATTTATTTAAAGCTTTTTTGAATTTTTTCATTTCTAACATCATGTAGCAGTGTTTAATAGCTTTTTTGAATGCCAAGATCAAGCGCTACGTGCTAGTACAAAAAAATTTCGAAAATTACAACAAAAGTTAAAATAATTGTATCAGAATTTGTTGTTCGAATTTAGACATTTAAAGCATCTTAATTGAGACAGTTACAGTCATAAATTTTGCGTGTCGCATTTATTTATTGTTTTTTTCATCGTGCTTTCTTATTTTACATTGAATTCGGTGTAACAAGGATGGACGGTTGCAGTCTTAGGTCATAAGGTCAGCTTCAAGGCAAGCAACATATGGGAAGTGAGTTAGCCCTGTGCAGCAAGCCGCGTTAATCTCATGCTACGAGAGCTAGACCTAAGATTACGGCAGAATGAGAGGGCTCGGTACCGGCCTCACAACCGTTATTTGAACATCCTTGCTTGCACCAAAAAATCTTTTTTTCAGACGGTGCGCGGAAGCTCTTGACAAAAATTTCAAAATTTTTCAGGTTTTTTGGGCCACCCTGTACTTGATGGTGTTATGTTTTTTTTTGTGAGAAGGGTGAAAAAAAAGGGTGCAAAACCGAAATTTGCGCCGAAAAAAATATTTGCACCAAAAAAGATCCTTTTTGCACCGAAAAATCAATACCCATTAATAATAAGAAATCCATACTTTGGTATAACTCTTTACTTTTAAAAAACACAAAAAACCGAAATTACCAAAGAGGTTATATTCCAAAGACACTTATGAGTTTTTTTAGAATGGTGTCATAACGCTCTCAAAACAAATAACATCCCCACAAACTTGATTTAAAAACTTTTTCACAAAAACGATGCAAGAGATGGCAACAATCTAGGTACTTTTCAAGTGCTCAACAAAACCACAAAGTGGGTGGATGTAAAATAATCACTTTTTGTCAAAAAAAAAAACCCTGACCAACCTCATAGTGTTGTTAGAAGAAGATTCACTGCCAATTGCAGTTTTGGCAGCCATGGCAGAGGCGAACATGGCGGCTACGTGCAGAGGGGACGAGCCACTCATAGACTGGCGTTGCCGAGGCAGGCCTATCTTCTGACGACGAGGAGAGTTAGGAGTAGAGGTCGCTGTTCTAGGCCTTTGCTTTGAGGCACTGGTGAAGTGGATGCACTAAAATTGCTAAATTATTTTGTTTTGATCCGCAAAAATGGAGTCAATGATGCGATTTCAGGAAATACGTTAAGATTTATGGAAAATAGTTACGGAAAAATAAATAAGAGCTTTGAAACAGGTCCAAGAACTGGAAAAGGTATTAAAAGTGCATTTTAGTCAAGGAGGATTCAAATAGATGTTTCGTACAAAAAAGTATAAAAATATAAAGCTATAAAACAAGTTAATACATTAAAAAAAATCTATTTGAAAACTTTTAGTTTCAATTTCGCTTCTTTGTGTGGTAAAATTTAATCATAGAAAAAAGGTTATGACTAAAAAACAGCTAAGAATTTGTTCGGAGATGAAGCGCCGCGGAGGAAAAAATTGGGCCAATTCGTTGAACATTTTTCGACTGTTGTTTCACTCAAAGTCATGGAGCACTTTGAAATTAGACCAGTTTAAATTGGCCCGATTTAAAATGCGCTGATTTTCTCCACGCCGAAGCACCATATTTTTGATTTAAAAAAGTGAAAAAAAATAGTTTCTGCTGACACCAAGATTTTTTACAAAATTTTTCAAAGTTAAAAAAAATAGATATTTGAGAAATATTAGTCATTAAATGGCTAAAATGAGAGAAAAGTCATGAGTGAAAGCTAAATCAATAAACTGCTGTACACAGCTATCTTTATAGCTATCCTCTTCCATGACTGATCACACTTTTGAAATTTCGTATTCAATTTGAAAAACATATATCGGCTTATACAGTCTACTCTCGATACAGTTTAGGTGAAAAGTTTGTTCCCTTCTAGGTTCCGACACTTTTCCACCTCTATTTTTCAAAACTTTTATGAAATATGATTCGTCAGTCTAGTCAGAAACATCGCAAAGAATCTAATTTTGCCGGTTTTTTTTTTGAATGGCAATAGTTTTGCCGAAAAGACCCGCGTCTCTCAATATAGTGTATTCTTTTAAAAAAAAAAGACCAATCTATATCGACAAGCGCAAGTCTTTTCGGCAAAACTATTGCCATTTGCAAAAAGGATCGGCAAAATCGCATCCTTGTGATGTTTTAGATTAGACTGACAAATAAAATTTCATAAAAGTTTTTAAAAATATTCATTCACTCCACTGGCACACCTACCTACTCTACTGGGACACCTACCTACCCACCTGGCACCCCTACCCACGTTCCTGGCATCCCTACCTTCTCTACTAGCACACTCAACTACCCTCCTGGCACCCCTACTTTGTCTACTAACAACCCTTACCTTGTCTACTAACACATCTACCAACCTTCCCGGCACCCCATCTACTCCTCTGACACCCCTACCCACCATCCTGGCAACCCTACCCATCCTACTGGCACCCCTATCTACTCTGCTGGCTCACCTACTCACCCTCCTTGTCCCCCTCCTACTAAAACTGACAGAAACCATGAAGGCTGATTTGCCATATCGAATCACCAAAAAAAATTGGCGCCAATTCAAAAACTTTTTTATTCCAATTTATTTCATTTGGTATTTTTCCATAGAACCCGAGTTTTAAACTTCAAGGGGTGAAATCTCAAATTTTTTCACAACAAACTCCAAATCTAAAAATAAAAGGACCTCCGCCGTTAAAAGGGCTTTCAAATGAGTACAAACTCGCTTGATAAAATATTTTGAAAAAAAAGTTATTAATGGTGCAGTGGGACTACTTAAAAGCGTTACCCACCCACCCATGTCAAATACTATATAGAGATTATTATTTCGTAATTGCAACCGGACATTTTGTAAAATTTTCACAAAATGTCCGCCAGGCAATTTTTTTTAACTTATTTTTTGACGACGTAACTAGCTGATTTTTTTAGGACTGATTCCTCTCGGCTATGTCAGCTGATCCTGAAAAAATCAGCTTGACGCGCGGTCAAAAAATGAGTTTTAACAATTTTTGTCGGGCGAGCATTTTGTGAAAATTTTACAAAATGTCTGGTAGCCGTCATAATATTACGTTAATATCGATTAATTTTGATATTAATTTGACTTATACTTTATTAATGACTCTTAGGCATGTTATAACCAACCCGGGTACTTATGTACCCACAGCAATAAAAGCAAACCTGCGACTCGCTGCATCTACTTGCCAGCAGAATGCCGTTTCTTCTGACATTTGCAATCAAATTATTAATAAATAGAACTCTTAGCATAAACTATTGCAATCTAAGGAACCCTAAAATATTTATATTTATTTATTGTGATTTCACAGCAAAATACAAAAAACGTAAACTAATACACAAATTTTTTTTGCACTAATATCTACGACAGCAAGGAAAATACTAAATGTCGGTATTAAAGTTTTTGAAAAAGCAATTGCTAGTATTGCTGACTCAAGCATCTCACCCTTATGAACAAACACGTAAATAGGAGACAAAAGGGTGTTTGAGACTAATTTTTATACTTTATTGGCTAATTTCGAATAAGAAGACATGCGACTTTTTTACTTATTAATTTTGAAGGTCTAGATCTGAGACCGCCTAACTCCATGACCCTTTTCTTTACTTCTGGTGTGAAGTTTATGACTTTTAAAACAACTGGATTATAGTAAGCTTATGACATATTTATTAAAATTTCCAATCTGTAATACTGGTCATAAATTTCCCTTTAACAACACTATTAAAATTAGTTGAATAGACGTACTAGACCCGGGAAAAGTGCATGAGACATCTTCTAGTCACGGCTAGCATAAGTTGGTCTAACATGAGCCTAAGTCTAAAAACAATGGTAGTTACAGTGATTTTTACAAGGAAAAGCTTATGGGGGTTATTTCATACTAGCGCCAAAACTTTTTATGAAAAAGTTCTTACCAAAGAAGTACAAAACATAAGGTAACTGGTGTTAGAAAAGTTCCCGATGGATTTTCAAAGCCTTATCTTTCACCAATGTTGTGATCATATCCTTTTTCTTCTAATACTATTTTGTAGCCCTGCCTCTCCTCTTTGAAATAGCATATTAAACTTAGCTTGATTATTTTAGATAAGTCACTATTTGGCAGCAAATACTTGTGAGGTTACTTTGAAAAGTTTACAAGCATTTTCATCACTTCAACTAATAATTATTAAAAATAATAAAATTTTTAAGGGTTATGATAACTTCATAGAATCATATTGTAGTGCAGCTCCAGCGCTACAACCCCATGTTACAGAATGTTTTTTGTAAATCTGAATGTTGAGATAAGGCTTTTTGAAAAAAAAAAATTTCTTGAAAAATGACTAAAATGCAATTTTTTCTGATTTTTCGGATTTTGGTCATTTTTTCAAGAAATCCATCGGGGACTTTTCTAACACCAGTGAGTACTACAAAGCTTATGTTTCGATGCTATTGATCTACTTGTGTACGCCATTTTATGGATTGAGTGAGCGGGATATAACTCAGTGGTAGAGTGCTCGCTTTGCATGCGAGAAGACTGGGGTTCGATCCCCCATATCTCCAACAATAACTTTTTTATTGACCATAGACTCATGCTCTTGATGATATTATCGGTAGGGTACACATTTAAAATTGAAAAATTCAAAAATAGGCCTGCAGGGCGAGAAGGGGGGGGGGTGAGCTTCAACCGATAATCTCATGAAGAGCATGAGTCTATGGTCAATAAAAAAGTTGTTGTTGGAGATATGGGGGATCGAACCCCAGTCTTCTCGCATGCAAAGCGAGCACTCTACCACTGAGTTATATCCCCACTCTGTTACACTTGAACCATCAATAGGCAGGATGATACAGGATAAGCCGCGAAAACTTGAGCTTTTTTTAAATTTTCGCCTTTATACTTTTCTTCCAGTTTGTTCGATCAAGTTTTCAAGTAAAACGTTCGCGTTTTTTTTTCCACCATGTTACACTTGAGCCATGAAAAATTATATATATTCAATTTTTGTGTATTTTGGAAAGCCGTTCTAACTCAAGTTCACCTACCTTGGCCTAAAGCCTAACCCACACATATTTCTTCTCAATTTTTGCAAATACCTATAAAAAATATTCTTTTCAAATAAAAAAGTACTCAAATATTCGTCACAAACTTTGGAAAAATTTCAAGTTCTGGCTGAAATACGCTTGCCTGCCCTGAGCCTGACCCCCAAAACAAGGGTTGTAACAGCAAATTTTATAAGACAGCAAATTACAGCAAATTTTATAAGAAAAATTTTATGGGATGGGGTATTTGCTACTGGCGCCCAAAATATTATTACGGTGTTAATAAAGTAAGTGATCCAACTAATCTTAATGATTTTAATCTATTTTTTAATTTCGACATATTCACTTTTTTGAGTTTTTTTTTTCGATTTACAAAAGATTAAAATTGGAGATATTTTAGAAATTTTTGATTTTGTTTCGGTGAAAGTGAAGGTCAAAAACGCAATCGATAAAAACTAACATTATCGTTTCTTTCATTTTTTAAATTACTAAAAAAATGCCAAAAACACATTTAGAAGATTTGCCAAAATCTACTTTCTATTTACTGTATACAAAACTGAATAACTAGAACATCATTTTTAACAAAAATAATCTTAAAGCTAGGTAGATTTGAGTGTATAGCCTATATCCTAAAAAATTAATTATGTAAAGAAAGGATACACAAGAATGTTTACACCCTTCCGAGCCCGAAATTTGGTCATAAATCATTTGCTCATTAGGATGTTGACCCTATATTAATCCGGCAAATGAGAATGGCAGATACTCATTGACTCAAACAAGTTGACATTCCAATTTGTTTGAAAAGAGCAAAATAAAGAATAAAGTAAACTGAGAAACGAATTTAGGGCTTGTTTGGTGTTGGTTCCTGCTTCTTTATGAGCAGGAAGAGGCATCCATTTCGTAGAAATTGGATTAGATGCACACACGAGTCTACCGACAACTAGGTAGAAAGCAGGCATGTGGTAAGTAGCAACCAAAAAACAGCGCTTGCCAACAACTTTAAAACTTTTTCCTTTTAATCGCTTAAATTTGTCTTTGCTAGTAGTTGCCTTATCCCATTAGGTTGGTCCATAACTTTGCGGTTGATTATACACCCTTCGCAAAGTTTCTGCATGGGTTTCATAAGTTTTAATGATAAATGTCATTAAAAATTGGCATATGGGTTTCGGAATCAAAATTTGATTTGTGAAATTAGGACAAAACTTTGTGATGGTTTCCAAATTGCATTGAATATTAATTACGAACCCATTAAAAAATATTCTTCTGATTTTACAAATTAAATATTGATTCCGAAACCCATCTGTCAATTTTTAATGACAATTATTAAAAACTTATGAAACCACACAGAAACCTTGTGAATTGTGTATAACCAACCGCGAACTTATGGATCAACCCAATAACTCGAAGAGTACAGTTCGAGACGAAGGAGAAGTGTTCTCCGCCAATCCAAATTTTGCACATGCCACTGCGCGCAAAAACCATGGTCCTTTAAAAACACCAAAATGTGCCCATTTAGACTTGACTACTTTTAGTTAAAAGTATAGCTAAAAAAAATTCGACGGATTAGAGGGACCATGACCTTTAGGGGGCAAATTGACCACTTTGTTTTTGTCCTTATCTATATTTATTTTTTATTCATACATTACTTTTTACGGTTTTTCAATTTCTTCACGTTTCGCGACATTGTTATGTCACATTTTATTTTTTAACATTTTAAAATTCACCAGTTTTTCTGACTCACCCTGTACATATTTAAGGGCTTCAAAAAATTAGTTGTAAGTTCGAAACTCATCAGTTTTCGAATTGCGGAAATGACTTGAAGGACTTTTAAAGCACTTCCGAAAATAGTAAAAAATAGTAAAAAAATAATGAATGTATATGAATAAATAGAGAAAGGACAAAAAAATAAAGTGGTTAATTTGATCTCCTAGAAATCATGGTCCCTTTAAAGGGGCATGCTCGCCGCCGATGGGAATATTTGAAAGGCGGGTACCAGTCCAAAAAAATTAATTAATAAAAAATATATTTTGTTGAGTACACTGCGGAGAATAAGTAACTCAAAACACTCCTCCTGTTTAACAGTATCGGTGCCGAGTGGTAAAGCAGCGGCGTACTTTGAAGGTCGGTCGTCAGTCCAACCCACTGGAAGTATAGTTTTCCTCGACTTTTACTAAATTTGGTCAAATTAATTCTCGTTCGAATTTACTAGTACACTCATTTCGAAATATCCCATCAGCGACGGGCATACCCTCTAGCAAGGAAACATAGTTTTTTACGGTAAGTGTTCGTGGGCATTTTGAGCCACAGTTCACTCTGGAAACATACAAATACTAGCGCAACAGAATTTTAAAAGTAAAAAAATGTACGAATATAAAAGTTTTGTTCCCAGCTAATTACCCAATTTTTTGTAGAAAAGAGGATAAGTAGCAAGAGATTAGCGAGAAAGTGAGATGCTACTACCGCAATAATTGTTTTTTCTGCTGCTGATGTTGTTGTAGTTGAAGTCGAGAGGCAGAGAGGGTGGAGAGTCTTTCTGTTCAAGGGCTCCACTCCACTTAGTCGTCTATCATCCTTGCTTTTTCCTTGCCAGGCCCGAAAATTCAGCTTTACTACAGCGAAAAACATAGAAATTTAAAAAAGGTGCTAGCAGACAAAAACGAACAATTTTCAGTAAAACTTCTTTTTTGTAATGATATCTATGCCATGCTTTTTTCTATAACTAAAGTTCTAGTTTAACAAATAGTTTTTTAAGAAGAGTATTATAGCAGTTAACACGAGAATGGCTGTACGTCCTGATGGTATGTCCTTGTGTAGAATTTCACGCTGAACACGATGGTAAAAAGAATTTGAAAAAGTCACTCTGTGGTGGTAAGCTGCCTTAGTGAATCATCAATGTCACGATTTTTGCCTATGCAACTTCAAAGAGGTAAAACATGCCAACTTTTTTAAATATATTGATTCAATTTCATGTGGAAAGAAAGCGCAGATTACGAGCTTTCAAATGACATATTGTGGAGGTATTCATGACAATCATATAAAAAATTTTTGGCTCACAGAAACCATTATGTTTTTTTTTTCTTCAAAAACGCTGTTCATACAAAAACATGCGAAAAAAATTGTGAAAACGCCGTTTTTCAGTTGATAGCTGATATTAATTGACATAGCAAGAAAAAACTGCACCAGATGAAGCTTTAAGGTAATCTAAAAGCAGGCTTTTTGAGTGTTAAGCAAATGTTCAAAAGTGAAATCTAAAAAGCATCTTGACCTGAAACTTTTTTTGCTGGATATACCTGAAATTCTGACACCGGATTCGTGTTCAGCTTGGTCGATTTACTTGAGAAACTGTCTTTTGATTCACAATTACTGTCAAATTTCAAATTCCGCTCAAGACAAAAATCATTTAAAAGTTGAAAAATTTCTAATTTGTTAAGAGAGAAAGATCCACGATATGTCATTTGAAAGCTCATAATCTGCGCTTCATTTTACACATTGAATAAATCAATGTATCAAAAAAATTGGCATGTGTTAAAAGACCATGAAACTTGAAAAGCACGGCAATTTGCGAGATTTAAATTTGCGCGGGACGAACCTAGTTTGGTTAAAATGTCTTCGAATTATTTTTTTGTGTGTGCATTTAAAAGAGACGTTCTGGTATTTTTTAATTTTATTGATACTACCGCAACCCCCTAGAAAATGGGAAATTGAGTATTTGGATCAAAAGCCTACGATGTGCTGAGTAATATAGCATCGAATTTAGTGAGCTGTGGCCTTTCGAAGTTTAGTACTCAGAAAAACCAGTACATTTAGTACTTAAAGACTCATACCCTTCATGAGATTTTCAGTAGGAGTACATCTTGAACCCCTTCTCTTCTTAGAGCTAGAAGGCTTACAGATGCGAGCAGTAACTCCTCCTGATGAATAGCCTGAAATTTCTGCGACTACACTACGAGTCGTTACAAATCGTGACTCATTATATATATTTGGTGCTCAGTTTGGTACGTGATGGTCCCCTAAGACAAATTGTTTGCTGATTTGCGTTTAAAAATTCTTAGAAATACAATTAAAATGTCATATTTCAAATAATAAATATTCGAGTTACTAATTATCGGCTGTACCTTGAAATTTAAGCGGCGATTTGCTAAGTAGTCGATTTGCTAAGCGGTCATTTTGCAAAAAAAATTTAAGCGTGATTTTGCTAAGAATTCACAATTTAAGTGCCAATTTGCTAAATGGTCGTTTTGCTAAGAATTTTTTGCTAAGTAGTGTTTTGATGAAGATCTTGTTTGTTAAGCTACATCTTCTTCGGTTCGTTTAATTTTGGGGTACAGACCTAAAAACCCAAACGATTCAATCCAAAGTTGTGTTCTAAAAACGGTTAAATTTGAATCGGGGTCCTCTACCCTGGACTGATTGCAACCAGAGGGATTCGAACCAGTAATCTTGGTGATGAGTATATGGAGATCTACGCTACGTAAACACTCAAAATTATGATAAAAATAGGGTATGCACCTAGGTGGATTCCAACCAGCATCCTCGGCAGTGGCTATCCAAGTGGTCGTCCGCTGGATCAAAAACTTTTTTACGTTTTGGTACGAGGTATTTAGGGCGGTTTTAGGGTACTTTTTGGTGGTTTAGGATGGTTTGTGTTAGTTCGGACACAATCTGAAAATATCAATTTACCTTGATCCCACGTTGAAACCAGTATAAAACAAAAAAAAATCGGCGGAAAAATGTCCGGTGGAAATTTGTCCAATTCCCTATCAGAACATTGAGAAAAAGAGAAAGTACAAAAAGGTAGAAAAGTTCTCAGCAAATCGCTATTTGAGATAAGAATGCCTTAGCAAATAAATTCTTACCTACACCAAGTATTATATTGAAGCTGGGGTGTGTAAAATCGCAACTTTGGGCTTAACAAACCCAATTCCCCACACAATTTAAAGTTAGAAAAAATGGCTTTTTTATTTTTAAGAAATTTTAATTTTTCAGATTTGGGTTTGGTTTGGATATTTAGGTTGGTTTTAAAGTACTTTGGGTGTTTAGGATGGTTTGGGGTAGATTGGACACAATCTGAAAATATCATTTACCTAGATCCCCCGTTGAAATCAGTAAAAACCAGAAAAAATTCGACTGAAAAATGTCTGCCGTAAAATGACCCGTCGGAAAAATTTCCAATCCCCTATCACAACATTGAGAAAAAGGAAAGTACAAAAAGATAGAAAAGTTCTTAGCAAATCGGGATTTAAGAAAAGAATGCCTTAGCAAAGTGAGTGTTTAGTTGAGTGCCCTGCAAGAATAAGTAATCAAAAACACTTCGTTTGTTTAATAGCATTGGAGGCCTAGTGGGTTAGTGGCGGCGTGCTGCGAAAGTTGGTCGTCGGTTCGATTTCTACTGGAGGTGTGATTTTTCCTCGACTTTTCCAAAATTTCGTCAAATTAATTCTCGTTTGAATTTCGCTGGTACCCGCCTTTCAAAATCGTAAAAGTTGAAGTGCACCCCCTTGAAGTGCACCCCCTCTGGTAGGGGGTGCACTTCAAGGGGGTGCACTTCATATGCTGTCTTTCAAAATATTTCCATCGGCGGCCAGCATGCCCCTTTATATTTCGGTACAGCCCTAATTATTGACTTGTTTTAAAATTTATTGTCCTGAGAGGATTTTGAAATGTGACATTCTAATTGTACACCTCAAAGTGGTTAAAGAAGCAAATCAGATACGCTGATCTTATTTACGGTGTCAAATTTTTAGGTTTGTTTTGTGAAAAAAAAAAGTTTTACGTCAAAAACTGAAAAGAGTTAGGACGACTTGCAAACTTCGAAGGCCCTTGTTTGTCTTGCTTGTCATTACTTATCTAGGAACTTTTTCAGCAAAAAAGACGCAGAAATAAATACTCTTTACGATGCACTAAAATTTAGGAGCTTTCACACCGATTACAATTTTTACGGTAATTTTTTCACAAAAATTAGCGTTCGAAAAATGCTGATTTTTTGAAAAAAACACATTTGTAAAGATCTTATACTTATTAGAAAACACTGAGCCGAAAACTGTGCATCAATAAATTTCACTAAGAATAAGTGTTTTAAAAATTGTACTGGTTTTTTGAGTGTTGAGCTTCGGGAGGCCACAGCTCGGCGAACGTCCAACAAAAGTTGGTAAAATTCGGTGCTATCTTTCTCAGCACATCGTAGGCTTTTGTCTAAGCCCAAACACTCAATTTTCTATTATCTGAGGGGTCCGACCAAACTACAAAATTACAGAACTTCCCTTTTAAATTTTACATATTAGTCAATATAGAACGCAATCTTGCAATAAATAGCTATAGAGCAGCGTAAGCAGCTTAACTCGTCGAGAAGAATAAGGCTATGGTCCGAAATGGCAATGTCAAGCAACTTGGGGTCGACTGCTGCATGGCTTTAAATTTCAAAAAAATTTAAAACTCAAAAAGCAAATACAAAGCGTTTTGGATTAAGATTCAACCCGAAAATTTCAAAATGGATCTTATGAGCTCCCCCATCCGATTGGCTCATAAGCGCCTCGGGCGACAATGGAATTGTAAAAAAAAATGTGAATTAAAGTGGGAATGTGAGCGTAAAGGTGAGTGTAAATGCGACGCGTGTTCACAATACCAAAAAATTTATATTTACAACCTTGAACAATCCAAAACTCGCATAAAATACTGGCATTTTCTCAAAAAAATTAGAAATTTCAATGTTTGGAAGAATATGGCTATGGTTGGTGCATACCGCATTCTCTCTAATAGAAGACCCGCCCCCTGGCTCCCCTTGGCATTGTGTTTTTGACCTGATTTGTGATTACTGCTCTCAAGCAAGTTACCACTCATTTGTAGCCAGTGAGATCAGCTACAGAACAGGTGGTGACTTGCCTGAGAGAAGACTCCAAAAAGTGGGTCAAAAACACAATGCCGAAAACGTGATTTTGAATTAAGGGGGTCTTCTATTAGAGAGAATACGGTAAGTCTCACGAGCTAAGTTTGTGTAACTGTGCTATTGTAATTGTATCTTTGTCATAATAACAAGTTCACATATTAGTCAAATAAATTTATTTAATTACATCACATCACATAAATAATGAAAAGTTTTCTTCTTCTTGGTGAGCAAAAAACCGACTAAAATAGTGATTTGTATTTTACAAGAAAATGCTTGTAATATATAAATACAGTCAAATCTCGATTTGTGTTTATGTTTTCTTTTTTAATTTCTTCTTGCTGCATTTTAAATGTGAAAATTAAAAAGTTTGAAAAAATTAGAGAGAATTCCTTTAAAATCCCTAAATTTTCTGATTTTATTCACTCCATTAGTTTTCATATTGCAAACCCCCACCCGGGGTCATGGTCACTTTTATTAAAAAAAGAAAAACCTCGATTAACCAGCACCTTATTATCGAAAAGAATAAAAACACTCAGTAATCTGGCACCCCAGTTATCAGGCACCTCGTTTATCCGGCACCCTGAGGCCGGTCCTCCGGGTGCCGGGTAACCGAGGTTTGACTGTAGAAAAGTGTCGTCTGAAAAACTCACATAGTTCTTGCTCCAACTGCCTCCTCCATAATTTCACGTAAAACAAAACTTCGAATACGCCAAATAGTATTCATTTCATTATCACGTGGAGATAAGTAATGTGATGTTTTGCCGCGTCTATCATAATTGAATACTAGATCCCCCTCGTTAAGTTTGATCCACGGGAGTGATCAATATAAAAAGTTAAAATTGAGGCGTATTATACACAAAATTCGCCTATTTCCAGTAGTGAGCACTGCTAGACTATTAAAAAAATCTCACTTGAACCCTAAATACTCTTTTTGGTCTTCTTTTCGGTTCACAATTATATCAGAGTCAATTTGTAGTAAAACATCTGCCAATTCCTTACAGAATAAGTTGCATTCTGTGGCCTGAAGGTCATCCATAATACAATAAAAGCTCTCTAAGTGCTAAAAGTTTATTGTTGCTAAAAGTTTATTGATGCTAGCGCCAAAAACTAACCGTGAACAGTCTTGCAAATTGCATTACATTTTGAACAGAAAATGACATGTTTTCTGCAAATTCTATATTCTAAAAAAACAAAAATCAGAAAAAATCGCACGATTAAAATATTTGATTAGCCTACTCTCAGGGGATTTGTCTCGTTTAAGCAAGACAAAATGTTCAAGAAATCGGCACTCCTAAATTCATCGCAAAACTGAAATTTAATTTATTCAGTAATGAATTAAAATGCCACTTGTGTTTTTTATATTAATACGAGAAGGCCAAAAGGTGAGACCAGCATGTTGCGGTACATAATTTAATGCCGAATTTTTCGATTACAGTGAGATTTTCTCGCCAAAAGACCCATTTAAAAAGCTTAAAATACAGTAGAGGAGAATATGCGCTTTCGGTACTTATTCTTCTTGAACCTCCATCCCCCTATTCCGGTCTGAAAAAATATTAATTTTTGCCTTATTTATAGTATTATTTTTATTAAATCGCTTTTTCTGATGTTTTCAGTGTTATCTTTTCTATCTTGCTTAACAAAAGTATTTCAATGTTGTCAAATAACCCTAAGCTTGAGCACTAACATGTTAAATTTATGAATTTTAAGTGAATTTTGAGTGAAATTTTAATGCAGCGAAGTGTAATTACAAAGATAATTGCCATTATATAGTATAAAATCCTGAAATTTAAGTCAAAAAATTATTTATTTAGGCTAAAAAATCAAAAAAAAAAAATTGACCAAAATGGGACTGGAGCCTGGCAAACGGAATAAGTACCACGCTTTCTAACACATTCTTAACTTTTTCTTTTCGTTTGATACGTTGTAAAAATAATGCATTTCAAAGTTATGTGTCATTTTTAGATCGCGATTTTTTTTTGTGAAAAAGTGTGTTCAGAAGAATTAGAATTACCGTAGTGGGTAATTAATGATTAGAAAAAAGAAAAAAAAATGAATAGGTTTCAGCTCGAATTTCTCTAAAATAAAAAACCTTACTTGGTCGAAAGTAAAGTGTTCGTTTATCACTTCTCTGTTGAAAATATCTAATCTAAGTGAAGACAGCTTCTTGAGTGGGTAAAGAAATTCTAAATCTTGTATGTGGTCATCGTCTATTTGAAGATCCAAATGTTCAAGCTGTAATATATTCTTCGCGATGAATTGCAGTGCTTCCTATAATTATGTTAAAGGGGGGGTGGTGGTAAACATCGAGATGCGTATATTCTGAGCTCTCAAGTTCTATTCCCAGTAGGTGCACACCCTTTTTTATCTCCTTTGATTTACAAATTCGGTGTCGAAATTATTTTAAGGCTCTTAGCTATCCAACTAAATCATATAGCATGATTTCAAGACATCTGGAGGTCATTTATAGGCTAAGACCTGCTAAATTTCCGAAAATCTATCGTTTTTAGGGTTATTCTTTGACTGGTCTTATCGATATTTTCTGACTTTTTTCTGTAAGTCACACGTTTTATATACAGTCGACTCTCGATTTAAGGACACCCCCAAAAGTTCGTTCCCAAGCTGGGTCCGACACTTTTTTAGCTCGATTTTCGAAGCTTTTTTTAAATTCTGTTTTGACAGTCTGGTCGCAAATATCGCAAGGATGTCGATTTTGCCGATCGTTTTTCAAAATCCAAAAACGTTTTCTTCTAAAAAAGCAAATTCTCGATTTAAGGATAGGGATTTTAGAAAAAGCCTGTCCTTAAATCGAGGTTTTGATTTTTAGAAGAAAAAGTTTCTGGATTTTGAAAAACGATCGGCAAAATCGGCATCCTTGTGATATTTACGACCAGACTGTTCAAAACAGAATTTAAAAAAGCTTCGAAAATCGAGCTAAAAAAGTGTCGGACCCAGCTGGGGAACGAACTTTAGGGGGTGTCCTTAAATCGAGAGTCGACTGTACCAAAATGTAGCCAATATTCTGGGCCTTCATTTGAGCTATCGTACACAAAAAAAACTCGATTCATGATTAAAATTCGAAAACTATTCACAATATCCAATTGCTTTCCATCCTACCAGGGCGGTCCCAGAACTCTTCAGTATTATTTTTGGAATTGACGTTTTTGCAATTTTAATTTACGTGATCATTTACAACCTTACACTCAAAATTAAGCTCTGCTTCTTAGCGTTATTTTCAGTATATGGTGTAGAAGATCATGTAAATAAAATTGCAAAAAAACGTCATTGCCGAAATAATAATACCGAAATCCTACCACTCAATAATACTCTTTTCTTCCCTCGTCAAACCTTCGCTAGTTACCTACTTTTTGAAGTGATTTTGCCGTGGAATTTTTTATCTGATTTTTCATGAAATTTGACTCTAGAAAGTTACTGAAAACGATGAGAAATGAATGAAATTGGTAGGTTCTAGCGATATACAACTAAGTACGCATCATTTTAGCTGGTTTCCTTTAATTTTGGTGGTCATTTGCATGAAATCGCAAAATTAATGTAATTGCTGACAATAAAGCAGTGCTGTAAATGATTGCAATCTATTGCGAGGTGAACTTACTAAAATAAAGAGTTGAAAAGTAGGTTATGTACTCACTGGGAATCGAACCTGAGAGTTCAAAATATTCGCATCACGATGTGTAATACCCCATTCTAAAGGGGGGAGAAGCCATTTAGGTTTGAAAAAGTGGCTTCCATGGCGCAGTGCGTAAGCATTTGCGTTTTTTGGCCCAAAATTGTGTTGTTTTGGTGTTGCAGGTTCAATCCCACGTAGTGGCACACTATTTTTTTGCCTGTTTGATCAAATCTAGGGGTAATTTGGGTCGGTGATTCCGAATCTGGCGTCAAAAAAGTTTAATTACCTCTAAACTGGCCAAACAAGCCAAAAAAATAGTGTGCCCCTACGTGGGATTGAACCTGCAAAACCAAAAAACACCATTTTGGACCAAAAAAACCAAAACGCTTACGCACTGCGCCATGGAAGCCACCTTTTCAAATCGAAACGACTCTTACCCTATTAGTGTAGTTTGTTAAGTGTAACGCTTTTATGGAGTGAAATGATGGATGTCTATCTAATTGATTGGAGTAGGGAAGTTGAAGTCTAAACTATTTGAACAGCGGTTAAAGCAAGCTTGTTTAAATTTACATGGTGAAAAATTATTGCGCCATTTTTGTAAAAATTTTATTAGGTCGGCGGATAAGTTTCCGGACTCGCCATTAGATCGAAACTTTCCATGACACTCATGATTGACATCATACTTGGACGAGCGGCGCGCTAGCGGCGAGCGGCGGGCGGCGAGCGGCGAGCGGCGCCGTTCGCCGCTGCATTTTTTAGCCGCCGCTGCCGCCGCCGCTCCATTTTTAGTCTCCGCCGCTGCCTCCGCCGCTCTTTTCAGTCAGCGCTGCTGCCGACGCCGCTGCCTCCGCCGCCGCCTCTGCCGCTTGTTGAACCTTCGAAATTTGTTTTTATTCATTTTTTTTGCGTTACAAAACTAAAAAACTGGTTTAGGTACATGTCCACGGCTTCTTCTGCAATCCGGCTGATTTTGGCAGTAGTGAAGCGTAGTGAGCGTGTGGGGGTTACTTCCTGAATGAATTCAGAGGCAGCATCTTTTGCGTTTGCACTTAACGTTGAGCCCAAACCCTTGGGAATCGATTCACGAATGTAGATACCGTATTTTCTCTAATAATGACCCCTCTCTAATGATGACACCCCCCTTATTTTTGACTAGGATTTCAGATTTAAGGCCATTTTCGATTGACAATTTCGGAATTTTTGAGGGTTGAAAAATAATGACCCCGGGGTCATTATTTAAGAATATACGGTATCCACCGTTCTTTTTTATGCAATACTCACACTATTTGAGTAAATGATCAGTTGATTAAGTTTCCAAGTGTATTGTCATAAAATATGTCGATGACTTGAAGCTACAAAAATTCAAAAATAAATAGAGTTAAATTTTTTTTAATAAAGTAGTAAATGAGATTTTTCACACGCCGCTGCCGCCGCCGCTCATTTTTGACCCGTCGCTGCCGCCGCCGCTGTCATTTTTTCCCGCCGCTGCCGCCGCCGCTGCCGCTGTTTTTTGGTCCTTCCGCCGCCGCCGCCGCTTTTTCCGCCGCTGCCGCTGTTTTCTGACAGCCCGCCGCTCGCCGCCGCCGCTGCCGCTGTTTTTTTTTGCGTGTCCAAGTATGATTGACATATGGTATTTAATTTTTGTTGCACGTCACAATATTGTCAAAAAACGGGCATCTGGCAAATTCTGTCCACGCGTTTTATTTTTCAATCAACTGTGATTTCTTGAAGTTGACGACAGCCCCTTTTTCAACTTCTCGGATTCGATCTCGGTTTGTCTTCAAGTGTCGCAGTTCTGATTTTCAACTTTAAAAACTACTCATAAGCTGTTGTTATTGACAGAGTTTCGGCTCTCTTCGCTTAATGGTGTCATCCACACACTCTTTTGTGCTGTGACGCACCTCAAACTCGAAATTCAGTAGTTCTCGAATAATACGTTGATTTTTTCCATACTGCCGTCAAAATGTAAAAGTTTGTATGAAAATGATAGCTTAGTTAATAACGAAGATAACTTTGAAAAAAACTTTTCATTTAGGACTTAAGTTCATTTAATTTTAATACCAGTCCAGAAACTTATCCGCCAAGCTAATATTTCAAATAAAAAAAATCGTGTCGCATTTCGTTTTGTCGCTGTTTGTAGCGAAAAGTTTTTTTTCCACATATCATCTTTAACACGGTAAAGGCCGTGCGTACTAAACCATGCATTTTGTGTAGTATTTAACGCTGAACAGGATCGCTGAAAATATTTCGGAAACGGGAGGGATTCCAACGGGTAAAACGGCTTCTGAAGTTTTATCACGAACTTCTTCAAATCTGCTCACCTTTTAGCAAATTTTTTAGTTGGCCACTACTAAGCTAATCCAAATCTAGCCTCTAGTTAACGTAAATCTTTTTAACGTAACTTTTGACCGGTTCCATTCGTACAATTAATTCTCGATTAAGCGTAAATTCGAAAAATAGTCTTCGAAATTCTATTGGGTTGATTCATAATTAATGCAGATTTTTGTTGCCTTATGATTCTTTTTGATCTACTTCTTCTTTAAATTTGCTTTTTCGTTTCAAAGTATGCCCTCGCTTTCAGCTAAGAAGAACGCGCGTCGAAAACCACCTTCACATTCGCCATATCATGCTCTACCACTTCAAGAAAGGATGGAGGGCAGCGGAGTCTGTTAGCGATATTGTCGAACTCTTGAAAATCGTGTATCCAATCCATCAATGAGAAAGGCTGGAATTGCTCGAACATCCTCCGTATTCACCAACAGAAGCTCCAACAGACTACCACGTCAACCGGTCTCTAAAGAATTGGCTAGCGGGAAGGTCTTCGAGGATCTGAACGAACTTGTTGTTGATCTCAAAGCGGATTGCATCCAAGAATGCTCGCTTCTTTGCTCGCGGAATTCATCAACTGCCAAGTAAATGGGAAGCTTTTATCGATGTTGATGGCGAATATGCCCAGAGTGATCCTTTAGAAATGTTTATGATTATGCTTTCAAATGTTTTGTTGTCGAATAAAGTTAGAATAAAAAATCCGCATTAATTATGAATCAACCCAATAATTAACAAGGGAAGTACTAGAACTGACGATTTTAAGAAACATTGAGTTTTTTTCAATATTTCTGCTATACTACCTGAATTAAGTGTGAATCTGTAACGATAGCTCGATATGATCAGTAAAGCAGTATAACTTTCTAACGAAAAGTGCCTAAAACCATGATACGGGTACATGGCTTTGCTAGAGTATAGAATTCTTTCGCGCAATACTTAATTTTCCTCAAGGGGCGTGATCCTTCCTCAAGGGGCGTGAACCCTGAACAGGCCTAGAAAAATTTGGTTTTCGAATATCCGAAAAAGTATTTCTTGGTTTCGCCTTCGTCAAACAAATAAAAAAATAAAAAAATATTCAAAAAAATATTTTTTTATTGGCGCTAAACAATTTTATTATGTGTTTCAACACGGTTTTTGTAAAAAGAGCCTCTAGGCATGTTTTTCATCAGGAATCTTGCTTAATTGAATAAATTTATTTTTATCGGTTTTGGCATCGAAATTTACTTAAGAACGCTTTAGCGCTAATTGGAATTTTTTTTGAATATTTTTTATTTTTGTCTTGTTCGATCAAGATAAACTTTTTCGGATATTTGAAACCCAAATGTTTCTAGGCCTATCAGGCGTCAAGAATAACGATTTCACGGGTGTTCGCCACTTGAGGAAAATTGAGTTTTGCGCTAGAAGAAGGCCGAAAGAATTCTGTACTCTAGCAAAACCATGTACCGGTATCATGCTTTTAGGCACTTTTGAGGAGGGATTTTTCCTGCTTTTGCTGATTACATCGATCTATCGTTACAGATCCACACACGACTCATAACACACAGACAAAGACAGGCGGGAGAAATTCCCTTCGCTTTGAAAGGCGGCGAAAAGGCGGCATCCCCCTTTTGGACCCCTGTACTATTCCAAAAAACTCACTGCATAAAGAGTTGACTGTAACATAGATCTCTGTTTAAATTAAACTATGTTCGACGTAACTTTTTGCCGGTCTCTTAAATTACGTTAAAAAGAGGTTGATGGTATAAGCTAAAAATCTAAAATGGTGGTAACAATTTTTTTTATACGAGGTTTAAGATTTAAAAAAATTGCTTTCAAATATTTTACCTCAGAATTTTCTGCAATATATTGTCTCCTATAGCTTCAATATAAACTATATTACTAAATAATAAAAATTCCAGTTGGGAGGAGTGTTTTAAATAAGCAATTAAATAGTCATCATACAAATAAGAGATAAAACCATGGTCTATTTGCAAATACTTCAGATTAGGCGAAATAATCGCCTGAAGATAACCTTGTTCGTCATGCTTTAAAAGTTGAGCCACTTCTTGTACTCGAAGGCACTCCAATTTAGTAGAGTTGCACAGAATTTGCATAAACAGATGTTGGAGCTTCTCTATCTAAGAAATATAAGATTTATTACTTTATACTTTACTTTAATATTATGCATTACCGTAATTCCTCTAATAAGCCGGCCCCCCTGTGATTCAAAATCGTGTTCTTGGCATTGTATTTTTGACCCATTTTTTTGAAGACTCCTCTTTGGCAAGTTACCCCTCAACTTGTAGCCAGTGAGATGAGCTACAAAATAGATGGTGACGTGTCTAACAGTGGTCTTCAAAAAATAGGTCAAAGACACGATGCCAGAAACCCGTTTTTTTAATTTAGGGGGGGGGCGGCTTATTAGAGGAATTACGGTATTTGTCAATTTTGATGTTGGCCCCTCTTTTGTTTTTTAATTTTATTTATAGCAATAACATAAAACGTTTTTTTACACTTTCTTTAAACTTTCGTTTTTTATATTCGATAATATGCTTACGATGCATTGCACTAGGCAATTAAAAATAAATATCGACTGCAATAAAAATAGGAATTTCTGCAAATTAGCAGTGAACTTAAGAAAAACAGGACCAAGGGCACCAAGGGAAGAAATCGGTGCCCATTTTAACTGTGGCCCATAATTCCGAGAAAAACTCTTGATCATACAATGCATAAAGAGTCTGTCTGTTTTTGCTACGACTAGTGATGTATTTTTGCGATTTTTCGCTCCGGCTCCAAAATCTTAGTTTAAAAAATTTGCTCCTGCTCTTGCTCCGGCTCTTGACTTTGAAAAATTTGCTTCGGCTCTGGCTCCGAGCGAAAGCCAGAGCCAGAAAATTATACGTATATACTTGCTATACGAAAGTGAAATATGAATAAGGATTTGAATTTTCTCTGAATATGATGTCAGTTATATAATTGATAGTTCAAATTAACTTACTTTAACTTTAACAGCCAAAGAAATAAGCTGAGATGAGTAATATTTTCCAATCTGTTCCAAATGCCATTTATCCAAAGGTTCATCTATCCTTAAGTGTTTTAAAAGAGGCATAAAGTGGAAGTAACGTCCAAATCTAGTGTTTACACCGATTCCTTGTAGATGGAGTTCTGTTAGATAGGGACCACAACGTTGGATTATTGCTGAGAAGGCGCCTAGCTGAAATTGCAACAGATTTTGGGCCGGGCAGAGCACTTTCCGCAACCCAAAAATTTTTATGCGAGAATTGTAACTCGACCAAACGGGACCGATTTTTTGACCTTGAGCGGATGCTTGATCTGGTTACCAAGCAGCTTTTTACTTGATTTATTTCACAAATAAATGCAATCAACAAATAAATGCAAAACACGATCACGACAATCAAGGCAGTGTCAAATGGGTGAGAAATGACAGACGGCGTGAGCAACAAGCGATGAGATGACAGCCGACGAGCGAAAAATGATGGAACAAGCAAGTCGTGCCTTGAAACCACTAAAAGAACGGTAGAGAGCAGACACAGAAAGCACAAAGGCTGATCTAACAGTGATGTCCGACGGATTGACAAGCTGAAAGCACATTTGAACGTGGTCACGACAGAGATGACAGTAATTTGGAGTCCGATTTATCATTGACTATTCAATGTCAGCGCAAGACGACAACTAAGACTTTTAAAATAAAATAATAATATAATATAATAAAAATTTATATAAATATATGAAGCGCAGTTCAAGACTACAAAACGTAGTTGACAAAAAAATTTGAATCAGATTGTCAATTTTGGTCTTATAAAAAACATTCTTGAAAAAATGAGAAAATTGGCGCTAGTAGCGAATACCCCCCCCCCCCAACAAATTTTTTTTCAAAATCAGGTTTAACCATTTCTAAGTAATTCAAATGCGCTGAAAACGATAAAAAACGTGTTTTCGGCATTTTCTGGCCTAAAAAGTTGATTTTTGGAAAAAAAAATTTTTTGACCAAAATTCGACTTTTGCCTTGGGGACCAAGGTTAACCACCTAAAAATGGTACTAGAGTCCTAAAAAGATGAATTGAACATAGTTTTTTAGCTGGGCCTACCGCATAAAGAAACTCTGGTATGCATGCTTTTTTCATGCATCCAGAGTCACTTTCGAGTGATTTGTGTCTAAGGTATGGGTGTGCGCATCTCAACTCCAAGCCCCAACCCCCTGCGCCCCGAAGGGGGCGCAGGGGCTTGAGAGTTAGAGATGCCGCATTCACTTACCTTAGAAATAATTCCGAGCAAGACTCTTGATCATAAAATGCATAAAGAGACTCTTTTGCCTAGCTCCAGTGACAAAACGAGGTAGAATACCTGGTCCCCAAGGCAAAAAGTCGAATTTTGGTCAAAAATTTTTTTCCAAAAATCAACTTTTTAGGCCAGAAAATGCCCGAAAACACGTTTTTTATCGTTTTCAGCGCATTTGAATTACTTAGAAATGGTTAAAACTGATTTTGAAAAAAAATTTGTTGGGGGGGGTATTCGCTACTAGGGTCGAAAATTTAAAAAAGAATTAAGAAAACTTGAATTTCAGTTATTTGAACTTTCTGTAAAATAGAAATAGAACTTTCTGTAAAATAGTTTCGTAGCTCTTTAACTGCGCTACAAGCTAGTGCTATATTTTTTTTAAATTTCTGAAAACGCTATCGTGTTCTCCATGAAATTCTACCTCAGGAGAGACAAAAGTCACGCATGACCCGCTGAGTGTTAACACTCTGATTCCAATGTGTTAGATTTGCATCTATGGAATCGCAATTTCATGCTGAGCACGATGATTTTTATTTTCTCCGAAAGCTTGTTTAAGTAGGTGAAACCATCATTTTAAAAGTGCGGCCTTCAAAAAATCAGTACTCAGGTGCTGAGTGCTATAACTTTTTTTAAACAAAAATACTATTTGAATATTTTATTGTCTTGAAAGGAATTTAAAATTTGGCAGTAAGTTTTGGTATCGACACCATTTTATAAGCAAATCGACCACGCTGAGCACGAATTGATGTCAGAATTTCAAGTTAAAATTTGAAGTTAATTTCAAGTTGATGTTTAAGATTTGAATTGTTAAAAAAACAATGAAAGAATGAACAGTTGAATTTGTCGGACAAAAGCCACCTTCATTTCTTCGGTGAAGTCAATCCCTAAAACTTCGCGTATTAATCAGACGACAATCCACATTAGTATAGAGAAGTCCTTTGCGGGTTTTATTTTAATAAAAGGAAGGAGAACCAAAATTGCTTCTTTCAATCAGAGTCTGGGTTTCGACAACCTGCCTTGAAACTTTTGTGTTGTTGATAACAGTGTTATAGGGCATATTTGGTATCAAGCAAATTCCTAGATTTTTTTCAATACAGAAAAATGTCGACGATTGGTTGAAAAATGAAAAAGCTATGATGCTTGAAATAGTTCAAAACATTTGCCGAAACCAGTATTTGTTGAAATTTCCATGATTTTTTTTTGTTATAATGTGTCAAATAAGTTTTTCCTAAGATTTATGTGTTCCCAAACTTACTGTTCTTGCTGCTCTTGGTTGCTTGTAAATTTCTGAATTACTTAGCGCTTGCTTGTAAATATTCCACGTTTCGTCCGAAGAGCTTGCTAGTATAAATGGAGGCATTTTGTCATCTTTTAAAGTCTGAAATAAAACGTTACAAGTCATACTGTATTTCCCTAATTAGCGCGCACGTCTAATCAGCGCACATGCTCTAATAAGCGCGCACCCCCAAGGCGGGTTTGAAAATATAAGCGCGCATGCTCTAATAAGCGCACCAATTAGCGTTTACACCCATTTTGGCGAAAATTGCATTTTCATGAGAAAAATTATTCACAGTTTGTATTTTGAAAAGACTATTCGAATTGTTCTCTTGCTGTTAATTGCTTGATACAATCTTTGACTATTTCAGGCTGATGAAGTTTAGCAGCTCAGATGATGAAGAAGTCTTGATGCCGTAAAATCTCAAGTCCTAAACGTCGGAGTTCAAGCTATAGGTTGTCAAGTACACAAAAAAAGAAAAGTTCGAGACGCAGCTACCAGAAGAGGATGTCCGCTCACATCAAAGATCTCAACATACAATTGGCAGCCTGGCTTAGAAAGCGCCGATGAAAAACTTCGCGTCTCGAATTCGATTCTGCAGCAGCAGGCCCTCAAGATGTTCAACGCGGAGAAGGATGAGGAAGGTTTCGAGGTTCGTTCTTCTTGTTACTCTTTGCAAATATTTGAAAAGACTTCAAAAATTTTTTCCCCTTTCGACGAAACCCTTCCGGCGGAAAATACATTGATGAGGGCATTAATAAGCTGAAGAAGTGGACAAGGAACAAGATGACGAAAACGGCTACCTGAGCTACGAATCTCTTCAATTCGAGTATGATCTCAATTATTTACTCGAACTATCATATTGTTTGATTGATTGTTCATTGTTTGCGGTTATACAATTTGAACAAAATGGGTTCTTTATGGTTATCGGAATACCCGATTCTTACGCATAATTGTCTTGCCACGACTGAGAAAGACCTTATACACAGAGTAAATGTTTACGTATATCATTTTTTATTACAATTTATTATCTTATTATGTGCACAATACAGCTATTAAACAGGAAAAGATTAACGAGGAATATTGAAAGGAAGATTGGGAGGATATAGTTCAGCGATATCTTTGAGGAGCTCTTCAAATGGATCCTTTTCTTTGGCACGATTTCTCCACCAGAATTCTTCCAAGCAGGAAACGAGATGATGACGAGCCGTACCACTTTGATTCTTATTTCGCCTTTTTGACGATCGCCAAAGTCTTTCCACGGTGTTGGTGTGAGCTCCGGATGAAGGATCAAATAGACTTATTCATCGAAATGTAATAAGTGTAAGAAAGCTTTTAGATAACATACCGAAATTCTTTTTGTGATTGACTGACAGGTGCGACAGTGTGAGTTTATTGCGCTCCAATCCATTGTAGCCCTTCCATAGGTCCGAGATAATGATTGATTGCGGATCAATTCTTCGACTGATGACTTCTTCCAGGGTAGGCGCATCTCTAAACAATGTAAAAAATAATACTTAAACGGACAGAAAAACATTCCAAAAATACCGCTTTTCGATAACCTCCATAAAAACATCACGTGTTTCACGACAAATACCGCCGAAGACCCAAGTTGTTGGAAACAAACGACCCTTTTGGTATTTGCGATGAGTATACGCTGTTTCATCGACTTCAACGGTCATACCAGACCTCCTTTAAAATCATTAAATTCAACATACCAACAGAGATTTCGAGATTTACCGATAATTCCTGTTGTTCGTCGAAGTACTTCGTGGCAGATTTGACGCATATAAGAATTATAGTCAACAGCAGCATTCGGTTGAATTTCAAGTTCCCTTTGGCACCATTTGATTGAGGTCAAGTCGTAAGCCCAGCTATAGATAAATGCAACAATCTTCTCGAAAGGAAGCCGCGTGTCCTTAATCAAAACATATCATATAAATTAAATAGAAGGAGTAGCAATAAAAGCAGACCTCAAACCAATTATCTTTCCTCATGTTGATCTTCTGCTGACATTGCTTCACATTGCATTTCCAAAAGATCCTTGAACAAAATAAAGCTTCATAGGATGGCCATTCTTGCATATTCTGCTCGTTGGAAGGAGTCTGCGCAGCTGAAAAAATACGACAGATTCTTTCTCTCCTCTTGGCAGGTCACGGAATTTCATTTCTAAAAAATAAAAATAGAAACATTCAGCAAAATTTATACAACATTATGGAACAATAATCACAGTAAAACAAACAAAAAACTGAAAAGACATATTTCTGTTCCGAACATCATTACAATTAAAAATAGACACTTACACACATTTACTTTGTGTATAAGGTCTTTCTCAGTCGTGGCAAGACAATTTATGCGTAAGAATCGGGTATTCCCGATAACCATAAAGAACCAAATTTTCTTTGAACATCTTCTCTTTGGTGAAAAAAATTCGGTCTGAACAAGCGAAATATAAGCGCGCCTGTTCTAATAAGCGCGCATTCTAAAGGGGTTTGAAAAAATAAGCGCGCATGCGCGCTTATTAGAGGAAATACGGTAATTAGGTACGCTTTGACAACAACAACAACCTTTTTGTTTAATTCTTCAACAAGCTTTTCTATTTTCCAATGAGTTTCCAAGTTATTCCAAGGTTCTTTTAAGCAAAGCATTTTGCGGGTGAACTTCAGTCTTTTGACTTTTTTCCATGCTTGTTGTTTACCTGCAAGTTTCCAGTAACTACAAACTCCTTCTATTTGGACACGTTGGCGGTAGTTGAGGTGCTCGAATATATGGGCCTAAATCACGAAGTTTTGATTGCATTATTGATTTGATCTTGAATTGATTTGATCTTGATCTCGCATTGATCTTGAATTTTTTTAAAGGACACTTGACAAAAAAAGTTATTTTTTACTAATTTTTAGTGAAAATGCCAGTTTATTCAGTGCTCATTTTAAAATAAAATAAATATTTCAAAGTCGTATTTTAAAAACAGAATAGGCTTGTGGTTCTAAAAAAGAAATTTTTTAAAAAAGTGCGCTTGTATAGAATACCCCCTAAAATCTGACCTTCCCAAAATCGCTGTAACTGCACTTTGGAACAGCAAATTTAGGCTCAGGGGTAGGCCAGCGTACGCAAGTTGTGACTATTAAATGTCTTACGCACTTTTTTCTGGGTCTGGGACAAATAATTGGGTACTCTTTACTTAAGTTTTAAAAGAAAAAGTTTATAGAGGAGGGGGGGGGTATTCGCTATTAGGTTTAAAAAAGTTAACAGATGACAATTCTAAGGTCAGATTCTTGCTTAAGATGATAATTAAGGGTCGGTTTATACTCAGCTGAAAGTAAATAGCACTTACTCTCACCATATAAGTTACTCCTAAGTTGAGGCTAGACTTACCGGGTAACTTTACCTTGGAGCGATGGTCAAAATTGACCCTTGAAAAAGATCCTCGATTATCCGATTCTTCAGAATCGGATAAACGAGGGCTGAAAAAAAGGAACAAAAGAGAGAAGATACCTGGAATGGTAAATATACTCTCGGCTGAGGGTAATAATAACGACCCCCAACTTTTTGTGGTGAAAATTTTGCCAGATTTTGTAGACTCATTTTTTGGCTAATGATCAAGTAAAAAACAAGGCTCACTCCGAATAGGATACAAAATATTTTGGAAACAATTGATTAGGAATAAAATTCATTTGAGGAAAATTTGAACTGAGAACAAACTTGTCCTGGAGAGAATTGTTTTGAAAATAACGTTTTGATATTAAAATGCTTTTAGAATTATTTGATTTCGGAAATAACAGACTGAGAACAATTTATTGTGAAACCCCCAAGTAACATCTCTCCGCCTGTAACAACCCCTCCCCTCTGAAATACGGCTCCCCGTGTATAACCCGGTTATTTCAGGGAGGTTATTCGGGTATGTTTTTAGGATCTTGATTTTGCATAATATTTTAGTCGGATCATGAAAATACGAAGAACCACCTAAAAGAAGCTGAAAACTCAATGATCTGGAATGTCACGTTTTCGCCAAAATTGAATTGCATGGATTTCCTAACGTTTGACTAAGATTTAGAAAAATTTCACGCACAATCTTGTTCAGCATAAAATTCTGAGTCATAATCGATGAAATTACAACAAACCATTCTCGTGTCAAAAAATAGCTGTTGTGAAAATGAAAAAATTACCAGGATTTCTATTGGAAGTTCATTAATGTTGGTTTGATTCATTCAGATAATCTTTAAATAAAAGATAAATATGAATAAAGTAAGAAATAATTTCAAAAAATACTCGACAGAAGAAAAAGCGGTAGATTAGGAATATTAAGTTCAGAATAAATGTTAAAAAATATACGGTTGCATTGCCAAAGCTAGTATTTCCTCTAAAATCCTCTCAATTTTCAGGGCATCGACGATGATGCGATAAAACAAAACTTGTGTAAGGCTAAAATGTACTACACTGGACTTGCACAAATGATGTTTTTCGACGTAAAACAGTGAAATTTGTACAAAAAACGTTTTTGAATGTTGGAAAGCACTTCCGAAAAAAAATTTCGATCAAAATTTGACTTTTGTCTTGGCTTATCCAAGTTCGCGGAGCTATAGAGTTTGAGATGCGCGCACTTACTTATGTTGGACATGATTCCGACATGATTCAGACTTTTAATTGAAAAGGCTCTTTTGTCATGCTAAAGACATAATAAAATTATTTAGCGCCAATTTAAAAACATTTTTCGAATTTTTTGTCGTTTTTATTGCCTTGGTCCCCAAAAATCTAATTTTAGCCATTTTTTTCTGGAATTGCTTTCCCACACTTAAAAACACATTTTTGTACAAATTTCATCGTTCTACGTCGAAAAAACATCATTTGTGCGATTTTGACCGAGTCTCGTGAAGTGCTCACTTGTGTAGAGCTCAAAGTTTGATTAGCATTAGTGTTGGGCGATAAGATTCGAGCGAGAATAGAGAACGAGAAAGGCAAATTTTCGAGAATCGAGAATCTCGATGAAAATTTTTCGAGAATCTCGTCGAGAACGAGAAAAATTTAGTTCTGGAAATAATACTCTTTCGCCCGTGGGGAAAAAAAGTTCTCGAAAATGTCGAGAATCTCGACGAGGAAAAGAAAATGGTCCAGCGAGAAACGAGAACGAGAAAAAAATTTTTCTCGTCTCGAGCCCAACATTAATTATCAATATCAGAATTGTTGAATTTGTCCTAACTATAAACTGGGTATAATCTAGACCTATCATTGTTTTTCAAGATAATAGATTTCAAAAACAATAAAAAAGCAAAAGTGATCGTAAAAAACGTCCCTGTGACAAATTTAAAAAAGGTGGGGCTCAAAAAAAGAAAGAGACATGAAAAATCGATATTCAAAGATAAAACAGAATGGAAAAAGAATTACTGTACGTTTTTAGCATTTCGGTTTGCTTCGTTTTTGATCTTTTGCTTGCAGTTTATGTCCTTGCATTTGAGGAAATCAAGGCGTACTTGGAAGTAGTCAGTCAACAGTCAGTCAAGCCTTCAAGGCAATAGATTTTTGGAACGGCGCCAGTGCAGAGCCGTACCTAATCCTGAAGACGCTGGCACTAATATCCTAGCCATTTTCGCCAGCTCAGCCGGTTTTTAAAGGATGTTTTCTCAGTTAAATCTTGCAACGAGCAGCCCCAAAGGGAGATCTTGACCAAAACTAATTACACACAAGTTTTGTTAAACTTTTACCAAGGATACATTGTTTTCATTACATCCGTGCTGCATATTGTTAAGGAATAAAAATGAACGAAAAATTGCTGTCTTTATAAGAATGATGAAAACAATGAGGTGCGCACTGGCAACGGCCGGATGTTCCGAGATTCACATCACTGGTTGTGAGTGCGTCTGAATCACATATTGTCTCGTAGTGATTAAACTATTCAATAGCCTCTTCAAGTATTCGACGGTCTTCTAAATGCAGTAAAAGCAGGGTTGCCATCTGACTTTTTAAAAAAGATTTGTTCTTTTTTCAAAAACTTTAAGCTTTTTTATTTTTATAAAATCTAAAAATCTAAAGTTTCAAGCAAAATCTTTTTTGCTTCAAAATGGCAATGAGCGCCGGATAAAATTACCCTCTTCCTTCAAAAATGGTCAAAACCTTCTTTTTTGACCATCTTTCTTTTTTAAATTTTTTGAGATGGTAGCCCTGAGTAAAAGCCCTTTGCAGCAGTCATTGAAAGTTAAAGCCTCTTTAACGATGATGCTCTGTCATCGTTATTCTGCAAAGAAAACTGGATCCAACAATTTTTCACGCCGCAGTCTCATGGTCAAACCGAGTACATTATAGATATAATCAAGCAGGCTTGTAAAAATTGAGAAGGAAGGGATGAGATTGATCATTTCCTTGTCTGCTACAGAGAGATCCCGTGTTATTCTGCTCCCGATGGCAAGTCTCTATCTGAAGCATTAATTGGTCGAAAGCTCATGCCAGCATTATCTCTTTCTCGTCTGTAGCACGTGGAAGAATTGCTGAAGTGGGTTTTTAAGGCATTAAGTTTCCAAAAGCAGCTGTTCTGTTCAAGTGATGTACTTTTATTAGTCCATTTTAACTTGAAACAACTGCAGATTCAACATAAATAAAATAGAGCTTTATTGTCTTTACTTGGTAATTTTATAATTGTTCAGCATGCACAATCTGCCCTGCTTCTTCATGAATAACAAAAAAAACTTCTGTTTGCAAATAAAATTATTCCATTCAGTAGTATTCCATGCAGACGTCTGTAATTTATCATGACTATAAGTGGGTGAGTATGAGTACATGTCTATTGAAGTGCTCCAAGGAGTAGTAGCCATATTGTATAACCTAGTGTTCCAGTAGTCGTGGTTCCAAAAGCTTTTCCAACAGCCAGCATATCCCATATCAACAATAGCTGGGCGCTCTTGACAGTTCCAATGGAAATTGTTGAAGTGCTTAGCGAAGGGTCATTGTCTCGTGCTGGATTTGCACTTGAACAACTATTTTCCAGTATATGGTCTTCTTTTGCGGCCTCTCTTTTTCTAGTTCATTTTTTTCTTGATCTGGTGGTCCTAGAGAAAAGCTTTGCTGTGATTATTTAATTGATTCTTCACAAAATACATAGATTGAGCTTTACTTTCAAGAACATCTATAGCATATTGTTGTACTAGCGAATATTTAAAATCTTTATTTTCTTCCTCTTTTGTGTTCTTTTCCTTGCCTTTATTATTGAAAAAGTTAAGATTTATAGTCTTAGAAATAAAAAATTTGGATTTTTTAGTGCTGTTGAATATTATTTTTCCGTATTCTTTGCAGCAATATTCAGCTGTTGTGGGTGCAATGTCCATAATGTTTTAATTTAAAAACCAGACCAGAGATTGTTAGATCAATTAACGTCGTTAACTAAAAAAATACATTTTAAAACATAACTAAAATAAAAATGTTCATTAAAAAGTATAGAGGTCAAATTTCTGAAAAGATTTAAAAAAAGGGAAAGTGAGTGTAAAAACAGAATGGTCATAGATTATCCAAAGCTTTTCTATTTATCGAGATGCAGCCAAGCGTTTCAGTATTCTACAGACCAGTAAAAGTAGTATTTAAATGAGATGCTTTAAAAATATTGAAAAATGGAAATAGTTTTTAGAGAGATCGCCAAAACTCATAGAATTAACAGTGATTCTTTGAAAAGCTATGAGAAGTCATAAGCCCTACTGAATAACGCATTCTAGAGAGCTGAAAATTATTTTCAACTTTTTCATCTTAAAGCAAAAAACAAACGCTTTTTCTGCTGACTGTTAGAAATCTGAAGCTATAGCTTAACCGATGGCTAAGAATAAGAACAATAAGAGAAGCTACCTAAGGCAAAAGGATGAAATCGAAGACTATAAAGAAAGCAATGGAACAGCCAGTGTTTTGCTGAGGACACTTTTTGGACCTGTGAATGAGAGTGAGTGAGAATAAAATTTGTCCTCACAGGCTGTGAGTGAAAGTGAGTGAGATTCTTAATGAAATTCTCGCTCGGAGTAAGCTCATCGAAAAACTGGAATAGTGATACAGATGAACCAAAGCCAGAAAAGATATTTGCCTTCAAGTGCCTTCGTCACCGAAATTCTGCCCTTCAATTCTTTAAAGTTTGATAACTTGATGATTAACTTATCCCACAAGAAGTAAAAACATCGAGTGATGTCGAAAATGTTGCGCGGAAACATAAAAAAGTCTGCTCATGCACGCTGCTCCTCTCAATCTATCAAGATGGTTGCGAAAACTGCGCTTTACAGTCTTTGTGGAGCAAACCTTGATAAAGTCAATAATTTCTCAAGCCTTGCGCTGTTGATTTTCACAACACGAGCTAAAAACGTTTGAGAACATAAGAGGAGTAAACAATTGAAAAAAGATCCCTGAATTATTTTTCATAATGTTTTCATAAACAGAAATTGACACAGAAATGCAATGATCAAAACCACCAGAGCTTTTTCTCAGAATTTCACCTTTTTGGTCACATTGTGACCTTGAGAACAAAAATTTTGGCTTCATGATTTGTTTTCTCATTCACTCTATCGGCTCATCAGATATTTCGAAATACCAGTTTATAGACATTTTTCTTTTTTCTCCGACATCTTCGAAACACATATTTATATTTAAAAACCGAAGTAATAGGAGGATTGATGAAACTGTGTGAAATTTTTGTGACCCTGAATGTGACCGAAAAGTAACATTTTGCCAACCTTGAAAATGACTCATTTTCTTAATTTCTGAAAGAAGCAAATTTTCTCAACGCTTAGTAAAGTTCGCAATATCGCCTAATTAGGCGATATTGCGAACTATAATGCTTAGTGATAAAATTTTTACCGAAAAAATTTATTTTTGGCACAAAAATGCAATTAGAGGGCTATCCAACGAAAATAATGAGCACTTTGTCTTTTCTAAAAAAAATTTTATGAGCAAATCAATATTTAAAAAATTATTGCACGATGTATGAGTGTACTATTGTAAATGCATTTTCATCATGATAACAACTATATTAGTCAAAAATAGTTACTTTATCAAGTTACATAAATAATGAAATGTCTTCTTCTTCTCTTGATAAGCTAAGAGTCGACTGAAATAATTATAAATATTTTACAAAAAAAACGTTTGTAACGGGTGACCAATAAGTTCTTTACGGACTTAAAGGAAGACACACTTTAGGGGGGGGGGGGGATATTTTAACTAGAGAATGGAATTTTGTGACCTTAAGTTAATTTAATTTTTATTTTTAACACCTAATTTTTTTACAGCAATCGAAATAACCATGAATCCACCCGACAAAAAACACACAATAGAAGTTTCGAAATAAAAAATGGCTCAATTGCAGTTTAGGCATCCTAAAAAGTTTAGGCATCCATAGAAGTTTAGCCATCCAATGAATAGTTCCATAAAAAATTCGACTTTTTTAGAAGTAGTCGAAAAGCATTTTAAAGCAATTATTTTGCTGTGAAAAAACCTAAAAGCAAATTCTATGGAACTTTGGGCTGTAATGGGATGGGAAGAAATAATGAAAAGCCAATTATTTGAACCCCTCTCTACCTAGTTTTTGACTGTTTTACCATGTTTTTCAACTTGGACCGTGGCTAAAATCAACTTTATATACGTTTTATGATCAAGAGAACTTCTCGGAATCATGTATAAGGTAAGTGAGTGCGCGCATCTCTAACTCTCAAGCCCCTGCTCCCTTTTCGGGGCGCAGGGGGCTTGGGGCTTGGAGTTGAGATGCGCACATCCACATACCTTAGACGCAAATCACTCGAAAGTGACTCTGGATGCATGAAAAAGCATGCATACCAGAGTTTATTTATGCGTAGGCCCCAGTATTCGAAACTATGTTCAACATCTTCATTTTTTGCTAATTGTCCTCTTATATAAGTGACCCTGTTTTGTCCCTTCACCTCCCATACAGCCTTTCGTCCCTTTCTGAATTACTTTTATAGTCTCTTTATAGCAAAAATATTACTTGAAATGGTTTTTAGATACTTAAAAAAACATTATTTTTAGAGGTACAAGCCAGAAAGTGCTTAAGCATGCAGGTATAAGCAAGTACCTTATTAGATGAGGGAGGGTCGCATGGTGACTGTTAGAGTAAAAACAAGTAGCGCGAAATTTTCTCGAATCCCAAAATTAACATAAAATCCCAAAATAACATTCCAACTGTTCAGAGTAATATGATCACCTTGCTACAATAATACAGATAAGCTTCATATACTGAATGAAAGATAAGATTTAAGGCTATAACTAACGAAAAGATATTAGATATATTGGGTTGGTGCATAATTAACGTCGGTTTTTTTATTTGCACACTATTCAACAACAACCCAAATATAAGTCCGCCTATAACATTTCTGAATATTATTCTGGAGCATATTCACCCTTTACATCAATAACAGCTTCCCATTTGCTCGGTAGCCGATCAATTCCGCGAGCAAAGAAGTGAGCATTTTTCGACGTAATCCACGCTTTAATATCGGCCACAATTTCTTCTAGGTTATCGTAAATTTTTCCAACGACCATCCCTTCTCAAAGTGATAAAGCAGGATATGACGAATGTGCAAATGATTTCTCAAAAATTTATTTAATATGTGTGAGCAAAAACAGAATGAATTAAAATGTCAGGTGTTCACTAAATTAACACAACAAAAAAACTGACGTTAATTATGTACCAACCCAATACAATAACAATCAAAGTGCCAAAAAATAAGGCTTTGAAATCCGCAAAGAACTTGTTGATCACCCGTTAAAAGACCATGCTCACGGTGGTCTGGTTTTTCCCCAGCCAATTCAAAAAAAATTCTTTATGATTGGGTTTTTATACGCATTTTCAACTTGGTTTCTAAAAAACAAGGCGTATAATTTTATTTAAGGTTTAGTTTTGTTAGAAACCAAGTAAAAAACTCGTACAGAAGTTCAATGATGAGGAATTTTTTTGATTTGGCGGGGGTCACCAGATCACCATGAGCATTCTTAATTATATAATAGAAAAGTTTCGTCTAAAAATACTCACATAGTTCTTGCTCCGAATGCTTTCTCCATAATTTCCCGTAAAACAACACTTCGAATACGCCAAAAGGGTGCCGATAATCACATAAAGCCAGGTAATACGATGTTTTGCCGTATCTATCACACTTGAAAACTAAATCCCATTATCAATATGGCCAAGGTAATACTCGAGCTGTAAGAGAAACTATTTAAGCAAGAAAAAGTATATAGTTGCCTGGAATTGTTTTTGTATTTACCTTATTTTTTATCAAGCCCATCTCTTACGTTTTTTGGTTTATGGCACAAGAAGTTGAATGTTTTAAAATTTAAGCTGACTATTTTTGTTTTTGCAATAAAGTAGAACTTCGATATAACGAACCCCCTGGGGCGGGAATAATGTTCATTACCGTATTCTCTCTAACAAAACCACACCCCCTGTTCAAATCGTGTTTTTGGTGTTGCGTTTTTGACCCACTTTTTGAAGAGTGCTTTCATGCAAGTTACCCCCTATTTTGTAGTCAGTGAAATGAGCTACAAAATGAAGGGTAACTTGCATGAGAAAAGTTTGTAAAAAGTGGGTCAAAAGCACAATACCAAAAAGACGATTTCGAATTAGGGGGGGGGTGTGGTTCTATTAGAGAGAATACGGTATATCGAGGGTTTGGTCATATAGAGATTTGACTGTAGCAGAAATGAAGGCCATCGTTTATAAATTGGGATAAATACGTGTGTAACTGCGGAAAAAAATTTAGAAAAGTTTGATGCGGATTTCAAGGTAGCTATTTACTCAATTAACCGGCGTTTAACCAACTGGGTCAACGACAAATTAACCGATCGTCTCCTACCCTAATAGCAACCTAACGTATTCATTCTAAAAATTCGCATGAATGAGTTATATTTCAACCTATAAAAAATCGGTCCATCCCATCATTTTCAGTTCCTTAGCCGAAATCTAATCGGTACAAAACATTCGATAAATAGCAATGTAAAACGTTTTGTCTGGATCAGTACATACGTGACTAAGTTTGAAGTGGATGAATTAATAGAGAGCTGTGAGTTATCAAAATGTATTACTTATATAAGTCTGGCGGTTCGGGTTGGAGAAAATTAGGTAACCAGGATGATAAAGTTTAAGTTAGTTACGCTTAAAAAATAGGTGAAGTTATTTTATATAATAATATGAATAATTTTAGAAGTCCTGCTCACATAAAAAAATCTTACTTGAAATCTAAAAACTCTTTTTAGCCTGGCTTTCCCTTCAAAATTTTCATTAGAATCAATTTTCAGTAAAACATCTGCTGATTCCTTGCAAAAGAAGTGATGTGTTGTATTGAGATATCTGATCTTGCAGTAAAAAGTTTCCAAGTGCTAGAATTTATCTTATAAATTTCTAAAAATAATTCTTGAGATGAACAAAAAAACTAACAGTAAACACCCTTAAGTATTGCATTACATTTTCAGCAGTTAATCCCATTTCAGTTGCAAACTCTAGATTCTAAAAGGCATAATAACAATTGCACAATAGAAATATTTTGTTAGCTTACTCTTAGAGAATTTGTTTTCGAAGCTAAACGAGTTGAAATTCAAAGATAAAGTCAAAAAAGTCAAAGTGGAAAAAACCAACCTGCGATCAAATTTGTTTGCTTATCAACCAACCTTGATCGGAGGTCGGTTTGTCCTTGTCTTTGACCTTCTTTGACTATTGACTCTTTCAGCCTCAAACATCCTCGACAATCAAGAATTTGTTGAAATCGTTGGTGACTTGTATTCTTGAATTTGTTGATGATTCGAATAAAGTGTTATGGGCATGTTTGTATCGGAAAAATTGCCCAAACTTTTCTTTCTTCTTTCAAAAACTCGGCGAAAATCGCGAATTAAAAGTTACGGCAAAAACAAAGTAGAGCGTTTATAAAAAACACCCTGTAATTTTCAATTATCAGCTTGCGTAGTTAAATGTAAATTGCCTACGTTAAACGCAAAAATATGAAAATTCACATGCCAATTGGGTATCAAACGAAATTCCCGGATTTGTGGAATCCAACAAAAATAATAAAAAAACAAATAAAAAAGTTAGAGCCCCTTTAAAGTGCCAAAAAATTGCGCTGCCCTGTATATTGGGACACAAAAAAGATTTTTTAAACGGTGTAGGTGAAATGGCTTTGCAGGTTTGAAAAACGGTGTAGGTAAAATTGCTTAAAAATGGCGTGGTGCCCGCTCCGTCAGAAATTTCTGCGTACGCCACTGCTTGCACCACAATCGGTGCAAAAAGCTTACATCATCTAAATTAAAATTTTGGTTAGTAAGTCCTTCGTTGATAACCATCAGTCTCAGGAAGACAGACGCTTGAGTGGGTAAAGCAATTCCAAATGACTTATACGAGTATTGTATATGCAAACTTCCAAATGTTCTAGCTGGGACATATTGTTTGCAATAAATTGGAGTGTTTCCTATAATTAGTTTAACTTTTTTATATGCAATAAGTAGCATTGACTCTTGATATAGCTATCACTATGATATTTTTTAGCCGCTAATCTCATAGTAAAAATTCTGCTACTACTTCGATAATTTTCCCCTGAACTACAGGGTGGTCCAAGAAATTCCCTGGATTTGAAATAGTCATAACTTTTTTCTAGGGCGTTTTTCGAATTTCTGTAAACGCCAAAATGTTTATCTTGACGGGATTTTTGTTTTTCGAAAAAAAAAAAATTTCGAAAATTTTGACTTTTTTGCCTTGGTCCCCCTATGGTCCAAAAAGATGACAAGATTTATCATTTTGGACCATAGGGGGGACCAAGGCAAAAAAAGTCAAAATTTTCGAAAAATGTTTTTTTTGAAAAACAAAAATCCCCGTCAAGATAAACATTTTGGCGTTTACAGAAATTCGAAAAACGCTCTAGAAAAAAAGTTATGACCATTTCAAATCCAGGGAATTTCTCGGACACCCTGTACTACTACTTTTATATTACTTATATGTACAGTGTGGCGCAAAAAAACGTGACAGTTTTGAAAACTGTCTATCTCCAGGATTTCATTTTGATATTATGCATGTGACATACCAAATTGTAGCTAAGATTAAAAGCTTTCGAACGAAAAAAGATTATGTCGACTGGGAAAAAAGAGTACTGAATTCGCAGCTGCAAAAAGAGTAATTTTGGCTTTTTTACTGGCATCTTCTGAATATAAACAGTTTTTAAAACTGTCACGTTTTTTTCGCGCCACCATGTATACGAATATAGAAAGCTGAACCAAAAACTCACCTTTTCAAGCTGGAATGCAGAATTGCGCACTGGCTCTAAATGACCCCAAATCATGTATTTTTTAGCGTTCAGCATGTTAACTGTGTAGAAACCATCTTTTTAAGGCGCGGTATACCATTTTCGAATTTTTTTACCAAAATTCGACTTTTTGCCTTGGGGAACCAAGGTAAGGGGTACTGGAAAACACCTGGATACTTATCTTTTTATTTACTTAAGGGTATTCTACTGCATTTGGTCACTAGAACTTAACAAAAAGAGTCACTATAGAACGACACCCAACTGGCAGCCCCCAACTGGCTAACTCCCAACTGGCAGCCCCCAACTGGCAGAACTCCCAACTGGCAGCCCTAACTGGTGGCTCTCCAATTGGCAGCGAACGAGGGTCAACTGCCGACGCCCAAACGCCGATGATCCCATCTGCCGACGCCCAACTGCCGACGATTCTAACAACGATTCCGACGATTCGGTTGCTTGTGGTTGAGATGCGCACACCCACATACCTTGGACACAAATCACTCGAAAATAACTCTGGATGTATGAAAACACATGTATACCAGAGTTTATTTACGCGGTTTGGACCCAGTATTCAGAACTATGTCCAAAATCTCTCTTTTAACCCTGGCAAGACCCCAACTGGCCGCCAATTTTTTCTATATTTCCTAGACGAACAAACCATTATAAACTAGTAACACTAGAGTTGGCCAAAACTCCGATCGCGGTTAACCAGTTCTTTTCCGGATCCCGATTCCGGTTCCTGTCCTCATCCAAATATACATTTCAAGCCCAAATCTATCATGATTTTGCTCTTTCTTTGCTGATTTCAAACTGGTATTTTTAACTTTTGAGCGGATTTTTTTTGATGAATACCAAAATAAACAAAATACATGTAAAGCAGCAGCGATTAGTTCCAAAAATACGTTTTTGAGACTCCGGTTTTGGTTTCGGCATAAATAAAATTCCGATTCCGGTTGCAGTTTTTACAAAACTCAAATCCCGATTCCGCTGTTAGCAAAAGTCAAATTCCGGTTCCGGTCCAAATATCGATTTCGAGACAACTCTAAGTAACACTATGTTATAGTAAGACTAAGTCAAAATGTAAAACAGAACATTAATTCTCACGTAAAATCGTATAGGGAGTTGGGTTTGATAGTACTAAATTTCGATTTCACACACGCGTACCCAAAAAAAAATTACCTATTCCAGGGGTCGTATTCAGGTCGGTTAGTAGAGTCAGTAGATCAAGAGTTACTCTGATCCTACTCGCACTTGAAACGGGTTGAGTAGAGTTTTGGATCATGAGTTACTCGTGATCCTACTCGCCCGTCTGAAACGAGTTGAGTAGAGTTTGGATCAAAAGTTACTCGCGATCCTACTCGAGCAGCGAGTAATTTTGATCTGAGTAGAATTGAGTTCTTCTCGCCTAACTCGAGTTATACTCGCCCAACTCGGCTTCCAACCCCGAGTTTTTACGAGTAAATTATATTTTTAATTTTCTCGAGTTCTACTCAACCAACTCGGCTTCCAACCCCCGAGTTTTACGAGTAAATTTATTTTTATTAATTTTCTCGAGTTCTACTCCCCAAACTCGGCTTTCTAACCCCAAGTTTTACGAGTAAATTATTTTTTATTAATTTTCTCGAGTTCTACTCAACCAACTCGGCTTCCAACCCCGAGTTTTACGAGTAAATTAAAGTTTTTTTAAATTTTCTCGAGTTCTACTCCCCCAACTCGGCTTCCAACCCCGAGTTTTACGAGTAAATTTATTTTTTATTAATTTTCTCGAGTTCTACTACCCCAACTCGGCTTTCTACCATCGATTATACAAGGATTGTTTGAGTTCGATTCATATCTATTACTGTGGTGGTTATTTCATTGTTTTGGCAGTAATTAGTGTAGGAAAAAATAATTTATGTTTTTTTTTTGATCATATAATTTTTGAATATAAATGCAGCTCATATTTTTATGGTGTATCGAAAAGCCCCAATCTTCTCCTTCAGGCTAGTTGGCCATTCGTCAATGTCCTGCCATGAATGCATGTTCTGTGGGCAGAACGGTTCTTGCTAAAATTCCACAAAAGTGCGGCAGCAAGAATATAACTAGGTATGAAATCAATTCCCAGTCTGTTTTCTGCATGGATGGAGTGGTATCTTCTTTTAAACCATCCGATAACTCTCTCTACATATGAACGTGTGATGGTAAAAATTTTATTGTAGCTGAAAAATATCAATGCTGGGAGTTAAAAAAGAGCTTGTTCAGTTACAGTCAACCTTCGCCTCAAAGTGAAACCGATGAAATATTCACTGAATTAGTTTACTGGGGTGCACATAATAACGAATTTATACTGTTATGCAGTGAAATCTCGAAATAGTTTCTCCTTAAAGGGCGCAACTATGTCTCCAACAGCCGTTTTCGCCTACCTTAAAAAAAATTCCTAATCATCAAACTTGTCTACGGACTTTTTCACTTGGTTTCTTACACAGCTATACCTGAAATTAAATTGCAGGCTTTTTTTGTTGGAAATCAAGCTGAAAAATCAGTACAAAACTTCACCAAATTAAGCTAAAAATTTCGAATTAGCGGGCTTCAATCAAGAACACGTGAGCATGGCTTTTGAAAGCCACTAAATCGGAGAGGGGGTTCTTTACACTGGTCCCTATATTGATTTTGACTGTACGTTTTACCCTCTCTAAGCTAGGACTCCCTAAAGTTCGTTACCGCCTTGGTTCTACACTTTCCACAAGATTTTTAAAATTTTTCACCAATTTGATCAGCTCATTAATCCTCAAATGTCAAAATTTTTTTAAATTTCACGGTTTAATTTTTCAAGATTTTCCTATTTTGTCTAGAAAATCCAGTAGTTTTTGATAAGGACCACTTTTTGGAGGGTGTTCAATCAGTGAGCATCTGACCTGGACGACACTACATTAAAGACGCTATTTTTTGGAAGGCCGCTGCTTGGCTGTATATTATCTATATTCAAGATAAAAAAGACCAAGTGGCGCTCAAATTTAATTTACTCGTAAAACTCGGGTTAGAAAGCCGAGTTGGGGGAGTAGAACTCGAGAAAATTAATAAAAAAATAAATTTACTCGTAAAACTCGGGGTTAGAAGCCGAGTTGGTTGAGTAGAACTCGAGAAAATTCAAAAAATTTAATTTACTCGTAAAACTCGGGTTAGAAAGCCGAGTTAGGGGAGTAGAACTCGAGTTGGGCGAGTATAACTCGAGTTAGGCGAGAAGAACTCAATTCTACTCAGATCAAAAATTACTCGCTGCTCGAGTAGGATCGTGAGTAACTTTTGATCCAAAACTCTACTCGTGTGTCTGAAACGAGTTGAGTAGATCAAAAGTAACTCATGATCTTTGAACCTACTCGGCCCGTCTGAAACACGTCGAGTAGATCACGAGTAACTCTTGATCCAAAACTCTACTAACCTACCTGAATACGACTCCAGAATATTGAGGTAACTACTCCAGTCTACTCCAGTCCAGTCCAAAATTTAGAAAAGGCTGCCAGTTGGGTGTTCTGCCAGTTGGAAGTCCTGCCAGTTGGGGGTGTCCTGCCAGTTGGAAGTCCTGCCAGTTGGGGGCTGCCAATTGGGATTTTACCTCTCTATATGCATTTTCGGTCATGAGTCTTGCTCGGAATTATGTCGAAGGTAGGTGAGTGTGCGCATCTCTAACCGAACCGTTTCGGGGAGCAGCGGGCTCGGTGCTTGGAGTTGAGATACCTCAGACGCAAATCACTCGAAAGTGACTCTGGATGCATGAAATACATGTATACCAGAGTTTTTTACGCGGTAGGTCCCAGTAATCAAAACTACGGGTGAACAATTACAGGTACCCTCTCTGAGTGGATTACCTTGCCCCTCCCCAAGAAAAAAACTTAAATTTCGGTCAATTTTTTTTTCAAAAAGTGTCGACTGTGACCTAAAACATGTTTTATGCACGATTTACATGCTAAAACACACTGAAAAAAACATGATTTTATGTCATTTAGATTCAGTGCGTAATATGTGTACTTTAGCTGTTTTCTTAACTCATGGAATTCTCAGTTAAAAATTTTACATCAGAGTGTTTAAGACGACACGAAAGCAACGTGCTGAAGAAATGAAATCATGTGAAAATGAATTATAAAATATATTTAAATTAGTGCGAAGGATTTCAGAAAGGAGAGCACACTTTACGGGTAACAAAACCATACTTTTCATTTAAAATGCCCTAATATCTTTCCTCTTTTAATAAAAATTACAACTTTAAATCGTATGTAATCTTCATTGTATTTTAAGCATCTTTTCTATAAGAATACAAGAATAATTCACACAATAAAATAACAAGTGATTACCCAGAATAGGATGATTGCTACTTAATATAAGGCCCGATTCTCGCTAAAATTAACCATACTTCACTTTTGTTCTCCCTCTAATTCTTTCCAGTTTTAATTTTTCCGTTGGCTGTTTACGATTCATCCATCATCCAGTCGTTGCTTGCTCATCCGTAACATGTTTTTTTCATTCTTTTCACCATTTAACACTGCTTTGAATGTCGTAGAATAGGCAATAAAATTTCAAGTTGCAAGATTTGTGAAATAAATCAAGTAAAAAGCTGCTTGGTAGACAGATCAAGCATCCGGCTCAAAGTCAAAAATCGTCCGTTTAGTCGAGTTACAATTCTCGCATAAAAAATTTTTGGGTTGCGGAGAGTGCTCTGCCCGGCCCCAAAAGAGGTTATTTTTCAAATTTTCGACATACATCTTATTTAACATAAACCTTGTTTACGATAACATGCACCATAAACACAGATTTGGTGTTGGGTTCGAATGGTATCAACAAACTGAACCTCGGTTAACATACAGCTGGCATCGGTGCCCAAGGTTTATGTTTAGTCTAACCTCTAGAGCCAACTGTACAAGAGTGTTGAGATACAGTTGAGTCTTAATTTAACATACAGCGTTAAGATGTTTGTTATATCAAAGTGTATGTTATATCCAGGTTAAATTTTTTAGTTTTCATCGATATTGAAAGCAAACATGACTTCCTAGGTTGAGACTTCGATGCTCTTTAACTTGTGCTTTTGACGTTGAAAAAATCAAGGTGCGGAGTAGAAATTGTCATAAGATTTATGTACACTATACACTTACAGTCCGTGATGGTCTTGGGTGCTTGTAGATATCTGCATTTTTAAGCATTTGCTTGTAAGCACTCCAATTATGGTCTAAACTGTAATCATTTTCGCATCCATAAATACTGTACTTTATTTGTTTTCTTTTTTCATATTATGGAATTAAAATTATAGAAAACACCAATGAGCAAAATTTAACAGCTACCTTCTTTCTTAATTTCTCAACAAAGTTGTCTATTTTCCAGTGCTCTTCGAAGTCACTCCAAGGCTCTTTTAAACAAAGCATTTTTCGAGTGAGCTTTAGCCTTTTGACTCTTTTCCAGGCATGTAGTTTGCCTGCAAGTTTCCAATAACTGCATACCCTCTCTATTTGAACACGTTGGCGGTAGTTGAGGTACTCGAATATGTAAGCCTGGAAAGATGATGTTTTATCTTGTAAAGTCAAATCTCGTTATATTGACACTCACATATAGTGAGACTCTCATTATGGTGACATCCCTCATCCTGGTCACGAAAAAAAAAACTTGATAATTAAGAGTCACTCACAGAAATGTCACTATAATGAGCTATGACCATACTTGGACGGGCGCTGGTGTCGGTGCCGGGGTGCGCCCGGAAAATTTTGGAAAAATCGGGGCGCTCGGCGCCTTTTTTGAAATTTGTGTAGTAAGGCGACGGCGCCCCTTTTTTCAGTGTTTTTGATATCTTTTCTTATAAAAGAAATAGCCTTTTTAGTTGTTTCTAAACTGTGTTTTGTACCGACTCTTCCAGCTTTTTTAGCTTTTATGACTCATAGAGCTGCAGTTTCTTTTAAATTCTGTATTATAAGTTGGAATAGCGATTAAATCGTAACATAAAAAATTAAAGGAAAATAGTTACTTTTGCATAGTTATATTCTATACGTAAGTTACTCAACGCCCGAGGTCCACCTCTAAACATCTGATAGGTCATTTTGGAAAATCGACAGTCATTTTAACTGGGTCTAAGTTGTGTTGAGGGTTAAGCGTTGCTAAATTTCTAGTATTAAGTTGAAGAGCAGTTTAAGATTTGACCTAAAAAAAATGAGCGAAATCTGAGTTTTTCCAACTTTTCGCATTTCGGTCATTTTGTTTTGTTTTTAGAGGTCATATCTTAACACTCAAATTTTCAAAAATCTTTGTTTAAAATGAGTTTTGTAGCTCTTGAACTGCGCTATAACTAAGTGCTACCAATTATTACAACTCTCAATACTACTTTGACCCACTTGAAATGACAAAAACGACTTAGAGTTGTTTAGTTTTTTAAAAATGTTTTGGAGCCATATGATGGCTCTTTCAACTACCGTATTCATAAAATAAACTTCCCACACGTCGCTTTTTTACTAGGATTTCAGAGTTACGGCCCTTTTTAAATAGCAATTTCGAGATTTTTAGGGGTTGAAAAATAAATCCCCGTGGAAGTTAATAGAGTAAACACGGTATACTTAATAAACTTCATATACTATTTGAAAGAGGAGATTAAGGGCTACAAAATCTGTGTTCAAAATATTTTTTTTGCAAACATTTTGCTTTTAAAAGTTCGAAAGTCCAACAAAAATATTCCAACTTATGACACGACCTAATATGTTTTTAATTTGTATCAATCTTTCAAGTTCAAGTGAAAATGAAAATAAAACAATTGCCATGATTTCCATCGGAAAGACATTTATGCTCATTGGATTCATTCACAATATTTTTTTTAATAATATGCGATAACAGTAAGAGTTAGTAGAGAGGGAACAAACTTACTGTTAGGAGACTAAATTCGAATTTCTGAAGCTTTTTTTTATCAATTTTTATTTAATCAAAATTAAAAAAATTAAGCAAAATTGTAATAAAAAATGTTTCTGTGATAAATTTTATTGTGAATATAGAACAAGGAGTGACAGAAGAACGCAAGAGACATAGAAAAATCGATATAGCAGGACAGAAAAGTTAAAAACAATATGTTTGTCTGGCTGTCTTCATTTTTACCACTGCTACCCTCGTAAGTGCGCTCAAAAAACTTCAAAAAACAGTTAAAAGAGGTTTCCGGTAATATAGAGGAAAACCTTGTTACCTAATTTTCAGCCCAGTTTGTTGTTGTTCCCTGACGAGTTCTGAACAATTTCAAATTTTGGTCGACACACCGGCACTTATATAGTTCCCCCCATACTCGGTTCTTTTTGAAAAGCGACCCAAAATCACCTCCCTAACTCATTTTTTCTGCTCAAAACGATAAGAAAAGACATATCTAAATACTTTTTAATAAAAATCAGGCAAAAATGGTCCTTTTAGGATATTTTGGCCTAATTTTAGCCTCTTTCAAGCAAAATCTAAGTAAAATGGTGAATTTTGAAAAGGTTTTACTTTTTTGGGCTTACCGCATATAGAAACTCTGGTATGGTATGCATATGCTTTAATGCATCCACAGTCATTTTCGAGTGATTTGTGTCTAAGGTATGTGGGTGTGCTCATCTCGACTCCAAGCCTCCCACGTCTCTGCAGGAGCTTGGAGTCTTTGAGCTTGAGAGTTAGAGATGCGCGCACTCACTTACCTTAGACATAATTCCGAGCAAAACTCTTGATCAAAAATACACATAGAGAGTCTTTTTGCCCAGTTCCAGCAAGAAAAATGTGGTAAATCACCCAAAAATAACCCTAAGCTACCTTCAAATGACCATCTACTCCTGAGCGGTGGTGGCAATTTTTTTGGCAAAGTTCAAAGTGCTTCTCTATGGTGTTAAGCAGAAAAAAATGAGGGTTGCAATGACGAATACCAACCGCCCCCCCCCCCCCCGCGACGAGGAGTGATCAGGTGGAGACGATAACATCATATTCGTGTTTCTCGACCCCGATTTCATGAAAAATGTTTTTTGATTTTGAGAAAAAAAATTTCGAACCACAGTTGGGTATCATGCTTTATAGTCAAAATTTGAAAAATTTAAAGTGACGCCTTTTGAATTTTAAAGGGAAGAGGAGCTGTATTGGAGGGGAAGCGAATAAAAGGAGGCCACTAATCACACAGGGCCACTAACAAGAAGATGTTGAACATAGTTTTGAATACTGGGCCTACCGCATAAATAAACTCTGGTATGCATGCTTTTTCATGCATCCAGAGTCACTTTCAAGTGATTTGTGTCTAAGGTATGTGGGTGTGCGCATCTCAACTCCAAGCCCCCAAGCCCCCAAGCCCCCGAAGGGGGCGCAGGGGGGCTTGAGAGTTAGAGATGCGCGCACACACTTACCTTAGACATGATTCCGAGAAGTACTCTTGATCAAAAAATGCATATAGAGTCTATTTTTGCCACGGCCCAAGTTAAAAAACATGATAAGATAGTGGAAGAATACAAATATTACCTTTTTAACGTTCTGCCATAAAAGTGGAATTCCCTTCCCCTCCCAATACAGCCCTTAATCCCTTTAAAATTCAGAAGGCGCCAATTCAAATTTTTAAATTTTGACTAAAAAACCATGATACCCCTGTGGTTCGAAAAAAAATTTTCTCAGAATCAAAAAACGCGTTTCATGAAATCGGGGTCGGCAAACACAAATATGATGTTATCTCCTCCACCTGATCACTCCTTGTGGGGGGGGGATGGATGCAACCCTCATTTTTTCTGCTCAACACGACTTCGCCAAAGCTTGAACTTCGCCAAAAAAATTGCCACTTACCACTCTGGAGTATATGGTCATTTGAACTTAGTTTAGGGTAGTATTTGAAGATAGTTCACCTGATCACTCCCCGTGGGGGAGGGGATTCTGAACTCAAGCCAAAATGAGTTCGGGAAGTGATTTTGAGTCACTTTTCAAAAAAATCGTGTATGGGGAACTGTATAAGTACCAAAACATCTTTACACGATGATTGAAAATACACTATATTTGCAATACGGAATATTGACACTTCCCTCCCACTTTATATAAGAGGAAAAAGAATAGGCGTCTTCTCCATCGAATTCTGCAGTTCGAGAAATATTTTTCTGTGATGTTTATGGAAAAATATAATCATTTTGGTATGTATACAGATAATCGGCAGAATAAGACAGTATTGTGGCTTATTTGCTTACAGAAGAAGATTACGTTTTGTAACTTTGGTGCATGAATTTCACGCTGGTTAGATCATTTTTGTAGTTAAAACTGAGAAATCGTAGGAAAACTTCTGAAAAGTCCTTTTCAGGGGTTGTTAGGGCCTGCTATATGTACTCTCTTCTTCTGTTGCTATTCGAGGCTCAATTAGTCGTTTTTAATGTGTGTAAACTTGTATATCGACTTAGACAAAATATACTAAAATTATGCAGACATCTATAAAGAAACGAATTTTCAGGAAGGCGAAAAAGTAAAAGCATGAACCAAGTTATCTTTCTGCCTTGGTTCATACTTTTACAGATTATCTTTCTGACTTAGTTCATACTTTTACTTTTTGGGTTACATTTCACGAAGATAATTCAATAACTGATACCTTATTAGAAACTAAAATTTCACTGCTACATAATGGTGTTATCACGTTTAAAAAAAGATCAAATTTTTTAAAGCAATCAATCAAAAAAAAATTTCCCCCTAGAAAAGTAAAATTTACCCCCGAAAAAAGAAATAACCCGCTATTTTTACGCTCTAACACATGGCTGCTAATTTAGATCTATTAATACTATAATTCAACTAATTTTAAAAAATTAATAAATAGAAAAAAACGATCAAAAGATAGTCAAAAAAAGTATGCATGCAGGTAGTGGTATTCGAACCATTCGGACTATAAAATGTACCCCCCCCCTTTAAAGAAAAGTGTTACTCCATAAGCTTGATTTCTTTAATTTTTTATTTAAGTTTTATAGACAAATCGAACATACGAAAAACAATTATTAATGAATAAATAAAGCAAATATAAATACACATGATATGTTAAGAAGATAAAACCGGATAGCATGGCCAAAACGACATCTTGAAAGTAGAATCACTAAAGCTTTACACAATTGTTGGTTCAAAAAGCACAAAATGCAGGACTAGAGTAAATATATTCTTTTGTATACAATAATAATGTGCAATAATAATCTTCTATTTAGTATTTGTATTTCTTAATTTTAAGAAGAAATATTTGGTTCAAAGGCAAAACTTTAAATTTAACAAAAAAATCGATAAAAAAATAAATTAATTATAACAGAACATAAAGGTAAGTTAGCTAAAAATTATATAGACCAATAAAAAATCAACAAAATGTATAGATTAAGTTAAAAGTTGGTATGTATCTATAATTTTGCATTTCGAAGCCAGCTAGCTTTAACCAATAAAATAATTCGGTTTACTGTAGCTAAAAGGTAGTCACTGAGCTTGTGTTCTTAAGGTCAATCTGATGACTGGCAATCATGCTTATGTGGAATAGAGGCAGGAACTGCAGCTGGAATGGGCACTAACATGTCTGAATCACTGCTATCTGCATTCACATTTGCCTGAAACTTCAATTTTGACGCTACTAGAAATGCAGAGCTGATTTTTAGATAAACAGATTGTGGATTTGCTAAAATTTTCAAAAACATATGAATGATTATTACCTGTACAACAGGGATGCAAGCCAACGCAATTGTTTCAGTGTGCTCTGCGAAGGTTAGACATTGCTCGTCGAAGAGCAGCACTCTGACCTGGTAACGCAAAGGCTCGCATTCAAACATGCGCTTGCCTACTAGCCTGTCTGAAGGGCGAGGACAGGAACACTTGACTTCTGTGAAGGTGGAAGGTATCCTCTGAAAAATTTCAAACAAATTTAAGATACTTTCGTTCGTTAGAAACCATTCTATAATTTACATTTGGATTGTAGTTTAGGATGTATTCAAACTGGCATAAGGCTCTTTCCCTCAAAGGTGTTGTCGAGCTGACCACCTTCATTTTCCTTGTATTGCAAGTGGATGCACCAGAAGTTACCTGCAGTCCATGGGCTAGCTCTTGTGTCTGCAAAAGTAGGTGATTTTATTTTAAAAAAGGGTTTTGAAATTTTTGATTGTTGTTTTTATAAACAATTTTGATTCTCAAACTTTACAACAAATTTTAGAAATGTTTTTTTAATTTTTGATAAAAAACAAATATCTATAGCTCTACTAAAGTTTTTGCAAATCACATCTCAAATAGGGCAATAGAAGCCGTGTATACCTTGTACCTTGTATTAAATGTTTAATTCTGTTTCACAAAATTTAAACAAAACAAACTTTACATTAAAGTAAGTTTTAAAAGAGAAACCCTAGTTATTTTCTTGAACAAAACCAATTTGCCAAGAAATTAGATTTCGAAAATATTGCTCTTGTAGTTAAATAGGAAATAAAATTTTATAAAAAAGAGAAGAAGCCAACCTCTAGCTTGAGCAGAGCTTGTTGATACGAAGGCGAAATAGGTGAGTAGTGAGAGGCGTTCTTGCGGTGAAGCCAGTCTACCAAAGTGGAGTGATGATCTGAAAATTTATTTTTGGAAAATAAATAAAAAGACTTGGAAATTTTACCTTTATTTGCATATCGATGGTAGCACTCCTGTGGCATTGTAAAGCTTTCCTGCCCATCTGCACCACCATTACCCGCGCTTATAGCGCCTATGCTACCTCGTTTGTGTCGACAGCTGAAAAAAAAATAGAGCTTTCAAACATTAATTTCATATAATTAATTTAAGCATTTTGATGATTTTAACGCGGTTAAGTTAGTTAAGAAATGTAGCTCACCTCACAGGTGTAAATAACATGATGCTGCAGAAGAGAATAACACAGATAGAGCACCTAGGAGAAGAAACAGAACCAGTGTGTGGAAAGACGCCAGATTCTAAAATTAAACAAAAAATTATTATACTTGAATAACTAAACATGAATTTCGGGCATTTTAGTGGTACTTATATGGTTGGGAAAATCACCTTTTTACTTAAATAGTCTTGCGCAGACTATTCCATTTTTATAGCTATAAGTTGTCTTTGCGCGCCCACTGCTTATTTTTACTTATTTTTCTTTTAAGAATACAAATGGAAGAATTGCGTAATTTCACGCTGGCGAATCTCTATGAAAGACTTCTGAATTGGGATGATGATATCTTCATCAAATGGCTGCAAAATCTGAAGCTGCTTACAATTAAGAAAATCTGTGAATCTGGCCAAGAAATGAAGTTAGGCAGCGTGAAAGAAGCTAGAACATACCTGTTGTGGTATGGTCATCCTTGTCAAAAAAAATGTTGAAATGATTTTTTTCGATTCTATACCATATTATTGTATGTACGCTACTTCCACATATAAATTTTTTTGCGATTTGTGTATTTGATAGAGGTCAGCAGTGCGGTCTCCCAAAGACAACTTATAGCTTTAAAAAATAGAATAGTCTTTGCAAGACTACTTAAGTAAAAGGTAACGACCCCAACCATATACCGTATTTCCTCTAATAAGACCACATGCTCCAATAAGCCCATACCCCTTACTTTGAGGGCCTATATCTCAGCCTAGAGAGAATATTTTGCACAGCTTTCTGTTGCGTTTTCTTAGCTCCCATGATCTCTACCGATTGCATTTTGGGATTTAAATTGTCACCCTAAACCTCAAGATCGACCTAAAAATTTTCTGATTTTGGAGCTTTGAAAAATAAAGCCCACATGTGGTCTTATTAGAGGAAATACGGTAAGTAGCATTTTAGTTGAATCTAAAGAAATTAGTCTTTTAAAATTAAAAAAAAATGCTCACCGTCAATTTTTTTATCATCCAAAGGCCAGTAGAAATAAGATTATTAATTAATGCTGGTCCGAAGAAGTAGTATTGTTTAGTATTTGGTGTCCCTTCCATCTAATCCAAAGAGCAACAGTAGAAAATGTATGGAGCCAAAAAAGTCTCAATAGGGTGGACTCCAGCTCAATCAACCAGTTAAAGATGAAAGTGGGCATGTATAGCTCATTTCTTTCAAGCACAAATATAAGTTGATTTATGTTTTAGCAGGCTAAATGGATTCTGAAATTAAAAGACTTAAGACTTTAAAAAGAAGGTACTGTCGGAAATGCGTCTTTGGATACCACTCTTCAACACAAACATTTCTTGCTATGCAAACCACGAAATATTGCAAATAGATGGTCAAAAAACTTTTATTATAAAAACGAACGCCTCTTTTATTAAGCCGAAAAACAAAATTAATTTTGTGAATTGATAAGCCTTTTTTTGTCCAACAAGCAGACAACAAACAAAGAGAAAGTAATCTCCAGGAAGTTTCGGGTAAATATTAGAAGCACAAATAATAGTGTAAAAAGTTTGGGTTAAAGAACAAGGAACATTTTTAAGACAACAAGCTAAGAAAAATTAATGTTTTCTGCTCAACCGCGTAAAATTGGCAACGTGTGAGACCAGCCTCCCCCTATTAATTGGATTAACAGCTCAACAAAAGATCCATTCATCGGTGAACCTGTGCCAACACACAAATTGTTGTTTTTACACCAGCTTGATGTCATTTTCTCGGGATCGAACTGTGTGAAGAAGCCCTGAGGCGAGGGTCAAAGCTTTTTTTAAAGGCCCTCTTTGTGAAATTTAGCAAATTTGCAAAGCCTTGCGGAATAGTGTCTAGACTTCAAACAAACTGATTCTAATTAAATTCACCTCTTCAAAAGGTCAATAAACAAAGAACGGGATGAAAAGAAAACATAATATTTTCCATTTTTGGAGAGATATTAAGTGCTGTAATTCTCTGTAATATTTTTAGGGTTGTCGGTTCGGGTACCCGTTTTCGGGTAATTGGAACCGAAACCCGGTTTTTTCCGGTTTCGGGTATCGGTTCGGTCGGGTACCCGAAAATTTCGGGTTTCGGGTATCGCTTCGGTCCGGGTACCCGAAAATTTCGGGTTTCGGTATCGGTTCGGGTATCCGAAATTCGGAGGCACGATTTCAAACAGTGGGATCAAAGATTTACAACAATTTGTTTGCTTGTCTCAACCTGGGCCCGTATTAATAATCGATTTACCTTACATCAGGTGTGAGTGTGATCGTTTGTAAGAATGTTGAAAAGTGAGGCAACCGATTTCATAGTTGACCGCGTGTATGCAGGAAGCCTTTTTCTGTAAATTCGATTTTTTCGGATATCGGTTCGGCTACCCGAAAATTTCGGTTCCGGTTCGGTTCGGGTACCCGAAAGTTTCGGGTTTCGGGTATCGGTTCGGGTACCCGAAAGTTTCGGGTTTCGGGTATCGGTTCGGTTCGGGTACCCGAAAATTTCGGTTCCGGTTCGGTTCCTCGTTCGGGTACCCGAAAATTCCGGGTACCCGACAACCCTAAATATTTTTCAAGATTATAGGGTAAAGCATTTATCATTCAACTGGCTGGATTGGTCAATCTATCCATTTGAATCGATTCGACTGTCTGAATTGAATCTAAGTGAAATTTATACATCCAATCAACTTCATGACTCAACAATCTGATATTCAATTTCTTTCTGACGTTTATTCAATTGAACATTAAACCACTTTTTAATTTCACTATTCCATCATCAACTATTGATGCAATTCCTATCATCCACAGTCCTACAACCCTTTTCAGTTGAACAGTCAATAACCCCTACGTTACAACTTTCCAATATCCAATCATCATTAAGCATATCCAATCTGAATTCATACAATTATAAGGCCTCTCCAATACAAAAAGTTTGAGATGGTGGGGGTAGAAGTTTGGAAAGCTCGAATAAGAAAAGAGGGAATTAGAGAGAACGGGCTGGACCCTCGGTAGCGGAGCCCCTAGACTAGTTTCCTAGTCTAGTTCCTAGTTCTTAGTCAAGCATTTATCATTTATCTCTGATTGATCAGTATGAACTATATTTTAATAGTTTCGGTGGTGTAAACTTTAAAAACTGAACTCCTCATAAACTGAGATTCAATTTTACACTTCAAGTATTTGAAAGGAGGCATGACTGATAAAGTAAATAACACAATGAAAACAGAATAGTTTTCAAAAAAATTCAATAAATTTCTGTAAACATCAGACGAACAAAATACTATTTTTAAGAGCTAAAATTTGGCTTTTTCAGAGTCTAACCATGTACATAAGCATAAAACAATCATGGGTTCAAAAATTAAAATTTTTTGTGGAATTTAAAATATTCCAAAAATTTTAAGACCTATAAATACATTGTAAAAGCTTTTCTCAAAGCTTTTGAATATTAATCTAAAATAAGATTATAAGCAAAAAAATGCTTAAGCATTCACGAAACAAACAGCAAACAACGTGTTCTTACGAAACATTTTTATTTTTAAAAATGCAAAACTAGAGTAATAATCTAAGGATCAATCATCTAGCAAACATTCAATATCAACTATAAAAAGTTCCGCATAATGCGCAAGGCCTAAAACAGGAGTGGGTAGAGGCATGACAGCTTGAAACAGGTGCTTTTACGGCTTTTTACATTAAAGGACATCTATAAGGTTTTGCTGAGCCAAGAATAACCCTAATAGCCACCTTTTGCTGACAGTTCAAACCGTCAATACTTTTTCACAGTAATCGCAAAATTGTGATGAATAAATAAAGTGTGAGTAAAAAATGTAATGATTTTTTAAAAGTTTTGTAGAAGCTAAATAGTTCATGTAATGGTATTAGGTCAAACCGCCTCTCTTAGTAGTCGCTCTATATATACACTGCATTTTTTGGGTCGCTTCGACTACACTATGAAGAGAGTCAACTATACATCACGTTTTGATCCTATTTTTTATATATACTATGATCGCATATTTTTGCGTCTGAGCAAAAGAAATGACATCGTTCTTTGGGCATCACAAGACTTTATCAAGAAATAAGAATTATGTCGTCAAAATACAAGAATAGAATGTTAAAGCACTGACATGAAAGGTGAAAAATGTTGACCTTTTTAGTCCTTGCCTGTTATATCCTCTACTGATAATCTTAAGCTTTAGCACTATATTTTAAAAAAAATCAAGAAAAATACGTAAAAAGTTGGTCTGTAAAAATATTTAAAATTAAAGAGAGATTTTCGGAAAAAAATTATTTAAAAATCTCTGAAAAATTAACCAAATTATTTTAAATATTAAAAAAAACTTAAATAAGTTAACCATTTTTTATCGGTCTTCTCGGTGATAATAAGATATTTTGTGATAATAAGATAAAATTTTGGTTTACCAACCAACTTATCCTGACTCTTAACACTAGAAGCGGAATGGATAAAGTAAATGGCTAAATGGCATGAAGTAAAAAAATGGTAGTTCAATGAGCATTATTTTTGTTTTAGCTTAAGCGCGATAGCACACTTACGGCTACCTTCCGACATTGGTTTCTACTTTTATTTGATACCTCTATAAGACAGTATGAAATATATATTACTACCGATATTTCTGCTTATATGCCTTAAACCCTGAACGTTTCAACGACTTTTTGTAGGCAGCAAAACAGTCGTGGTAGAAATCAATGCCGAAAGATGGCCTTGAATCAGGAATGGGATCCATCCTTATTACAGTCAAACTTCGATATAACGTACACCCCCATATAACGTGAACCTGGCCAGGTCTCTTTAATAATAAACTCTGTCAAAATTCCCCCGATATAACGTACACCTGACCTGGTCCGCAGGGCGTACGTTATATCGAAGTTTGACTGTAATAAGATTTGTCCTTATTTGTGGGACTCCAAATCATTTTTTTAAGACTTTACATCAAAAAGTTATTTTTTAACCGAAAAATCACTGGATAAAAAAAAGCATATTTTGTCAGAACACCCTAAATTTCCTTATTTTCAAAATTTTGAGATCTCAACCTTGCCTCAAGTGCTGCTTTAAGTCTTTGCAAACTATTTTTCAAAACATTACAAACTATTTCACAAAAATGCGCTTTCTAAAAATCTTAAAAATTTTTATCTTGCGAGAGATATACCAAAACTAATGAAATGATTGATAAAAGACTTGAGGTTACTTTTAAAAATGCTATCATAAGGCTATCTAGCTTGTCTAAAGCCCCACTCAATTTTTTAGAACACACCTCCGCAAACTAAAAGGGAGCTAAGTAGCAGTGGGACTTGTGCTGCGCACCTTATTGCGTCACTTGCCTAATTAAAGGCGGGCCTATGCAGTTTTGACGATGACTTTTAGAGGTTTTTTCTATTATTCTAGTCAAGCTTCTTGCGAACAAAAACTAGAGCTAATAATGACCTTACAAAATTAGGCAAATTATTAAGAAAGGTATGGTAATAGGCGATTTCAATACTTTTATATAGACATGCAAAAGTATTTAGGTAGCTTTTAAAATCTAATTCATTAGCCATTACTCAGCAGCATCAGCAATAACAACACATTCTCAGGGTATTAAACTTTGAAAGGATAACCCTAAAAAGGATTGCAAATAAAACAATAAACTGCTCAATGCATGGACACAAAAGCAGATTGCAGCCCGACTGCAAAGCAGATTACGCGAAAGTGAATTGGATAGATGACACCCTGACTTTGCAGCTCTTTAATAATCCTTGAGTTTTCAGTATTTTTTGCAAGCAAAATAGTCACCTTTTTGTGTAGGCACTTGTTTTTAGCAATAACAGCTACTTAACAATATTGTACACACATTTTTGTCGCTACATACTTACCCACTCTAATACTATCATTGCAATAGGTTATTTTGGAATTAAAAAAAATTAGAGTTTGAAAATAGTAGCGCGATACTTTTAAAGCTTAAATAAAGTTTGGCGAAAGCTTATTATGAAGAGAAAGTACTTGGAATGTGAATGACTTGCATATAACCCAAACCCCCCCCCCCAAATCAACTTTTTCAAAGTGTTCCCAAACACCTTATATCGACCTGAAATCACCTCTGGAGCTCGAATTAGACATTATTTTGGGTTCTGGTCAATAAAAAATTAAGTTTTAGCTCCACCTTAAGTACCCTTTTGACCTACTTTAAAAGAATTTAAGCTGTATTAGAGTGGAAATGAACCGAAAAGAGACCAATTTTGAACAAAAAAGAAGATGTTAAACATAGTTTTGTTATCTGGGGCCTACCACGTAAGAAAACTCTTGTATGCATGCTTTTTATGCATCTGTCTAAGGTATGTGGGTGTGCGCATCTCAACTCCTGGGGGCGCAGGGGGCTTGAGAGTTAGAGATGAGCGCACTCACTTACTTAGACATGATTCCGTGAAGTACTCTTGATCATAAATAGATATAGAGGCTCTTTTTGCCAAACTCCAGTGACCGAAGCGTAGTAGAATACCATAAAACTAACCATTTTCTGGTTATCCACATACCCTTCTGGTGTGAATTACCTTGAAGGACCAAGTCGAAAAGTCAAATTTTGGTCAAAAATTTTTCAAAAATGGTCGTCCGCGCCCTAAAACATGTTTTCTACCCAAATAAAGACCCAAGAAGCTCAAAAAATGCGATATAAATAACTTTAGCCATGGTTTTTTCCCCCCTTGGTAATCCATAGACCTTATTTTAAAACAAGCGTATTGCTAGGTTAAAATAACTTGAAATTCGTTTTATTTGTCACAGGCGGTGGGAAAAAAATTCTATGCAAAACAAATAAAAGGTTTCGTAAAAATTTAAAGGATCTGGATTGTCATAAATGGCCGGCCATTTAAGCAGCAACCAAAAACAAGGCTATGCATCAGACACCTTTCTTTTCAATAAAGTTTCCGAATAAACAATCAAAATGAAATTTTCTAACAATATAACATGAGTTTAAAACCACTACAACTAATTAATGAATAATAGGAAATAAGAAACAACTCCTTTACACCAACCTTTGGCAAAATGCGAACACATGTAGAGGCAGTGAAAATGAACAAATAGAAAACAGGAAAACATCTACAAAACGTAGGCAAAATTGAAAGGATTTATATAGGAGTAGCAAGAACAGGAAGACTTCAACCCGAATCTCTGTAAAACAGATAGGCGTTCCTGGTAGAAACGTAAGCATCTAATTGAAAAGTGATTATAGCTCTGCTATATTTAGCCAATTGACTCAATCCGAGAAACTTAAAACCGCTAAATAGGCTGAAGAAGCCTGAAATGTCTCAAAGAAAATGCGTGGCTGGAAACCCCGGAAGTACGGCCTTAACTTATTTAAAGCAGTAGCAGCACTCCCTAAATCTTCTTTAAGTTTGGAGAGAGTCATACAATTAAGTGTAAGCAAAAACAATGCGAAACAGGAAGTTATTCATATTGTTAAATATGCAAAAATAAAATGACGAGTTTTGAAATTTATACTATTGTAGAGCTTCTTGAACTAAAAGAACTGCAAACACATCACATTTATAATACAAAAGAGAGTTGTGTGTGTGTAACGGTGTGTGTAACGGTGTGTGTAACGGCGTGTGTAACGTTGTGTCTCAAAATCGTCGTTTGAAAGTTGGTCTTGCAATGAAATAGAGTAAATGTTCTACCGAGATTTAGCCTTTCAGAGTTTCATTATGTTTTGTTTCTTAAATTCAGTGGTTGAAATCTTTTTGGTTAAGTCTCTCTTCGTAGTGTCTCGAGAGAAGTGCCGAAGAATCGAGCAGCTCAACTCGAGTGTGGCCAATTATGGTACTATTTTATGCTTCGATGATTCAATATAAATCTTTTTGGTTCAGTATCTCTTCGTAGTGTTTCAAGAGGAGTGCCGCAGAATCAAGCAGCTCATCCCGAGTGGTGACCAATCAGGTACTGGAACTGTTTCATGCTTCTATAATTCAATATTAATCTTTTTGGTTAAGTTTTTCTCCTCTTCGTAGTGTCTCAAGAGAAGTGCCGAAGAATCAAGGTGCTGAACCCGAGTGGTGGCCAATCAGGGTACTGAAACTGTTTCATGCTTCTATAATTAATATAACTCTTTTTAGTAAAGTTTTTCTCCTTTTCGTGGTATCTCTGAAAATGTACCGAAGAATCAAGCAGCTCAACCCGAGTGGTGGCCAATCATGTTACTGTAACTGAGTCATGCTTCTATAACTCAATATAAATCTTTTCGGTTAAGTTTTTCTCCTCTTCGTAGTGTCTCGAGAGAAGTGCCGCAGAATCAAGGTGCTGAACCCGAGTGGTGGCCAATCAGGGTAATGGACTGTTTCATGCTTCTATAATTAATATAAATCTTTTTAGTTAAGTTTTCTCCTCTTCGTGGTATCTCAAAAGAAGTGTCGAAGAATCATGTTACTGAACTGTTACATGCTTCTTTGATTAAATATAAATCTTTTTGGTATAGTCTCTCTTCGTAGTGTCTCAAGAGAAGTGCCGAAGAATCAAGGTGCTAAAACCGAGTGATGGCCAATCATGTTACTGAAATGTTTCATGCTTCTATGATTCAATATAAATCTTTTGGTTCAGTCTTTCTCCTCTTTGTTATGTCTCAAAAAAGTTGCTGAAGAATCATGGTACTGGAACTGTTTTATGCTTCTATGATTCATTATAAATCGTTTTGATTTAGTCTTTCTTCTCTTCGTGGTGTCTCAAGAGAAGTAGAAGAAATAAGTTTGTTAAATGAATATTGTAATATACGAATAAATTTTAAGGGAACACTTTTTTTTATTTTTTGATAATTGCTGCAAAGAAGAAGTCATCGTACATTTTTGCATGAATATTTGGTTTAAGTCAATATTAAGCTGTCTGTTTTGAAAGATTTGATTAATTTTTTCAAGCTAATATTGAACCCGAGCGGTGGCCTTTCTGTCTTAGAATCAACTATTGGTTTCGACTTGCACGGTGTACAGAAATGATTCTTATAAGCAATTCTTCTGATAGTAAATTTTTTAGCATTTCTCATTCTGAAATCTGGAATTGAGAGTCAGGTATCGGAGGTCTGATTTCCATACTGGGGTGTTAAATATATCAGAAACTTCAGATCTGTAATGTTATATCTCAATCGGATCCTCAGAATCCTCTCGCAATGGCTGAAAGCAAAACCGTCGCTGCTGCTATTCTTGGTAGTGGGATTGGGAAGTGGACCTTTTTGCCGTGGACGGATGTTCGCCTTACAGAAGAGCAAAAAAGTCTGTTGAAGCACGTCGATGAATATCATAGTCCGGAATAAAGAAACGCTGTATAAAAGAAACATGTCAAGCAAGTTTATAAATCTCATCTAATGTTATCCTCAGGTTATTGATTTCGTGTCATAAAAATAATCAAAGAATCAAAGATTAAACCGTTGAAATCCGAGCCTTTCTTGATTTTTGAAAGCATTTGAAAATCGGTTGAAATGAAAAGATAGACGGAAAGTGAATTAAAAAGTGATACAGAAAAATCAAGGAAATTTACATTGAAAAATGACACGAAAACATAAGCGGAAAATAAAACCCGCCCGTAGGGCGGGCAAAAGCTAGTTTATAAATAATCATCTAAGTTTTTCAATAAACAAAATATTTTTATTCACCTTGATAAATATTAAAATTATTTTTTCTTAGACAACTATTATCAGAAAAAAGTTATTAGAGAAAAATTCAATAACTGGATTAATAAGTAAAAAACACTGCATAACGCAGGGAATAATAACTTGCTAAAAATTAGGACTACTCAGGTAAGAAAAGGTTGCACACATGAAATTAGAATTTTCTAAGTCTTTCAGGCAGGCGATTTTCTATTCTTGATCCTACCCGTCGTCTTTGCCGTTGAATTTATTAATGTTCACTTACAGGCTGTGAAAAAATCTAATTTTTTTATCCAAAATAACGTATATTCTCTAATAATACGAGCTCAGTGACTATATTTTAGCTCCTCGAAAATCCTGAAAATTTTAGAAAATACCGTATTTTCCTAATTGCCGCACATGTGCGCTTATTTTTCAATCCCCCAAAAATCGGAAAATTTGGAATTCGATCTCGAGATTTTCGGGTGCTCAACCAAGATCTAAAAAGTGCAATCGGTAGAGCTCGTGGGAGTTAAGAGAACGCATCAAACAGCTTAGCGAAATATTTACTCTGCTTCGAGATATAAGTCCTCAAAGTTAGGGGTGTGCGGTAATTAGAGACTGTGCGGCAATTAGGAAAAATACGGTATACGGCTTGTTGTCTTATAATACTCAATGAAAAACTGATAGTAAAAATGTTTTGCACATATTCTTATTGTTTCTACTAAAACACATGAAAAAAAATTCATGTCTTCTAAAAATGGAAAAAAATTTCGTCACTTGAAAAGCACTACAGCGGCATTCTACTGTTCTAACAATCTGGCTTAGTCCTGCTTTACTATTTTTATATCCATTGGAAATACAGGACATCATGATGTCATGCAGAGAGACCTGATCTCCTTCAAATCAAGAACTTGTTTAGAACTAAGGCAGAGTACTCAAGTTTTATTTTAAACTACATTTTAGACGAAGTTTGTAGTCGGCGATTTCTTAGAAGGTATAAGCTGGTTGTGGTCTAGCTACTTGTTCGAAATCCATTAAATAGCCCAAAAATGGCCAGTTTCGCTATTTTTTCTAATTATCTGTTCCAGTCTTCGCCACTACCATAAAACTCTAGCTATGATTTACTAACACAAAATTGTTTCTTAAGTGTCCTATACAGGTATCATACACTAGTATTCGATTAATATCAGACTTTAATATTCACGAAAATTTAAAAAGCCGAGAAATCTGAGATTTTTTTATTCGTGTCTAACATAAATGGTTAAATTAGTCAAAACAAGTGATTGAAAACTGATTTACGGCTAGTATTACAATCAAAATTAATTGCTCAGTTCATCTGAGTGTATTTGCGTCAGCCAGTGTAGGCTACACACATTAGAAGTTAGGGCACGAAACCGTTTGTTATTAGAATAATAAATTTGTAAAAATGTGAAGTATAGCAGAGGGTCCATTAGGGCACACACGTCAATACAGGGACAGACATCTGCTTGCTCTGCTGATTTATAAAAATTCAAGTGCTAGTAAAATAGAAAACTGCAAAGAATGCTGGGCCAAGGTTCAAATACTGGGAGTGTGAAGAACATTGAAACTAGATGCGTGATGAATTTTTGTTATTGCTTTAAGTGCTTAATTGAACAAAAATAGCTACAGTAGTTTTAAAATTCGGCTTTATTATTAATAAATGCAAAGAGCTTTTTGTGAGTAACAAATATCAGCCTTGATATTACAAACTATTTTTGTCAGCTATTGAAAGAGTTTTCAAAACTGTTCTAACCAGCTATTCTGTAATTAGACAGCCTAATAGCAGAGCGACGAAAGTAATTTTTGGGGACTGTCCTTTGACTCCACTGGTAAAATTACTATAGATCTGTTAGTTATAATTTATTTAGCCATAATAAAAAACACATTTTCATCGCTAGTAGCGAATACCCCACCCGGGGGTAGGGTGGTGATATTCGCTACTAGCGACGAAAATGTTTTTTCTCACGACATATCGTTGAATAGTTTACGATATTTAGAAACACTTTTTGAGCTCAAATAAGCAATTGTGTCATTTTGATTTCGTTTCTGCGATTGTCTGCAAATTATACTAAAAAAATCCGTAGTAAAAGTTGCAGTTAGGCATAATACATCTTTAAAAAGTGACTTGTTTAAATTTGCCATTTCAAATACCAAGTAATTTAAAAGAGAATTAGTCAGAAGTATGGTTGGCAGTTTCCCGATTAAAATCCCGGCAAAATTCACGAAGTCGGGAAAAATCGGGAAATTTGAAAAGTCAAAGAATTTGACGACAACTTAATCGAAATCATGCATAAATACATCAAAGTCTTGGAAAAGGGCACTGCACTAGAATGTCAGCTATATTTGGTATATGATGTTGAAATTAAAAATTTGTTATGAAAAATGTTACTTTTGTGACATTGAAGCAAATTGTTCGAAAATTGGACCCCAAAAGTTAGGGGGATTTTCGAAAAACTTCAGGCGATTTTCAATACATGAAGCCGGATTCATAAAGCCGAACCAAACGAATTTCAAGGACTCCAAAACAAAAAAACTCGGAAAATCGAGGTGTCGTAAAAACGGGGCACAGCACCGGTTTCGGTTTGAAGTCACGGTTTTAAGTCGAATTTGCAATGTGAATTGAGTTGAAATGATCGTGGTTGGTCTTGCACAGATTCAAAAAATATTGTTGTCTTAATAAACAAAAAGTGCTATTCTATGTAAAAAATCGTGCAGGAAATCAGGTTTTTTAAGACCGAAATTGCGACTTCAGCCACGCCACCAATCCGGAAATCCGACGTAGGTTTCACCCGACCAGGTGGATATCCACCTGATCATTTCGATATACAGCTTTGTTTTCCCGCGAAATTTTCCCGGAATTTTCCCGCTTCAAACATTCCCGGGAATTTCCTATCCACCAACCCTAGTCAGAAGTCTTTGAATACCGCTAAATTTCGAAGTGCTAACTTTGAGATTAATTTTTAAAATAAAAGTGATTAAAAGCAAGGCTTTTAACGTTTTTTAATTTTTTTTTCTTAACAAATCTTTTTATTTTTTCAATAATCGTTTTGCACAAGTGGTATTTTTCATAGCTTACAAAGCAAGCGCCCTAGCCATAAAATTGAATTCGAAAATTCCTTTAATAGCATATTGTTGAGCTTATAAAAAATTCCGAGTTCTGGCGTGAAGAAAGCCCGGAAAACCTGAAAAGTGCTAATTTTGGATATTTCAGTGGCCGATTTTTGTTTTTCAAGTGCCAAATGTGACTGTTATGACCCATCATTAGATAAGATATATAGATAAGATCCTTAAACATAAATTTTTGGACTTGATTCTCCTGTTGAGAAGTCCTAACAAAAATAGTGCCCACAAAAATTTTAATGAAAATTCGCCTTGGTCCTCCGCTGCCCTTTTCAAAGTTTGGATCTCAAAATGATTTTTTCTGAAATAAAAATTTCTCTAGACCGATGAACAAGGTTTAATGAACCAGGTTTATATACTTCAATTTCTGTATACATTTTGCGATTGTATAGATCTGTAAGTGTAATACTCAAAAATCAGAGTAAAAGGTCATAAAACTAGTTGTTATTATTTTTTTTTTCTTTAAATAATACAGCTCACCACCCACTACAGCTCAAACTTTTAAGTATTTAAGGATGATACAAAAGCATCTTTATAAATCAACAAGCCTCTTTAACTTAATAGATTATAAATCGTAAACATAATCTGATTTAAAAACTACTTGACTTGATGAAGATCTTTTGAAAAAATACATGACTTTACTCTAAAAATAAAGCAAATAACTTAAAAACAAAAATGCGTCAAAATATGCGACCAAATGGGATACACATTTATAAAAGGTCATATAAAACATAGAATATCCCATTTGCCTAAAATCGTCATTTTTAGAATTTTAATATGAAACAAATAATTAAATCCAATTATTAAATTACTAATCAAGCTTGTTAAGGCAGTTTTAGACACTTTACATGAATAAAAAAGATAAAAATAATAAAAAGTTAAAAAAGACTGTTTTTAAAATTCGCGCTAAACTGTTCTTTGTTCTTGTCTATTTTTCACCTGCTTAAGTTTGTTTAATTCAAATATTCCTAATTTGTACATGTATGTTTTCTTTAAAATGCAAAATTTCTAGGGATGATTGCGGCTAGCGGTTAGCCGCAGCAATTTTCAGAGAATAGCCGCAACCGCATAGCCGCAGCAACATTTTTCAAATAGCCGCAAGCCGCAGCCGCAATTTTTCCTTAGCCACACTTAAAATTTGAGAAATGACATTCCTTTAAATTAACCCTTATTTAAGTGAACTTCTCGCTAAATGGGCGATCCCACGCTATCACAGGTGGTGCCCGCCAATTCGAATTTTTTTTCGTAATCATTGAACTTATGTTCGGATTTTTCAACTTAGTTTCTAGCAAAACAATATTTAAAATTAAATTTTAGTATTTGTTTTATTAGAAACCAAGGATAAATAGCCGCAGCCGCACTCTATTTTGTGTAAAAAGCCGCAGCCGCACAGCCGCAAATACCAAAACCATCATGCCTAAAATTTCCTCACAAAAATTCAGTTAAGCAAAAGACATATTTAAAAAAAATGTATTTTATTAAAGAACATTTGAAAAATTACATTAACTTCGGTTTATTTTTTCTTTAAATTGACTTCGATGTGGTATCTACAGCTAAATTTCAATGAAGAAAAGCTAAATTTAGATTATGACATTTTTCTTGCTTGAGCTGAGAAAAAATAATCTGTACATGCGTTTCTGATAAAAAAATCTTAGATTTATTCAGGCGGCTTGATTGATCAGATTGATTAGGAGCATATGCTCGAGCATTTGCGTTTTTTTTCGAGCATATTCGCGCATGTGCTTGACATATTTTAACCCTTAACTGTGGCCGTACAGCTAACTGTACAGTTGCACTGGTTTCTATTTGGAGGGTTGACTGTAGGCCAAGCATATGCTTGAAATTCACCAATCTGCTCGAGCATATGTTCCTTTCACAACCCTAGGCTAAAATATCCGAAATACAAAATACATCGCCTATAAAACTTTTTTCTTAAAAAATCATGAAAAACCTATTCAAGAATTAAAACAAAAATATCTCTGCCCAGAACAAAGCCATACTCAAAACAAAACAATAATTTCAATTGCCTTTCCATCAAAAAAATGAGAAAATGCAACAGCTTTCTAGAAGCTCATCTATATAAGTTTATCTAGCCTAAAAAAGATTTTAAAATACTCACTTATGGCAAGAACATTAATTAATGAAGAGATTCTTATAACTAGCTGCTCAAAGTGCCAACGTAGGTCAAAATACCAGTCGACTACAAACCACTTGGTCATACAAAAAGTTTTTATTAACCACTAAGCATATTATCTACGCCATAATGCAATTAGTGCAACACATTAATAGGGGGGGGGCTAAACAGATGACGGCATACTCTTATTGTTTTCACACCACAACTTCTGCACAAAAGTATAGTTAATGGATTCACAGAACGCTTCTATTGTTAGACCAGTCCCAAGTTTTGTTTTGACGCAAAAAGGTTTGAGCTTAAGCCAATAAGATGTTTTGCAGATGATAGAATCACTGGATTTGGAGAGTGGCAGAAAGCCAATTAAATATTTATTTGGATATCCGCCCGTAAGTGGATAGCCCTTGGTTGTAGACTACTATTGCTGCTACTCTTTATAAATAAAAGCTACCAAAATATTTAATTTTTTTCTTTTTTGTTTTATTGCATAAAATATTTTTTGTTTTGATATATTTTTCGCTGGATAGGTTTGCAGTAATTTCAAAGATTAAATGGATAAAGTTGATGTTTGTTTAAAAAAAATTGAATTTGCAGAAAGATTAAGCGAGCAGAAGGTTTCTCTTTGCTTAGAAACCATTAATGACTAATTGGTTTAGTTAGTAAGATTTGTGAAAAAATTAATTAGTGTGTTATTGAATTTTTTATGTTCAATTTTAGAAAAAGGGCTATTATTAATTTTTAATTGTTCATCGAGTACTTTTGTAACTTGACTTAGTTTTGTGAAGAAAACTCAAGCTCGTGTCCGAGAGAAGTTCTCCAATCACTAATATGAGTACACTTAGCAATACTACTGAATATTAATTATCAACATAAGTTAACATAAGTTCCAGAAACGCTCGTGTGACCTTTTTTGGCGAAAAATTAAAAACATGATCTTTTCGTCTATTATTATTCTGTTTATAAATTGTTGTTTCCCACTATCAGAATGAAGAAAATGGAGAAAATTTTTCTTGAACTTTTTTGACTTGGTTTCCCCATGGTCATTTTCTACCCATTAAAATCAAATTTTTAGTTTTGAATCAAAAAGAGCAAATCAATAATTTTGACACCAGATTCGTGATAAGCGTACCTGACCTTTTCATGAAATTAGTTCCGTTCAAGAAGAAAAACGTTCGAATTGCTACGAATTGCCTTTTTGTATAAATGACTATAGGGAGGACGGCCGGACTCTCTTATTCGATGCCCTCCCAAAAGCGCCCAAAAACATGTTTTTTCGACTTTTTAGCACTTGTAACGTGTAGAAAACATGTTTTAAGGGCGCGGACGACCGTTTTTAGTAAAAATTTTTTTGACCAAAAGTTGACTTTTTGCTTTGGGAGACCAAGGTAAAAGGTACTGGAGGGTACCTGAATTGCATATTTATTAAAGGTATTACTTGTTTTTTCTCACTAGAACTTGGCAAAAAGAGTCTGTATATGCATTTTGATCAAGAATCTTGCTCGAAATCATGTCTAAGGTAAGTGAGTGTGCGCATCTCTAACCCACCAAGCCCTCTGCGCCCCCGAAGGGTATGCATAACCAGGATGCATAACCAGGGTTTCTTTACGCGGCAGGTCCAGTCATCAAAACTATGTTCAAAATCCATCTTTTTAGGAAATCCAGGTACCTTCCAGCACCGCTTACCTTGGTCCCCCAAGGCGAAAAAAATCAACTTTTGGCCAAAAAAATTTTTAAAAATGATAAGCCGCGTCCTTAAAACTTGTTTTTTACACGTTAAAAGTGCTAAAACGTCGAAAAAACATGTTTCTGTGTGCTTTTGGGAGGGCGCCGAATAGGAGAGTTTACCCACAAACTATTTAAAAATATTACAAAATAAAATACGATTTTGAAATTTTTGCCAAAAAAATATGACACGAGCGTTCCTCGAACTTATGTCTATACCCAATACTTCAAACAACACTGATAAGTCAGTGTCTATAAGTCAGAATAATAAGTCTCGTTTTGAACAGGTGCTTACAGTATTTATATCCATTAATCAATTGACAAGCTTTTAGTTTATTTACCACCCTGCATTTTATTATTCTTTAATAAAAAATCTTAATCTGAAACATCAAGTACGAATCTAAAAAATTACGACTACATTATATGATGTTCAGAAAAATTCGAAATTCCAATAAAAAGGGATTTTAAAGTCTATAGAATGCGAATAGAAGTCTTAAAAACAGTTATAAGATGTGACATTTATTTAAAAGGCTGACTTAAACTTCGAAGAAAAATTTAAAAAGCTCGTTAGATTAATATTTTAATAAAAAATGTTCAATTGGTCTTAAATACCAGCAATCAATTACAGTTGAAACTCGATTTAACGAATTTCAAGGGACCGGCCAAAAAGTTTCGTTAAATCGAGTTTTGATTTTTAAGTTTTTAAAATGTTCTTAAAATCGAGTTTTTGCAACTTTTTTACTCATTAAATTATTTATCGATAAATAATCAGATCCAACAAACACCTCGAAATGATCCTCACAAGACTCAGATCAAAAATTCATAACTTTCATCTCCTGACGGTACCGCAAATTCGAAATTTAATTTCGGATACAAAACGTCATTTTCCAGAAAAAGACGTCAATTTTCGAAAAAAAAATCGCATTTTTCAGTTTTGGTCATGAATTTTTAGACGATTTTGTGGATTTTCGCTAAATCGAGTGTCTACTTTCAGTAGGGACTGCCAAAACGTTTCGTTAAATCGAGTTTCGTTGTATCCAGTTTTATTTTACTCTAATTTAGTGAAATCCAACCAAATCGATACTTGAGTTTCATTAAATCGAGTTTTGACTGTAAACAAAAGTCTTTTAGAGAGTCTTTTTTTAATTATAAGCACTGAAAGTTTCTATACAGAAAGCCATAGTGAATCAGTGATTTAGTAAATCAGTAGAATTAGACTTAAATGAAACAGGAATTTTCATGTCCTACCATAATAAAATTATCTTTAAAATTATCTTATAATAAAATTATGCAGCACCTTAAGAACAATATTTTTAACGAAATTCAACCTTGTAACCAATATTTTTAACCTTTTGAAATATACGTTTTTAAGCTAACAAGGGAACCGTGGCCTTTTGAAAAACGCTATATACCATTCGATAGCTCTTAAAAAATCCTTATTCGACTTAGACATCCGTTTTTCCCCTGGGCTAATTACTAATACGGGATTAAAAATGTGTGGCTCGGAATTTAAGACCCGAAATCGTAAGAACTTTCGAGATTCAAGTCAAAATCTTTGGTGCTCAAAAATTGATCATCATAAGATGGCAAAAATGATAAAATGTAATTTTTATCTTTTTCTTACAAAATTGTTGTTTATTTTAAAATTTTGAGTTTATTCAATAATTTGATAGCTTTAAACAAGAAATATTTTTAAGACACTACAAAGCGTATCACTTGCTCGAGAGTTTTCAATGGATAAGCAGGAATTGGCAAAAAAATCAGTACGTAGGCGGTGATATCCGGTTTTAAAAATATGCATTCAATTCACGGAGTTTAAAAAACAAAAACAACAAGAGTGCAAACAATTGCGGAGAAAAAAGTGTTTGACAGAGTTTGCAGTAGAGACTCATCCTCAAGCATATAAATTATTTAGCCTTTCAATTAAATTTGAGCAAAAAAATATTTTAAGAAAAGTGGCAATTACGTTGACTCTAACGCAAAAGGTTAACACCATTTAAATATGTCAAGCGTTTTTTTTCTTAAATTCACTGCACTGATTTTAAAGCTGAATTTTTTTTTGAAATAGTACCATGGTCAAATTTAATGAATCACGTTATGGAAAAGTGCTTAGCCAATTTGGGTGGAAAAAAATCAGTGTCAAAATAATCTTTCGAATAATTAATATTTAAATTTGACCGATGTCTCTGAAAAGTGCCCGCTAATTTTAAATTGTCATTTTTTCAATGATGGCTGGCTCTGCTGTGGCTCCGAGCAGGAGCCAGAGCTGGAGCGATTTTTTTAAATAAACAGCTCCGAGACAGATTTAGACCGAATTCAAATTATATATTTATATTTTATGTGCGAATAACGACTATATACGTATAATTTTCTGGCTCTCGTTCGGAGCCACAGCCGGAGCTGATTTTTCATAGTTAAGAGGCCGGAGCGAAAGACGCAGCAAATTTTTCAAACTAAGTTTTCAGAGCAGGAGCGAAAAATTGCAAAAACACATCACTGGTCGCATGTTACCCTAGTATAAAATCAGGATCATGCATGAAAAGATGAAAATTGTAACAAAGAAAGTGAGAGCCAAAAAATCAAGAAGGCCAAGTGTTCACTAACATGTAAATGTCACAGCATGTCCGCAAAATTAATTAATAAGCCAGTTAATCGAATCACTTTAGGCGTAGTGGTGTAGTGTTGTTTTTGTTTTTCCTTTCTGGAAGACATCTTTATGCATTGCTTGCTCTAATTATTATTATTGGCCTAAAATCCTTGGTGAATTCGAAGAAATGGATGAGTGTGTTATTGCTCCAAAGCTATTTATAACATACTGAAACTGCTGCTGTCGAATGCTATTTGCGATTTACTAATGTAAATTATTTTGAAAAAATGTGTAGTTTATAATACGGACTAACTAGTCATAAATACAATTTGTTAGTACATTTTTACTCATAACCTTTTGTTGACAATATCAATAAGGCAAAATCAATCAAAACAGCAAGTTGAAACTTTAGAAGTTAGATCGCATTCAGCTAACCTAACAAATACTTCATTTTCACAAAAAACGCATTTTAAAAGACTATAATTGCGTAAAAACCCAAGTTTTTTTTGAGCTGCAGAATATTCAAATATTGCAGAATATATATTTATATCATTTTTGACTTTTTGGTTTTTTCAGGCGCAGGCTAGGTCAGAGTAAGTTAGGACGGACTAAAACCTATTTTCTTCCTTTTTTGTAGCTTGGGAAGAAGGTTTGAGTCTGTCTTAACATACGTCGGTCCGCCCTGCCCCACAAGCTGAAAAAATTCCGCTCAAAACTACCATCATTTTATTTCATAAAACATGCTTGTGAACAGTTAAAAGGCGCTTTTAAAAAACTGGAGTGTTAGTTAGTAACTGACTGACTAAGTGTGTAGCTTAAAGGGCATGCCCGTCGCCGATGAGAATATTTTGAACGGCGGATAACAGGTCAATTCGAAAAAAAATTTGTTATTTTTGTTGAGTACGCTACGGATGATAAGTAATCAAAAACACTTCCTATAGCATCGGTGGCCGAGTGGTAAAGCAGCGACGTAGTTTGAAATTTGGTGGTTTGTTCGATTCCTTTTTTCGTCAAATTTACAATTTCGTCAAATTTATTCTCGTTTAAATTAACTGATACCCGCCTTTCAAAATATTCCCATCAACGACGGCATGCTCGTCAAAGATGAGAATATTTCGAAAGGAGGGTACCAGCAAAATTCAAACGAGAATTAATTTGACGAAGTTTTGGGAAAATCGAGGAAAAATAGTACCTCCAGTGGGAACCGAACCGACGACCAACTTGCGCAGTCTGCCGCCGCTATCCCTCTAGGCCACCGATGCTATTAAGAGAACGAAGTGTTTTTGATTACTTATTAGGTATTTCTTCGGCTGACATCACACCGTCAATTTTTGCATTTTGTTGGTTTTTAACACAAATTAAAAAACGAAAATTAAAATATATTGCAAGAAAAATTAGAGTCATTTACAAGTACGCTGGCTATTTTTCGGGGAAACATGCCTTTTTAGAAGTGCGTACAAAAAATAATTTTCATATGGCAGTCAAACCGTGTATACAAGATTGTCATTGCCTTCATCCCAATTTATTTTATCTCTAACGCACACTCTAAAAAGGCATGTTTCCCCGAAAAATAGCCAGCGTACTTGTAAATGACTCTAATTTTTCTTACAACGCAATATATTTTAATTTGCGTTTTTTTAATTTGTGTTAAAAACCAACAAAGTGCAAAAATTGAAGGTGTGATGTCAGCCGAAAAAGTGCCACTTATTACTTATTGCCCGCAAGATATTCAACTATAATTTCCTTTTGAAATAATTCTCGTTTGAATTGACCTGGTACTCGCTTTTCAAAATATTTCCATCGGCGGCGAGAATCCCCTTTAATTAATTAACGGGCATTAAATTGAAAGAAGAAAAGTTGCATATTCGATTTCAAAACTTTTCAACACATTAAAAATGACAAATTGCTAGACCTGATTTTCAGATTTATCACTCTCAACATTTTTCAGCAAATTTTCTTCCTAAATACAAATTTGCCTCTGTACAAACATCACAACTGGATATTCACAGTCACAGGAAAATAACATCTTAAACGCCTAGTTTACAGAAAATGTTGACAATAATTTATAATAACTCAATATTTATCTGCTCTACAACTACCATTCATCTGACCTCCAGGTTAGTGGGTTGGATTTGGCCTCTTTGTCCATGACCAGCCATTTGTTCATGGCCCGTTTAGTGTTGCCAGTGTCGGCCAGTTGTACTCTTTGCTCGCACTTCTGCTTGTTTTCCATCTCTGTGGCTAGGTCTTCATCGTCTTTGCAGCCCATGATTCTTTGTTGCAACTTTTTGCGCAGCAAACTGAAGTCAAAGGCATCTTCATTGGGTTCAATAATTTCTTCGGACTGCAAAGACTCCAAAAATTTGACTTTTGGCTTTTCTGAGCTCGCCTGAAATATTGACCGTAGAATATAATCACCGGTCATATTACATTTTCAAAATAATCTCGATAAATATAAAGCTAGGAAAAGTTTTAGGGTTAATAATAAAGTTAGTACTGAAAACTATTATTTTTAATATAAATTTTAAGGCCCTATTTGACAATTGCGGCGAGAGGGCGTTTGCCTTGGTCCCAGGGTTGCCATCGCTAAATGCAAAAAAGCCGGCGCCGAGCCCGAAAACCCCGGCAAAACCCGGCATTTTAAAACAAAATACCCGGCAAAAACCTGGCTTATAAAATATTGTTTCAGAAGCAAAAGTCCAAGCAAAATTCTTTATTTTACATATTTTTCGCCAAGCTTAACTTTTTCTAACAAATCAGATCGCAACAAAAACAACTCATGAGCCTTAATACAATCAAAATCGACGTTGAATTTGATCGACAGCAGAGAATTTAGCAATTTCACTTCCATGCGATTTCTTTAGTACGACTTCACATTTTTAACGACCTAGAAAACCGACTTTTCTTAAACATGTGCATAGAAATCTCGTAACCAATGAATGTGAAACAAAGAAACTCTGTTTAAGCAAGTAAAATAATTTGTTTTTAGCCACCACGAATGATTCCACCAAAGTTGGCATTCGTGTTGTCAGCAGTCAAAGCAACCATTTTTTTCAGATAAAGACCGTTCAGACTGAAAGCTTCTCTGATCAGTTCAGCCATGTCAATCGACTTCTCGCTTGCTTGTTCCAATAGGCGAATAATCCTTATTTTGTTCCACCACAGAAGTAACTACAGCATTGAATTAAACAGAATCTTTTCGAAAAAGATTGCATAAAATTACCGAATGACTAAAGCATAGTATCGCTGCTTATTCATGGACGTCGAATCAAAGCCATTTGAAAAATACCCACCAGACAAATTCAGTTTGCTCAGGATCTTTTCCTTCAGAAACGGCTCAAGCACTCCTGTAAAGAGCTTTGAGTAAAAAGGAAAAAAGAAACTATAAAACATTAGCAAATAAAAAACCATTCATTATCGCTGTAGTTTTAGTCCTAGCAGAGGCGAAATTATCAGCAGAAGAACATCCTTCGAAAACTACCGGAAATAATTCAGAAGAGCAATCTGCTGAACTCATCGAGAAATTGTGTCGACTACTATGAAACGCCATCACCAACTCCGCAGCTAACGCACGTTTTTCCTCAGTGACCTAAATACCATAATAACAGCATCATTTATCCTAAAATTACCGCTAAATTAGCGTTTTACGCTTCACATAAGACAGAATCGGCTGATTCTTGTTCACGACTGCAACCTTTTCCTTGTGCTTCTTGCCTTCGATGTGGTCCTTAATTGCTTTCTCACCGCATTTCTGGAATACCAAATTCTTGTCACAGTCTCTGCAGTAGAATTGATCATTGCCCTTCTTGCTTGCTTCGATAAATTGCTCCTTGTATTTCTCCGTGTACTGCGCCAGAAACTTGGAGGGCCCCCGACCGGCTTTTTGTGCGTAACCTTGCTGCGTTTTTTTGAGGAGAGTTACCATCAGCATCCATTTCGATAGCCTGCATAAACGCATCTTCTTCGAAAGCTGTACACATCTAAAATTAACAATACAATGATTTTGACACAAAAATAATTGGCCCATAATGGATAGCCTGTTGGCAAAAATTTATAGAGACAACATTGAAGAAAACCAGGCAAAAACCCGACAAAGTTTAAAAAAGCCGGTAAAGCACGGCAGATTTCGAAACCCCGGCAAAAACCCGACAAAAAGTCAAAAAACCCGGCAAATGCCGGGTTTTCCAGGTAAAATGGCAACCCTGCTTGGTCCGCCTGTTGTTTTTTATTGTGACTTTTTAGGTTTAAGATTTGGCAAGGGTAGGCTAGCATATGTTAGAACAGACTCAAACATGAGTCTAAAAATACGTTTGAGTCTGCCCTAACATACACTAGCCTACCCTTGCCTAAGCCTAATGACTAAAACATCTTGAAAAGCAACAGGGGGACCAAGGCAAACCCCCATTATCATGTAGGGTCAATTTTAAAAACTTAAACTAGAAGGATGTTAAGCAAATAGAGCTATTTCTTTACAATTTTTATAAATACTAGAGCTTTCATGCAAAATTTCGGTGCTACTCGGTTTTGACCCTTCCACCTCCCCCCCCCTCCCCTCTCAATAATTTTTAGGATTAGCAACTCGACTTAGCCTTTCGGCTTAGGCTTTGGGCCTTAGGTTGAGGGACGAAACGTACTAATTTCAGCATTTTTGAAAAAAAAACTATGGTTTTAGGGGTACCTGAAAAATTATTGGGAGGGGGCGGTATTCCCGAGTAGCTTTGGGGGTTATTAACGAGGAGCGTCAAAATTTCAGTACACCTGATTTTCATTTTGGTTTGAAAATTTAAGAGGGGACCATAGAAATCAGATCTATTACTTAGAGTAGACTCAATCGCATACTGAGACTAAAACACTTTTTTAACATTTTAATGTTTGTAATATTTCTGTATTTGACTAAAATAGCTATAGTTAGTGTCACGTTTCACTATTTTATTTATAAATTCGTAGGTTGACGCATTACAGCCAGAAACTAAATCTTTTGTTAGTAAGTTTTCATATTGTTAGTATGTTGTGTTGTCAGTTTAATAACAAAATTTATGGCAGAATAAACAGAGACAGTAATTTATAAACACATATCTAAAAATTTTACATCACATCAAAGTTGTTAGCAAAAAATTAAAAAATAAGTATTGTTAAATTTCACTCCAAAACAAATGGCTTACAGATTTTTTTGGGTCGCTGACCAAATTATTCTCTGACTTTAGTTTTCTATCTAAGGAAACTTCTTCAGTCTTTGGTTTGACTTTCTTCTTGTTTGTGTCTTTGGAGCTGTCTGCAAGAAGGGTGTCATGTGAAAAGGTGACATCCTTCTTGTTGATATCTGAATCAGACGTCAAAAGGTTGCCCAAAGATCGATGAACGGTTTGCTTTGTCACTTTCTGAAATTAAAAGATTGATAAAAACAAATTGAAATGTAATGTAGTACGTCTCAAAACAAACTTTTTATTTTTTATCTGACTTTAAGGGGGGGGTAGGCACTATTTTGTAGCATCTTAAGATGTGTAGCCTTAAAAACGCCGAAATTTACAGCGCTACAGAATCTGAGTCAGATTTTGCAGCGTTTTGCAAAATCTCAGTCAAAATTTGCACGATTTCTTTAAGATTTTCTCAGATCGCCTAAACGCGCACGACGCCGATCGACGCCGGCGGCGTCGATTTCGTCGATTTTGGTTTTCCACTTGACGCTGCAAAATAGTGCCTAACCCCTGAAGTCAGACAAAAAATAAAAAGTTTATTTGGAGGCGTGTTATGTGATGTATTTTTAATCGGTAGGCTTAAGGCCAGTTATCCCCCCTGGTTACTTCAATGATGACTACTCAAAATATTATTCAAGAATCTCTAAGTTTTGAAAGCATGGTCTTTTAACAAGTTAAAAATATCACTTCCAAAAAGTTTTTGGATAATAAATTTTTAAATTTACCAAAAACGTTTTCTCCCATATTTAGATTACCGAAAATTTACCCTCAAGGACGTTTAGAGACTATATTAAAAGAGACATTCTGAGAAAATGAGAAAGTCACAAATAATATTCTACCACGATTTTATATATTCCGCTCCATATGCATGTTTCACATGGACTGTCTATTTCAAAGTTCAGAAAGAGTAGCAGAACACGATGGACATCACAAAAAAATTTGAAAAAAAATCGTGGTAAGTCGGTTTATCATTCTCTCAGAAAATGTCTTTTAAGATGTGGAAGGCAAAATTTTTGATAAAACTCAAAGTTTATAATTTAGCAAAGCTCTGGTAACGTTTTGTTTATCTTTTTGAGCAGAAAAAAATAAGTTCAAGAGATGACTTTGGCTCATCTTTAAAAAAATAGGGAGGGGAGATCAACCATAGAAGTACCAAAAATCCTAGTTTTTATAAGGGTTTTCTCTTGAAGAGATATTTAATTAATATACCTACTACGGTTCACTTTGTTTACACCTACAGTTCAGTCGCGATATAACGCGAGTCTCGATATAACGCGACCCTTCAAATGAGCCCAGCAAAAGGAAGTCAGTCAAATTTACCTTCGATATAACGCGACCCCTGATATACCGCGACCTTTTTACGGTCCCGAGGGGTCGCGTTATATCGAGACTCGACTGTACTTACTTTCTTGGCATCACCATCTGTAACCTTCTGTTTGTGTTCATATTTCAAAGCACCATTAGGAGTAGTTAACACCAGCTTCTTAGACACCTCTGTAGATGCTGCCTCTAATTCTCCATTCAAGTCTACTTTTGCCTTTAGCTTCTTTTTCTTCTCAGCCACCAAAGCGCCCTCGGTCTTCTCTCCATAGACTTTTGTGGATATCACTAGTTTGTCTTTTTCCAAGTCATCCAAAGCCTGGAAATCTCCAGTTAAGTAAAATTAGGTAAAAACATTTGCAGTTCGTTTCTAAACTTGAAAATTAAATTGGCATAAACTAACTGACCACTTGTCCCTGCAGTAGTCTGACTCCATTTTCAGTCTTTCTTAACTTGACCTCAAACATTTCCCTGCTTTCTTTTTCCTGTTCCTTGACCACATTCTCAACTTGCTTGGCCGACTTCACCTTGCTGACTTGTTTCTCCTTCTCCGTGACACTCTTAATGTAGCTTCCGCTAGCTGTCTCCTTAGCTTTTCTCTCTTTTTCCTCAGTTGTCGTGAAAGAGCTGACCCTAACTTCAGTGCTAGAGGTGTTACTGCTCACTTTCTGGTGTTCATTAGCCCCTCCACTGCTTACCTCCTTTTTAGCGCTGACCTTCTTTACACTTGTTTTTTCCTCTTTCACTACTTTTCTTTCCAAACTTAATGGATCGGTGTGGACTTGCCGTCATCCGCATTTAGTTGCAGTAATACTGTTGTGTTTTCCTAGTTTTGGCTTTCTTCTTCTTTTTCTCCTCTTCTGTTTTAGCCTTTAATTTGCCGGCAGCAGACAAATCTTCTGTGCTTCCTGCCTTTTCTTTAATTGCTCCTTGTGGGTGCTCGGCATGAAGCCACTGACTGCGAGAGGCATGGCTGGGCCTTCATTTTTCTCAAGTCTTTTTAACAAAGATCCAACCAAGCTGCTTGACATTGGGTCTGATTTCAGCTTCAAGGGTGCTTCTACAGACTTTACTTCAGGCGTTTTGGGTCTAAGTGCCACTTTTTCTCTTCTGCAAGCTTTAGTTCTGGATTTTTGGGTCTGAGAACTACTTTTTTGTCTTCTGCGGGTTTTAGTTCTGGGTTTTAGGTCTGAGAAGCAATTTCTTCTCTTCTATTGACTTTACATCAGCAGTTTTGGGTTTCAAGACTGCTAGTTTCTTGTCTTCAGCATGTTTAAGTTCAGGTGTTATGGGCCTAAGCACCACCTTTTTATCTTCTACGTGGTTTATCTCAGGCGTTTTAGGCCTTAAAGCCACTTTATTTTCTTCAGCGGCTTCGAAGAACCAACAGAAAGCATGGATTTGCCCTCAGCAACATGAGAACTGTCAACCTTCCTGAGCGCTTCAGGCATATGTCTAGCCTCAATTACCGCAGCCAAAGGGTATGAGTAGTTGAAGAGAATACTTTGGTGGTCAACACTTCTTGATTTGCGTCTTCTTTTTAGCAATTTTCTTAGTAGGATTTTCTGCCACTGCCTTTTTTACCAAAGGCACCGCACAGGCCACGGGTAACTGAAATGAATTGCCTCCATCTTTTTTCTCCTCTCCCAATTTGACCAGTTTCTTGACTATAGAATAAGTTTTCGGGGCAGTCTCTTCAGCTGGCACTACGTTGACCTCTGGAATCAGCATCCCGCCAGTTTTGAGCTTCTTAGCTGCCTGTTCGGTGGAAGATGCCTTCCTTGTAGTCGACTTGACCCGTTTGACTTTGTCTTCTTTGGAATGACTAGAAGAGGATCCCTCCTCTCCACCACTCGTTTCAGTTGAGGACTGGGGCAGACTAAGGGCTACTGGAGTGGAACTGTTTGTACTGCTGTTGCTGGTGTCTTCTTTGATTGTATTATTACTGCCTGCCTTCTTGGCTCTTTGTTGACCCTTTTCGGCTTGGTGTGCAGTTCTTCACCTGAAGAGGTTTGGTGGGAGGTTGACGGTTTCTCCATCGAGTTGGTAACATTGCGCCGTCGTTTGGAAAACATAGCTTTTAAAAGACCGGCTTGTGATTCAGAAGGTTTGGAAGAGTCATTGTGCGCAGACAACATGTCCTGCAAAAGAAATAAATTAATAGTGAGATTGGAACACGTTGGAATACTTTGACATATCTAATGCCGTGCTCACTCTTCTTTTCTTGGAGCGTGCTAACCATACGGACGACAGTGTTGATGAAGAGAACGCCAAAAACAAGTCTCTAAAGTGGAACGAGCATATAATTATTTTGAAACAGTTAGAATTGGAGTCAAAAAAAATAATAGCAAAACGGGGCAGAAGCGTGACTCAGTTTAGAGATTACATAGCTTCGGGTATTCATGAACAGAAACGCGAGTCATTTTTTGCTCCCTTTGTTTTTTTTTTTCATTTTGACCCTAACTTTCGGACACCCCATATTCGCTGTTTCAAGAAAATTAAAGTTAATTAAGATTTATATTGATTTTTTGACATTTTTATTTTAACGAAAAAATGATTTATTTATTTATTTAAATTTTTTTTAATTTTATGTAATTACCCTGAATCTTTTATTGCGGACATAAGACCGCAGTTTGCCTACATCCAGCTGTTTGCCTTCAGTGATTTGACTATTAAAAGCACCATTTTTGGCACTTTCCTTGCATTTTAATATCCAGGGTGTTCAAGCAGTCTTTTGGCAACATTCTCTTGCTAAATCCTCTTTTTAATAAAATAAATCTACAGCAAAGCCTTACTTTTTATCAAGCACCAATAACTTCCTAATAAAGTCTTTTGCTTCTTCTGATATGCAATTATCTGTGAACTGCAAACACAATTTGGAAATATGCTTTTTGTAGTTCAAAACCTACTGACCTCTTCCGAGAATTCCCACTTGCCTCGCTCCACATTGCAATAAGTTATTGCTATGTTGTCGCCCAGCAATGGCGACTGACCCGACAGTCTACAAATAGCTACTCACTTTTCAAAAAGAAAATGAAAAAATATATAACTTACAAAATGTAAGTGATTACACCCAGACTCCTAAACACGATGATAATTTTTGGATAAAAGTAATGCTCTGACAAAAACATATCATTATCTCATTCTTCCTCAAGCAAATTTCTAATAGAAACTTTGACCCTAGTAGCGAATTACCACCTCGCCCAAAAATTTTTCCTTCTAAAACTTAGGTAAAGACTACCCAATTTATGTCCCAGCCCCAGAAAAAGTGCGCAAACTATTTATTAGTCACAACTTCCTTACGCTGGCTTACCCCCAAGTCTAAGGGCTAAGCCTATATTTTATGTTCCAAAGGGTAGTTACAGCGATTTTTGAAAGGTCAGATGTGGGGGGGGGGGGGGGTGGCATTCGCTACTAGCGCCGAAAATTTTATTATTTTTGGTTTTTGAAAATGTTTTCATTTTAATATAAAAATACCAAATTTATTTAAAATCTAATGAAGGATGCAGAGAGTCTACTCACCACATATCTGTATGGAAATCCAGAGGCTCATACTTAATGACCTCCGGAGCCGCGAATTCAGGAGTGCCAGCCATGAATAGTAGGTCACTCTGACCATCAAAATACTGGGCTAGTCCGAAGTCAATTAACTGAAGCAACGAATCTGTATTTAAAACGTCCAAGATTATCTCACCTGACTTGGTTTCCAGTCTGTGAAGTGCACATAATGTTTTCTGGCTAAAATTTAGGTAATTAAAGAAACCACATTGGGTGAATTTCTTCAACCATTCAATTTTACCTTTAAATCCAAGTGAATAATGTTCTGAGAGTGGATGTAGCGAATCGCCTCACATATTTGGTAGACTATCATGCCTACGGCCTTCTCAGTGAGGATGTAGGTGTCATCCACCACTCGGTCAAATAGCTCACCTCCATTTACACTAAAAAAATAATTATATTTTACATTTTAAAAAGAGTTGTTTATATTTTGAAAAGAGCAATAGGCAAAATTAAACATAGAATTCAAAAATCATGAAACTTAGTGTATTTCGTGAAAAGCTTATGCTTAGGCTTAATATACGCTGAACTGATTAAGTGCTGACGCTGTCACAAGAAAATTGTCCATTTTGCCTTATTACTTCCTACTTTTTCTTTTGACTTGTGCTTAGGCCAGCGCATGTCAAGATGAACTCAATACTGTTTCCCTAATTATAAAAAGTGAGAAAAACTTTCTTGAGTCTGCCTTAACGAACGCTGTCTTATACTGCGCCTAAGACTAAGCCAAATATAAGGTACTTGTTTACTTGAGGTGAGCATTTCATAGTTTCCTTGATAGACCATGGTGAATATGGCCCTATCCCTCAATGGGGGTTTTTTGCCTTGGTACCCCTGTCGTTTTTTGTGATTTTTTAGGCTTTAGGTTTAGGCAAGGGTTGGCCAGCGTATGTTAGGACGGACTCAAACGTATTTTAGACTCATGATAAAGTTCGTCCTAACATACGATGGCCTTATTTTGCATGAACCTTAGCCTAAAAAGACTCACAAAAAAACCACGATAGGTGGAACCAAGGCAAAAAAACCCCCATTGAGGGATAGGGCCGTGAATTTACTCACCAAAGACGAAATAGACACGTAGTTTAACACTCAAATTTAAGTCTATCCCAACATCTACTCTGCGTGTAGGGCCTCGTCTAAGCGAAAAACAAAATAAACCCATTAATGCAAAATTTTGTAAAAGGGAACGGAAAAAAATGTCCCCCGTACCCATTTTTTAAAATTGAAAAAACATACATTTCCATAATAAGTATGATTTCATTGGTCGAAGTAGCGAAAGCATCATAGATTTGAGCAATACATTTATGCCTAATTTTAATAATTGTATAAAAACAGAACTTTTTTAAAAAAAAACCTCATGTGTGTCATTATGTTGACCTAAATTTTTTGAAATTTTTTTGTAATATTTAATAAAACAATTAATACCTCCTTCTCCACTTTTTGCAGGTCGGCATCTCTTTTTAGACGGATGCATTTGGCTAAAAGTTTGGAGTTAAATAATTATTGAAGTCACATGGTAGTGTATATCTCACCTGCAAGTGTCAGCTTGGTGGACTTTTCCACACACCTAAACACTTTTCCAAACTTTCCTTCGCCAATCTCCTCATACAGCTCGTAGTAATCGGCAAATTTTTGATTAGTTTTGATACGTACACCATCACGGAATTCAAATGGAAGTACCCATTCTTCTAAAAAATAATCACTGAATTACTGTTTTACAACACGGCGCTAGTAGCGAATACACCACAACCCATAAACCCCCCCCCCCCACATGTACACCCAAGCTCTAAAAAGCGGAATCAGTAGGGCCAATGAGAGTTTAAAAAATGCAATAAACACGTTTGCAAATTTTTGCTCTAAACTGATATATAAGTGCTCAGAATGAGGAAGCCGGATTATTAGAGGGTGCCGGATTAATAGAAATTTTCTAAAATAAAAAAAATCGTTTGCTGTTAAATTTTTATAAAAAATATCGGAAAATTTCTGCTCTGATGTGAACTTGAAAAAATTAAAATTTGTATTTTTAAGCAATCCTACCATGATAATGATCCTGTTCATCCACTTTTATTGCATTGGGCGATTGATCGGCAGCACTCATGGCGGCAACATTGCCCAACACTACCATGTTAGCTTGCTTGACTTTGTTTCTCTAGCTCTCTAGCAGCTAGGCTGTTTAAGCAAGAGAATGCACACTACCGAAATGACTGTGCTTCTTTTGTGTTGCCTTGTGGCTGTAGAAGAGAAGAAAGAAAAGAAGAAATGTCCACAAAATTGGTAGAACACAGGCAGCTTACTCACACCAACAACAAGAACAACAACCAAAACTACGCCAGTAGCAGCAATTGGAGCCAAGCAAACTATGAAATAACATAAAGCAATAATCTCTGAAACAAAAAAGTTTTACCATCACCAATAATGCATGGCCTTAGGAGAATCAAACGAAACTCATTTCAACATTTGGTGTTTAAATGCACAGTGGAGTGACAAGAAATTTCCCCATTTTTTAAATGGTCAAAAAAATTTTCTGCCCCGTTTTTCGGGATTCTGTTTTGACAAATTGCCTTTTTCCACGACAATATCATTTTAGTGTATAATGTCAAAAACTTTATTTTTGCTTGGTCCCACTGGGGTTTGAATTTTGGTCATTCACAGTCCAGGACCCAAACAAAGAAGGATACCAACTGAAAATCGAGTTTTGGACACTATTTGACATTAAAACATCTAATAAAAAATAGATCCCATTTTGCTTTGCTTCTACTGTTGATTTTATGAAAAAAATTATAGGTGCCAAAATAATTTTAAGATAATTATTGTTCATTTTCAAAATTCTTCCTACCCAAAAAACTAATAACCCATGGTTTTTTCTCTCTCGCAAAAAGCAAAGAAGAAAATATTATGACATTATTGGGAAAAAGTTTTAAAATCTGTTCCTTGTGTTTTGACTTTTTTAACTTGGTTTGCCTAAGTGCTTAATAGCTCTTCTTTAATTAGTTTAATCTGCGACCATATGTTTTCCAAGAGTTTTACTTTATCAAGCTTGTGTTTACAGAAACATCATCATTCACACGAGTCGTACACCTAATCCTTATCGATTAGTGTGAGCTGAATCGATTGCGAGCACCTTAGTTCTTTTGAAAACACTCGCCATAACAAAACAACAAAGTCAGGCTCTCCTACTCAAAATTGAAAACGACACCATCTGGTACCCAGACTTTTGACCCAAATCTGATTTTTCACAACAATTTTCAGTCTAGAAAAATAAAGTCTTGAGAATTGACTATATAAACGTCCCATATGCGAAAGATTGATATCAATCATTTTGAGGTTTCGTCATTTTAGAGTTTTTGCATAGAATGTAGCATCCTTTTTAAAATTGACCACCTGTGGTGACCCGATGTGGTCAGGTATACGATATTTACAGGCAAAAACACCCCTTAAACTGCCAACCTGAGGTTGGACTCTTGAGTTTTTCACTGTAGTGTTGTTTAAAATGATGAACTAGCCCGTAAAATTCAGTTAAATAGAATTTTCCGCTCCTTTCCTAAAATTCTAGCGCTGAAAGCAGGGAACAGGAATTTTTAAGTAATATCTAAAAATTCTAAAAACTCATACCTTTTCAATGAAATTTTCTAAAAGAAAACGACAAATTTTATATTGAAAAACCCGATTTACTTTTTAAGTTTAGTTATAGTCAATGCTATGAGTTTCGATTTTTAAATAACTAATATATTATGAAACCTCTTCGAGGAATACTTTGGCTAAAGTGCACTATTTGGGGCAGCCCGAAATGCTTTTTTTTCAAGCTGTAAGATTTTTTAGGCCTTAAAGCAAGAAATAACGCGAAAAAGTGTTATTGACATTTTTCGAAAAAAAAAACTTTCGTTTGCCTTGTCCCCTTGTGGTCTTTCGGTCATTTTTGACTTTGTCACCTCTGTTAGACATAAAAACATGTGATTTGACCATAGTTTTGAATGCTGGGGTCTATCACATTAAAAAACTCTGGTATGCATGCTTTTTTATGCATCCAGTGTCACTTCCAAGTAATTTGTGTCTAAGGTATGTGGGTGTGCGCATCTCAACCCCAAACCTCCTTCATGCACCCAGAGTCACTTTACTAAAAAATGATGATAATAAAATAATTACTAAAAATGACCAAAAACCCATAGGGAGACCAAGGCAAACTAAAATTTTTTTCGAAAAACGTCATTCACACATTCTTTCGCCTTTTCTATTGTTTTCAGGACCTAAAAATGCTTAGACTATGAATAAACTCATTTTCAGGCTACCGCAAATAGTGTACTCCTGCCAATACTTTTGAAACTCTTGAAAATCGTCGCAAAAATTTAAAATGCGAAGTTGGTAGGGCTAGGGTAGTTAAAAAAATGCGATGTAGAGAAATTCAATATAGCTTAGCCGCTATAAAACTCACACTATATCAAGAATCACACAATAAAGAGAATAAATAAAGTGAAGAATCAAAAAAATAACTTATTCAAAATTTAGACTAATGAATGATCTACTGTCACTATTCTCGTGATAAAATATCTAAGTCAAACCCAAATAGATAAATATAGCCTTTGCTGCGAAGCGGCTTAAACGCAAGTAAAGACGAGTGCCAAAACCCTAAGACATCTCTACTAGTCCGACCAGATCAATTGCACCTCCAGTGACAAGCACACATAGCAAAAGACTAGCTAACTAACATCAAGTAGCTTCCCACGATTTGGTTTTGTCAAAATACTGCTTTTCTGCATTGATCCTGCATCCTCTCTTCTCTGATATTATCTCCTGAGCCCCTGGTTAGACACTCGAAAAGTTTTAGAAAAGAGCGAGAGATCTGCCTTAAATTAAGTATTAGCAACAAATTTAGGGAAAAAAGATATTTTTTATCGATCGGCTGGCACTCAGCCCTTTTTGATTTATTACGCAATGATATTTTTGCTTTTTAGACGAGAACATTTCCTTGGTATTTGGCTATTGACGCCTGGAAACAGGGGGGCACACCTGTTGTCATGTCTTTTTAATTCTTCTTATTCTTATTATTCCTCTTCCACTTTAACAATTTATTTGTTTGGATGTTGAGGTTTTTTTGGTAAGAAACAAATATGTGTGTGTGTCCAAATGGCGTCAGATGGTGGTGCTTTGCTTCAGGTTTATGTCCAAAATTTTATAGTAAATGAAGCTGGAAAATGATACAAGTTTGTTTTCAAAGAAAACATGTGCTGTTTGTTGACATGAAGCCAAATTTAATTCTGATTAGCTAAACAAGAATGTTTTTATTCGAATTGGAATTAATAAAAAGGCACATCATTTATAAACACGTCGGCAAACGTTAAAAAAATCCATATGCCTTAAAAAAAATTCTGTTATTTTGAAGAAGTAAATAAGCAACCTTGCAGCCAACGATACAAGAAACATTTATAAACAGTTTCCGATTAAAAATTCTTATTTTTTCCAAAAATTTTGACTTCATCTCATCAAGGCCAGAAGGGTTTTTTAGAGTATTTTAGGGTTATTTTTTGATTATTTTTACATTTTTAGCTCAGGCTCAGGCAAGGGTAGGCCAGCGTATGTTAGGACGGACTCAAAAGTGTTTCTTGAAGTTGAAAAACTAAGAAAAACAGGTTTGAGTCCGTCCTAACATACGCTCGCCTACCCTTACCTAAACCTAAAGCCTAAAAACACACCAGGATGACCAAGTCAAATGGTGTTAATAAGCCAAACCGCACAATTATTCACGTATACATGTGCATATCATAGTTTCTATATACAGTAGGCCCTCAAAAGTAAAACACATTCGAACTTCATTACTTTTTCCCATATTTGACCGAAATTTAGTCAAAAATGACCTTAAAATACCCTAACAAGAGCATCTGGCCTTCATGAGTTGAAGTCAAAATTTTATGAAAAAATTTTATTTTTGAATCAGAAACTGTTTAGAAATGTTTCTTGTATAGTATTAAGCAGCAAAAGGTGGCTTAGAACATCTTTTTGGGTCATTTTTCAAAAATTTGAAAGGGGGGGGGGCAAAAGTCGTATGACATACTGAAATATCAAGAATAATAAAAACTGCTAAAAAGCGTCAAAGTCACATTAAAATTAGTTGTTTCTTTGTCACATCTTCCAAAATAAACACATAGAGAACCCAAATATAGTTGGGCATCAAAATACACCTGGAATTTTTTGTCTTTAGCCCATGAATTTCCTGTTTCAATCCCCTCCATGGTCATATTTTTATCATTCACAATAGCTGAGCCAACTTGATTGTTTCTAAGCTTAGGCTGCTTATCTCCACACTTCATAACTGTTTCTGTACAAAGGAAGTTTTTTTGTGGCACAATTTAAATTTAGGGTGTTCCATACTGGAAGAATTAAGCTGACTTCTTATTTCTTGACTGCTTCTAAAAAGTTCTTTAGTAAATTTTGAACGCATTAATTCGTTGGAGGGTCTGAAGCACACTGGTTTCGCATCCCTGCTTTTTGTTTCCTCTGTCAGTTGTATAATTGAAGCTGGATGTGTATATGAAAATGCAACAAACTCAACTTTTGTCTTGATTCCATCAAATGCAACCACCCAAAAATCACTTTGAAACTGTTTCAGTTTGCTAACTATACAAGCTCTGTCAGTAATTACATGTTGGTTGGTCACAAAAGTAGCACTGCACAACACATTTGATTGGTTGTTCACTATGAATGCTGACCAAAATGGTACTGTGTCACAAGAATGTTTTTCCGGGCGATTTCTTATTGCTTTTATTTCTTCACAAAGATCAACTATATCTTTTATGTGCTCTTTTTTGACCAAACGAAATGGTGGAAAATCTTTTTTGTAGTCTTGCCTTACCAAAGACTGCAAATGAATACTTTGAAATTCAAGATAAGGAAAAGCTCCTTTTGCGTCAGTAGCTGGGCATAAGTCCAAATAGTAGCAAATATCTTCTAAGTGATCTGTTACTTTAGTGAAAAACGATAATCTTCCAAACAAATCACTGTTAGCTACCATTGTTGTAATGCCATAGACTATAAACACCTGTTTTTGTTCCGAGTAATAAACTGCTCCACCACCACTATCTCCTCCCTGCACAGAAGATCCTTGGGGGTCTTGATAACTCCGACGATCTTTTTCATAAGCACAAAACTGGGTAGGAGCCCCTCCTACGCACTTTTCTAGAGTATAATTAAGTTGAGTGTATTTAAGATGAGTAGTAGTACTACCAGAGTTGTCCCTGCCCCATCCAGCTGCTATGATTTTAGGTGGAAGCTCTTCTTTTTTAGACTCTGGTAGACAAGCAATTCTGACTTTTCCACTTTCAAAAAGTTCATCAGGGATAGGATTATGAAGCTGAATGATCGTAAAGTCAGAAAAGCCAACTTCTTTGAAGCCGTCAAACATAGCGAAGTCGAAACTGACACGGCTAAAAAAAGTGAACTTCATGGCAGGCTCAAAGTAATCTTGTATAGGAAGTATAGTGGTTCAGCGAATGTGACATGCAAGTTCATCAGAACATGAAATGAAGATGTCGTGGAGCTCATTTGAACTTCATTTGAACTTCATTTTACCTTGTTTGAACTTCCAAGGACAAAGGTTCAAATGGTTTTAAAAAGGTGGAGTGGATGTTGAAATGAACTTTAGGGTAGGTTGAAAAAAGGTTGGTCGTAGGTTGAGCTCAGCTTCGACTGAACATAGAGACTTCGCTATACAAGATTACTTTGAGCCTTTAATGAACTTCATTTGGTCCTTGTTTGAACTTCATATTTAAAAGGTTGAAACGTGTTTTAAAAGGTAATCTTGAGGTTTAAATGAACTTCATGGCAGATTGAAAAAAAGTTGGCGGTAGGTTCAGTTCAACTTCAACTGAACATAGAGACTTCACTATACAAGATTACTTTGAGCCTTCAGTGAACTTTTTTGAACTTCAAATGAACTTCAAAATATGACTCTAGAAAAGCGAAAAAATTTCGACTTTCTTTTCAACTTCCTTTGAACCTCCTCTCCTCCATTTCAACCTCCTCCGAACCTCCCTTATTGGCTTATTCGCAACCTGCCCTGAACTTCATTTGGACCTTTTCTGAACTTCAGATTTTTATTTGCCGCTTCCTTACCGGATTTGAACTTGTGACACCTGTAAATTGCCTGTAACTCTTATCCACTACACTATGAATACGTACCTGCGCGTGATGATCCGAGATGTATTATATAACTACCACACCAATATTTTGTGGTAAAATCTCGATTTCTCTGCCAAAAAGGTTAGATTTCATATTTTCCTAACTAAATAGAATGGAGAATCTATGTTGTGATTATTTGTGTAATGGAAATTGCGGCAGGATTCTTATTTCGGGTACAGTCAACTCTCAATATAAAGGCACCCCTAGGGATCAGCTTGGTGTGCCGGTTTATCGGAAGTTTTTTGTTCTAATTTATTTGGCAAGCCAAATACGCTTTTTCACAGGGCCGGTTCGCCTAAACTACGCCTGTGTGCCTTGCCCAAAAATCGGTTTTAACCACTTTTAACGCTATTTAAGGTGAACACATTTGAAAGGCTACTTAGGCTACCTGAAAGGCTACGGATACCCTAAAAAGATGGGTGCGCATCGTTTCCCCGAAAAATCATTTCCACGAAAAGTTCATTTCCCCGAAAAGTTCGTTTCCCGAAATTGTATAAATTATGTATTATAGGATGTCAGACGGTAATAGATTGCTGCTGATAAATTCCCAACCCTAGTAAAACACGATAGCTTAAAATTGTGTGAGGAATTGGGTTTGTTAGGACCCAAATTGTGATTTTACCAGTTTGATTTAGAAAGTTACAGCCATTGAAATTAAATTTATTTATTGCTTTTTTTCATCGTGTCTCTTTTATTTCTTATTGAATTTGTGTAATAAGGATGGACGGTTGCAGTCTTAGGTCATAAGGTCAGCTTCAAGGCAAGCAACATATCGGAAACAACCACATAGTGAGTTAGCCCTGTGCAGATAGCCACGTTAATCTCATGCTTAGAGAGCTAGACCTAAGGTTACGGCAGAATGAGAGGACTCGGAACCAGCCTCACAACCGTTAGTTCAACATCCTTGCTTGCACCAAAAAATCTTTATTTCAGACGGTGCGCGGAAGCCCTTGACAAATTTTTAAAAAATTTGCAGGTTTGTTGGACCACCCTGTATGACGGAAAATATATCGGAGAATTTTCTCGATTCAGCAACTCTACTTTTTTAACTAGTATTATAACTTCAATTGCTGCACCACTTTTTGTGGAAGTATCACCTCTGGGGCCCGATTTTACTTACTATGAAGTCATAGAATCAGAATCCCCGCGATAGGGTCAAAAAATGACACCCGTTAAGCCCTTTTTTCAGACCAGAAAAGTTATTTTACGGAGCTGTTTATTGCGTTTCAGATCTACTCGATTATTACACCCCCCCCCCTCCTCTAAAAATAGCTACTCGGGAATTCAGCTTCGCTCAATCCTCAGATCTGCTCGGTTATGAATAGATCAGCCTTCTACGCACTACCCCCAAATCAACGATGAAATTTTGACGATGGATGTCTTTTGTTCACAAAATTTTTATTTTCCAGTTGTGTGCATTTAGTTCTCAAAATGACCGCCCGGGTCTAGCAAACAAAAAATTAAAAAGTTCATATAAAAAACTTTAAGAACAGCAAAACCAAGTCACATAACAGCGTTTTACGTGACCTAATCTCAGTAACACATTGCTTATTTCTAAAGAAATTTCATATAAACTTGTGAATCTTTTCCAAAATGTTCGCTACACTTTAGCGGTTATTTTGAGTTCTAAATGCACATTTATCCAAAAAAAATTTGCGAACAAAAGTCGTTAAATACAATTTTTCAACAAAAACCATGATACCCCATGATATCATGAACATTTCAGTGAGGCTTTATTCAAAAGGTGACTGCTTTTTCTCAGGAATTTGTATATTTTTTAAAATTGGTTCTAACGAGATGGTATTTTGACTATTTATTATAGCGCAAATGAAAGCCCCGCATCGTGGCTACATAATGATATATAGAATGTTAAAAATTATATGCAAATGTTTAAAAATTGTTTGTCAAAAATATTAACAGGTTATTTAAATACAAAAGTCGGCATCTACAGGGTTAGTCAAAAAACCGCCCCATGCTTGAAAAATTGGTGAGTAGACGTTTGGCTACAAATGTAACATTTTTGGCGTTCTGCCCTATGTTCTGTTTAAGCCACTTAGGCTTATTTTTTCAGCCATTTTGTAGTTCGTAAGACATTTTTTGGTCCCTAAGCCTAAGGCCTAAGCCTAAGTAGGCCTAAGTGGCTAAAACAGAACATAGGGCAGAACGCCAAAAATGATACATTTGTAGCCAAACGTCTATACCCCGAAAAATTAGCGTACGTAACCCCTTGCCCATCAGATTTCTAAACTTTTTTCGAAAATCTCGACAGAAGTATGATTATGAAAAAGATGGACCAACATACATTACAAAAAAAAATTATTTCATAGCCTGCAACGTCCAACTAGCGTCATATAGTTTTTCCTGTTCTGCTTGTTGCTGGGTTTATTAGAAAAGGCTCCATGCTTAAAAAAAGTTACCCTCTTTACTAGACCAGTACTCATATGGGTTCTTAAATTCACTGTAAATGTTGTTTTTATGAAAAACATTGTAGAAAAGTAGATAAAATATGAGTCATTTTCAAAAATTGCTTTAAAAAATTTATTTCAATAGTTTTTCGCAATGAGGCGGTTTTTTTGACTAACCCTGTACAGGGTGGGGCGAAAAAATTCGGCCATTTTTAGAAATTTTTGTCAAGGGCTTCCGCGCAACCGTGAAAACCCAAAAAAATTATGGTTTCCACCAACATCACAGAAGAAGCTTTAGCTACAAGGGTTATTACACTCAACAAAAAATATTTTATCAGTCAGAATATTACAAATGACAACCTAAAAAATATCACGAAAATGATACTATTCAAAGAGAATATGTGACTGTTCTTTTGTTCTTTTCATCAAACGTTAACAATCTTTTGAAAATTCTTGACGTCGATTGCTGACTTTCCAGCTGACTTTGCTCCGTAAAAAATAAGGAGAGAAAACGCGACACGCAACTCTAAAATTTCAGCAAAAGAGATAGATACAAAATGGCCGCGTTTTATCGCCCCACCCTGTACATGTTGATGTTCATGAAAAATTCTAAAGATTTTTATATAATTTTACACTTTCTATATGACATTGTGTAGCCACGATGCTGGGTTTTTATTTGCGCTTTTATAAGCAGTCGAAATACCATCGTGTCAGATTCAAAATTCAAAAAATGTTCACATTCATAAGAAAAAGCAGTCACTTTTTGAATTCCAAATAATCGGCTTCTTTCGGACATTTTGAAAAACCGTGACAGGCTTTTCCAAGTACTAATTACTATCGATCAAATTGAATTTCGGCATCAAGAGCCTTAATTTCGACATTAAATTAATTAATTTCGGTATCAAATTCAAATCGCGCTAAGAGTACTGAATTTCGGCATCTAATGCCGAAATAGATGCCGAAATTCAGTTTTCTTATTGCCGATTTGAATTTGATGCCGAAATAAAGACTTTCGATGCTAGTTTTAGTTACAGCCATTCACTATTACAGTCAACTCTCGATTTAACGAACCCTCGATTTAACGAAACTCTCGGTTTTACGAACTTTTTTTCAACGCCTATTTGGCCAACGATAAAATGAAATGACTAAAATAAGCTCTCGATTTAACGAAACTCTCGATTCAACGAACATTTTTGCCGGTCCCCAGGGGTTCGTTAAATCGAGAGTTGACTGTAGTAGAATATGCATGAAAATACCACATAAAAGTGGATACTCAAAAAGTATATAAAAAAGTATATAAAAGTATATATATATAAAATTCAAAAGAAGGCTAAACCCCATAATACCCGGGGTTTATGGTTTTTTAAGGTTTTTCGGCAACTTCGGTGGCCCGTTCTCCCTGATTCATTTAGGAACATAGATTAGGAAATTAGGAACACAGCACTTTGTTATTTAACTTCGTGGTGCTGTACAAGAATCTGCAAAAAATCTCTGAATGAGGTCTTTGAAAAAAACACTGCTTAAGGTTCTCTGGTTAGATAAATTCTGAATTTAATTTTTTTTCGCAAAACCACATGGAGAACCCGGAAGAATTTTACGAAACACCACAAGAGAAACCAGAAAAAGCTACTCCCAAACCACAAGTGAACCTCACTTTGTACTCCTCTTTACGACTCGGATGACACGGTGAAAAAACAGTTTTTCTGACCAAACTATTCTGATAGTAGGAACTAACCTTTTTCGATTCCGCCAAAAATTCCGCCAAAAAAATATTTGGACAGTTATTAGAAATATTAACTCAAAAAGGTTCACAGAAGGTTGAATTGAAATTCAATTCAATATTTATTATGTTCAATTGAACCTCTCACGAAACTTTTAAAGTTGATCTTCAAAAAGTTTGACAAGAAGTTCAAGTGAACTACATAAATGTTTAATTAAAGTTCACTGGAACTTCATGTGAAACTTTTTGAAGATCACCAAAAAAGTTTCACAAGAGGTTCAATTGAACATTAAAAATTTTCAAATGAAGTTCACGTGAGCCTCATATAAACCTTTCAAAGTTGATCTTCAAAAAGTTTCATACGAAGTTGAAATAAACTTTATATGAATCTTTTAAGGTTCGTATGAAGTTCATTGCAGGACTAAACCTGCCATGAACTTCAGGCCAACATTTTTTGAACTTCAAATGACCATTTATTTGCAAAAAGGGTCATATGAAGTTCACTAAAGGTTGAGCGCAAGTTCATAGCAGGCTGCGAACCAGCTATGAAACTTCACTGAACTTTAAATGAACTTTGAAAAACGGTGCAGGTTCAATTGAACCTCAGATAATAATCAAAAGCCGATTTTGAAGTTCATTGCAGGCTCGAACCTGCCCTGAACCTCCCCTCAGGCTACCCTGAAGTTCACTTTTTTTAGCCGTGGATAGGGTGCATGTCTGAAGATTCACAGATTTGCCTTGACTATGGCACACACCCCCTACTTTGATCGTCTTTGAAGACCGGCGAATACCCGAAAAGCAATGCTTTGCACTGAGCAAATGCCGTTTAGTGATGATCACAGCGCCACAATTAGTTTTTTTTCCGTTGAAAGGAGTATAGCTGCAGCAAATGGAAATTGGGTTTGTTCAGCGTAACTACCATCAATAATGCGATTTTTTGGTTCAGAAGCAGGTTTGGAGGAGCAATATTGGTTTATGTATTGCTTTTCTGACTCACTCAGCTTGATGATCCAGTTTTTTGGTGGACCTACTACTATGGCGGAAACTTTATTACTAAAAAGAATAAAAGTTTGAAAAAATAATATAATATAAGGGCTGGACTTAAACTTCATGCTAAATAAATAAAAATAGATGAAATAATTTATGCACAATGTGAAGCGAAAATACAGGAAAAGCTGGTTTTACACACATACAATTAATATTTATAAGTCGAATGAATACTATACATTGAAGTAAAAAGCAAATATTTTGGATAAGCTAACATTTTTAGTAGATCAAGAAAAGCTATGTGTAATCAACTATGCGTTTGTGCAAACATCAACGCCTATCGCCACATTCCTTTCAGTTTACGGAATTAAAAAAAACACTAATATACTGTTATTTTTCAACCTGGAATGGTTGAGCAATATTATATGCTTTACATGACATCGTCTTCAAGCTATATAGTCATTCATCAAACTAAGTTGTACAGATAAATCCAACGCATCATATAATTTATTATAGCCATTGTTTATAAATACCGTATTCTCTCTGATAGACGGCTCTCTCAGAAGGGGGTTGAAAAAAAGACGGGTCGACCGTTCTGTCAAAGCGAATACTGCACCGTATTTTCTTTTAATAAGGCGGTCGGTTGCCTTATTTTTTGGATGCGCAAAAATCGGAAAAATTTGAGGTCGATCTCAAGATTTTGTGTGAAGATCCAAAATCGTAAAAGTGGTATCGGTAGAGCTTGTGGGAGTTAATAAAATGCAATAAAGAGCCTTGCAAAAAAAATTCTGGGCTGAAATATAGGCCCTTAAAGTAGAGGGAGCCATCTAATTAGAGGAAATGCGGTACATATTTTAAACCAATTACTGAAATATACGCCATTAATTTTTTTCTAACACATTAAAAATCAAATCGTAATAGATTTCACAACAGGAAGACCATTCTGGATCATCGAGCAGGCCAGTTCAAAAAGGTATTCATAACACTCCAACCTACATTTTGAGTTTTCAAGCTTTTCAAAAACTTTTTTAAAAATAACTCTACATAATTTTTGTTCTTTGCCAGCTGCTCGCCCAGCAAAAAAAGCCGTGGTTTCTAACTAAAACACCACAAGTTTCAGGAACTCTCGCAAAACATCTTTAAGAGCAGGCTAAAGACTGTTTTTTGAAGAATAAAAAAATTATTATGAAAAATACATACAAGAAGCATGTATTCTTGTGGAGAATTTTCTATGATCGGCACAACAAGGCGATCGAAGTTAGAGTAGGCTTTGTTAGTTTGTCTGTTGAGCACTCCCTTGATCATCTCTTGGTCAGATATTCAAAGTATTTGCCTGGAGAAAGCTGAGTTAGAAGATTAGCGTATTTGGAATGGGTGTGAATTACACATTGAGCATCTAAAAACTAGCCATATAGCTGTGAGAATTCTAAAAAAATAGATAGGTAGGTAAACACAGAAACACGCTTACCTGTCAAGTTTATAAAGAGGTTAAAAACTGGAGTACAAGCACTTTCCTTTATTTTATCGTTCGGCGGTCTTTTCACAAGGGTTCCATCTGTAGCACTCAGCACAAACAGGTCAGATCTGCAAATGAGTTTGGACTGGCTTGGTACAATCTGTTACCGAAATATTGTAATATTAACTACCGTATACCTACATTAATCCCCCACCCTCTAATGATCTTCCACCCGTCATTTTTTTGACTAGGATTGCAGAGTTAAGTTAAAAACTATTTATAGGTAAAACACGATGAAGGCGACTATTGGCTCTTTTGCTGCTCGGAATTTTTCTTACAGTTTTTTTAAATTTTAGAGAACGAAATGTTTACTTTCAAACTTTTAAAAAACTCTCAATTATTCAAACAAGGCACCATGAAAAAGATAAAATTTTCAAGACAAAATAATTTTACAATAAATACTAACTCTTTCATGCGCTCTTTTTGAATAGAGGAAGGCGAATAAAAGACTTGGTTTTCGGCTGTGCAAATCGCAGCCATTCCACCTCCACTTCCTGCAAATATTTATAAAATAACACAGAAGCTAGCATCTTAAATTTACCCATCATCCAGTTAAGGTGATAGAACTAAACAAATTATAACAAATTCTTTTTTACAAGTGTTAATTTATATTCAAATAACAACTGACTTGGTTCATTAATTCGACAAAAATCCATGGTGTCATCTCTTCCTCAAATAATATTTTACACAAAAATTTAAAATTGCAAAATTTACCTCATCCATATTCTTCTGTGCAATATAATCGATTGAAAAATAGTGATAAAATCACAAAATAATAATTATCTTTCTGTTTTAAAAATTTCATAACAACAACTGAACACAACGCCATATGAAAGAACTGATAAAATATGCATTTATACTTGACTATAGATGTCCAATTCCCTCATTCTCCAAGTTTTTTCTGATTTTAAAACACTTTTGTATGTGCAGGATGACAAAAAGTTATGAGGAATTTTTGATTTTTTCTTATTACAGTGAAACTACGATAACTTAGCACCCTCAATAATAAAGAACCCGGGGCAGGTCCCAGCTCTTCTTAACACGGGAATTCCTGACTGTAACGACTGCTTACTCTGGTTCAGTTTTTCATGATGAACACGAATATCATAAAATTCAACACACTTTTGAATTTTTATCCGACAGACTATTAGAAGACAGACAACGAGCTTTCTTATAAGTATAAAAGAAAATGCTGTATTAAATAAATTTACTGCTCACCATACCTGAGCTCAACGAGTAGTCAGGAATATTGCGCTTTTTAAGGGCATTACACTCAGTTGGGAGGCCTGATTTTGTAATATTCGTTTCATCATGAAAAACTGGATCAGTCAGAAATTTCGGTGTTAAGTAAATATACAGTAAATTTCACCTTCATGATTATTACCTCCCTCTAGAATAAGCGATTATTAAACGTAATCGCTTAATAGAGCGTGGCTTAAGTGGGACCCACATGGTTTCCAACAAAAATTGCGCCATTTTGAATTTTTGCCTTTTTACATTTTCTTTTAAATTTACCCAGTCGTTCATTCACAAATAATCGGTCAATATATTTACTCTGTAAATTAGAGATTTTTTAGCTGCAAGTTATTAAATTGTTGGGTGAAACTACAAATTTTTTTCGAGATTTTCTAAGCCTATGCCCTTGACCGAAATTTCGAAAATGGTGCAGTTTTTATTGGGCACCCTGCACAAAAGACAGTATGGTATAAATTTTTTTTTTGAAAATCGCCGTATAAAACAGCATGTTGCTGATTCAATAAAAAAAAAAAGCAAATCCCTATCCAGTTGAAGCTTAAAATGATACCATCATTTATTAGACTTATATCCAGGTAGTCTTGATTTTTCTTAACCAAATAATATTCACGTCGTCTTGTAATGAATGTAAAAAACATATGTTTATATAGCTCTGATATTTAATTCCAACTTTTACCTCATATAAATAATTTAATAGCAGAAAAAGTGAATATAACAAACTCATATTTTTGCAAAAATAATGAAAAATAAATATCAGTTAAATTACTGAAGAATCGAACATGTAAGTGAACTTAGAATCAGTTTGCGTCTCCACATCGATATTATTTACACATTGTTTAAGCGAAAAGCAGTAAAAAGAGGTTTTTAAGGGTGCTCCAGTTGGCACAAAATCGACCGTAGAATTAGGCACTTTAATTGAATAGAGCACTTCCACGCCTAAAATATAGATGAAATTTAAAATAAAAACTTTCGGCAAAATATTTAGCTCTATAATTTTCAAGCTAGACCACGGACTATTTCACATATCTTAGTTCCTCTGCTTGAAAAAAGACTATTTGTCCTCTTTCTCTTCTCCTCTTTACTAGAAGCTATGAGTCTTATATTTTTTAGGTCACCGAAAATCGGAAAGTTTTGAGGTCTAGTGCTTAACACGAGATTTTTGTGTGCTCGACACAGATCTAAAAAAGCGCGACCGGTTTAAAGAGGGGGAAAAAGTACATTGCGTAAGCGTTTGTGTTTTTTTGGCCCAAAATGGTGTGCAGGTTCAATCCCGCATGGTGGCAAGTTATTTTTTCTTGGCTTTTTCGGCCAGTTTCAGAGGTAATTAGACTTTTTTGGTGCCAGATTCGGAATCAGCGACCAAATTACCCCTGAAACTGGTCAAACAAGCCAAAATAAATAGTGTGCCACCAGGTGGAATCGAACCTGCGCACCATTTTATGACCATAAAACACAAACGCTCACGCACTGCACCACGGAAGCCACTTTTTCAAACATAAAAGGCTTTTCCGCCTCCTTTGAACGCGCGATTCAAGAAAATGCATCAAACAGCTTTACAAAATATTGACGTTCGGCTAAATCACAGAGCCCCAGAGTTAAGGTTAATATTAGAGGAAATACGGTTAGATTAAAATCTATAAGCTGGTGAAAAAACACCCTTGTAATCGACTTTAAACAATTCAGCTGCTTCTAGCTGATTTAAAAACACCGAAAACCTTTTAAACCTTCCGGTGAATTTTTCAAATCACGATATAGAGACATATTGCAGAGAGTTTCTTGTGATAAATTTGTTCTTGACCTACTTTATCAGCATGTGAAGGAGCAAAAATAATACAATTACCCTTTATTTTCACTCCTTTTGTGTAAGACAGCTTTAACCACAAGTTTTGTTGACTAGAGGCATTGTAGATATGCAAAGGTTTTGAAGTGTTGTAAAGCTCTTCCTTTCCTTCACCCACATTGCCTGTTAATACAACTGGCCAGGGGTTGCCAGTTTTTTGCAGCTGAATAGCTGATTTTAAAGAGAAGGCGTGATCAGTCAGAGTTTGCATTTGCCAGGCAAAGAAGAGTGCTTTCCCTTATGCTGAAACAAAGCTGGTTTGCGCTTTATCCTGATTTTGCCATTAATCTGTTTAAGATCACAGTTGTAGTAATTATTCTAGGACAATATTTGGATACAAACAGCTGATCGAGGATCCAGTCAACTGGCAGTTCTCGGTAAAGCAGCAAAATAAATTGGGTGACAAAATACAGGTCAGACTGCTTGAATAACTTGCCAATAAAGCCTAGATTGCAGAACTCTAGCATAACCCAATTTTCACGGCTCTCAGCAAATGTTTTCATACCAGTTATGTAGTCTAGAAACATTTTTTCAATTATTTGAGTTACTCAGTTATACTTACTAGGCACTGTTATAATGTCATCTTCAAGTTGTACAAAGTAGGTAGTTGAGAGTAGAACTTTTTGAGTATAGCATAAGAAAGGCATAATCAAGGCTTTGCTTAGCTCGCCAAGTAGTTCTTAACTGAGAATCATTAAATGTGGGAATTATAGCGTCGAGATCTGGGTACCATTCCGTTGCAGGACTAATTACCTGAAAGCTGAAATTCAAATCATTCGCAAAAGTTAGTTAATGTCGTACAGGGTCATTCATTCAACGGATAAATAAAAATAAAATCTAATTTTTTTTGCAGTCAGGCCTTGACATTTTCTTCACTCGAGCTAGGAGACTCTAGGCGAAAGAGAAATTTTGTAAAATCAGAATCTATATCAGTGAAAACATGGCAACAATGCAATATGGTTTATTTTTTTTGCTTAGAGTCTCTTCTTTGGAGTAACGAAAAAGCGTCGCAAAAGGCTCGAATTTAAATAGTGATGACCAATTTTCACCATCTGTTTTCAAACGAAAACCGGGTTTGAAAAAAAAATCGGTTTTTAAAACCGACCGATCTCAAAAAAACCGATCAAATCCAACCCTACTTAAAACGCTAAAAAAGTTATTTTGTGACAATTAAAAGCTGATTTTTCGATAAAAAAAACTTTTGCTCACAATTTGATTTTTTCGCATCTCTAACGCTACGTACACAATGATCCGTTTTTCTTCCGTATCCACACTTCAAAGCGTAGTAAAGAAAAATCAATGAAAATACGTCGGGGACTACATTAAATGCATATACGGAAACAAATGCCATTGCTTTTTCTATACTGTGCTTTAGAGTGCAGATACGGACGAAAAACGGATGATTGTGTACGTGGCGTAACTATCAACCCCCTGCACCACTGGAGCGGATTGAGGAGATATTCACAAATCAGAAAATACTGCCCGAACACAATAAGGGCGAAAACCAACCTCAATAATACCTTCCTCAAAATACCGGGCAAATCTAGTCTTAATTTCATTTGCAGTTTCAGCGATAAACTTGATAGCTAGAGGGTCTGAAATATTTCTCTCCGCTATCATTATTACAAACTGAACTAAATGGAGCTCTTCATCTGCCAAATTTGTTAGTAAACTTGTCAACGTCTCTGATAAATAATTAGCCTGAACTTATAGAGATTTTTGGCCGAGTTTTCATAACTTACCTACTTGCTGTCTATGAGTAGTAGGAATTCCTAATACAAACTGAGGCGGAGAGCGAAACACATTCTCAGCTCTCAGCCAAACAATTGGGTCAATGAATTTTTGTCAATAAGTTTTAAGTGAGGCAATAAGTCTTGGTATTGGGCAGCAAGTATTCCAGAATTTTTTGATCCGAAGGCTTTCTATAAATATAAATTATCAAGTTTCACAGAAAAATATATAATAAATTTCTATTTCAAAGTTTGGAACATTTTTAAAGTTTTCGATCATGCGGTTTTGCTAATTTTTATCTGAAAAAATGAAAAAGCCTAGCTCATGCAGTCGACTCTCGATATAGGATTCCACCCAAAAAGGGTATAGGCACTGATATTTTTTTACTTCGATTTTCGAAATTTATTGCTAAAATTAATTTGGCAGTCAAGATCTGCGCCTGATAGTTTTCACGCCAAAATATGCGCCACAAAATTTGTGCCGCAAGATTAACGATTCATAGACAAGAGACTGTGAGATTTGTTTCCCAGATTTGCGCACGAAGATTCGCGCTGGATTTCTTGCACTGCAAGATTTACGACTCAACATTTTTAGTGGGCACAATTGCATGTTTTTTAACGATCTGCAAAATCAGAACCCTTGCGGTTTTGGGACCAGACTGTCAAAACAAAAATGGCAAAAGCCTTCAAAATCATCCATGATCAAGGAAATCAAAGATAAAGAGCAAATCTCGCGTCCCAAATGTTGCGTCGAAAATCTTGCAGTGCGAATATCTCGTCTCAAACCTTGCAGTGCACAATAATGCAGCAAAATCTTGCAGTTGAAATCTGGGTATTTTCCCATACCCTTTTATACCCTTCACGACGACCAAGGGTAAAATTTCGGCATGGCCAGATCCGCGGATAAACATTTGCGGCAGGTCATTTGCGGACGTAACATTTGCATAAAGACTTTTTCGGACCTACATTCGCGTACATTTGCAGAAGCGTATTTGCGGACATAACATTTGCGGAGACGACTATTGAAGACCGTCGTTAGCGGCAGGACAGTTGCAGAATGACTTATGTGGAACGACATTAGAAGAGCGACGTTAGACGAAGGATATTTACCGACCGACATTTGCGGCAGGACTTTTGCGAAAACGACATTTGCGGAAATAAATTTTGCCGAGCGATATTCGCGGAAAGACATTTGCGGAAACGACACAAAACACGAAATATTATCGAGTTAATTATTGTTCACTAATAAATTTGTTGTCTTTCGCTGTTAAAATTAAAAAGCACTGGTGAAAATGGTATTTTTTAAAGACTTTCTATACAGTCTACGGTTTTTTATGTGATTCCGCAAATGTCGCTCCACAAACATCGTTCCGCAAATGCTTTGCCGTTAATGTCGCTCAGCTAATGTTATTTTCGCGAATGTCGCATCCGCAAATGTTGCGGCTCTAAAGTCATACGCTAATATCCCTCCGCTTGAGTTTCTTTGAAAATTTTGGTCTGCAAATGTCGTTCCGTAAAAGTCTTGCCGCAAATGCAGGTCCGCAAATGTTGTGACCGCAAAATGAGTCCGCAATAGTTGTATCCGCAATGTTATCCGCAGATCTCGCCATCCCAAAATTTTACCCTCGTCGAACAAATGGTTATATTTCAATTTTTTTTCTGTACGACTATTATACATAGTCTTTTATGTAATTTATCAGTGGTTTAGAGCGACTTTCAACGAATCAAAACAATTTTTGTCCCCTTATAAACTTTCCTAAAAAATTTCGCAAAAGGGTTTTAACCACTTCTAAACAGCGTTTTCACGCAAAAAATGATAAGGACGTTGTTTTGAGGCCAGAACTCAATTCAAGTTCTAGCCATTTTGTAATTCGGTCAGCTAGGGTTGTAAATGAGGTGTGCTCCCAGGTGCATTCGAACCAGCAACCTCTCCAATGCGTATATGAATTTCTCAGAATCGCTGAGAACCAAATCCAAGCTGCCAAAAGCCAAAAATAACTGGTTTTTCAAAGTTTACTGAAGGGGGGTAAACTTTTTGCCGAAAATCGATTGAGCGGATTAGAATCCCGGTCCGATAACCTTAATCTCTCAGAATTACATACTTGTCTACTATAAACCACCTCAAACTACACAAACGACACGATTTTGAGCGACTAAGCCTATCGGACTGGAATTCTGATGCACTGAATCGATTCTTCGTGGAAAGCTTACTCACCTTTAGTAAACCCAAAAACCAACTATTTTAGGCTTTTGGCCACTGTGGATGTTGTTCTAAGCGATTCTTATACTCATCGCTGAGGTTGCTGGCTCGAATCGGCTTGGGTGCAAACCTTATTATTACAATAATTTTCTTAATCGATTTAGGGTAATTCGATACTGCTTTGGGCGGTTTAGATTGGTTTCGGTGTTTGGTAGTGGGATTTATTGAGCCATCACAGTGAAACTCTGATTCGCTCAATCGATTTTTCGAAAAAAATACTCTCCTTGAGCAAACCACTGATAATCATTTTTCATTGGCTTCTGGCCCCTCTAGCACAGGTTAATGAGCGATTAAAGTTATTTTTTGACTGTAAAAATAGTTTTCACGCAAAATTTCGAGCTTAAATGCGAAATTCGGAGGATTTGAATAATTTGGGTGTCTATACTTGTGGGCAATAGTATATAGCCGGGTATATACCCGAGGGTAAAAGGGTAACTTTTTACCCACCCACATTTAATACCGGGTATGGGGATATACGGTAGGGTCACATTTCATTTCGCGACATTTCATTTCGCAGCTTTTATTGGCCCGAAAGGTATTTTTTTTAATATTTTAGTCAAAATTATTTTTAACGCTATTAAACCCTTTTCGGTACTATTGCTGTTTACACCCACACCACAATTTTTTTAAAGTGTTTCCAAACACCCTATATCGACCTAAAATCACCTCAGGAGTTCAAAAAAGACATTATTTTTGAACTCTGGTCGATAAAAATTGAGTTTGGGTGTCACCTAAAAGTACCTTTTTGACCATTTTTGAAGGGATTGAGGGCTGTATTGGGGTGGAAAGGGACCAAAAAGGGCCGCTTTTGTACAAAAGGAAGATGTTGAACATAGTTTTGTTGACTGGGGCCTACCGCATAAAAAAACTCTGGTATGCATACATTTTCTATGCATCCAGAGTCACTTTCGAGTGATTCTTGTCTAGGTATGTGGGTGTGCGCATCTCACTTACCTTAGACATAATTCCGTGCAATACTCTCGATCAAAAATGCATTTAGAGGCTCTTTTCACCCAGCTCCAGTGACCAAAACATGGTAAAACAGGCAAATGGTCGAAATTTTAAAATAGCCAAAACTCAATTTTTATCGACCAGAATTCAAAAATAATGTCTTTTTTGAACTCCTGAGGTGATTTTAGGTCGATATAGAGTGTTTGGGAATACTTTTTAAAAAAATTGAGGGGGGGTGTAAACAGCAATGGTACCCTCTTTTCCTTCAACTTCTATGTCTATTTTATGAAAAAATGACTAAAATGCAAGTTTTCCTAATTTTTTTGGAATTAGTCATTTTTCAAGAAATTGATTTTTTCCGAAAAGCCATATCTCAACATTGGGATCTTCAAAAACATTTTGTAACATAGCTTTTGTAGCGCTTGAGCTGCGCTACAATATGATGCCAAGAATTTATTGTAACCTTCTGATTTGTTTTTAAATTTCTATCAGTTAAAGGGCATGCCCGTGCGTTAAGGCGCGAACCAGCAGTTTTTTTCGAATTTTTTCGAATCGTCCCATTTTTCACTCGTTCTGCATCAAATCGGATATAGATGACCTTATACTGCTTTTAAAAACAAGACAGAAAACTTAAACAATCTAGACGAGAACGAATGTAAAAATTTATCGAGAAAGAAAAGAACTGCTGGTTCGCGCTTTTCTCCCATCGGGTACGATCATGCCACTTTAAATAACGAATATATATTTGTACCTTTAACTGATAGAAATTTAAATAAAATTTAGAGGTTACAATAAATTCTTAGCATCATATTGTAGCACAGCTCAAGCGCTACAAAAGCTGTGTTACAAAATGTTTTTTGAAGATCCCAATGTTGAGATATGGCTTTTCGGAAAAAAATCAATTTCTTGAAAAAATGACTAAATTCCAAAAAATTAGAAAAACTTGCATTTTAGTCATTTTTCCATAAAATAGACATAGAAGTTGAAGGAAAAGGTTTAAAAGCGTTAAAAACAATTTTGACTAAAATATTTAAAAAAAAAATACCTTTCGGACCCAATGAAAGCTGCGAAATAAAATGTCGCGAAATGAAATGTGACCCTACCGTATATACCCTGAGTATGGGTATGGGTAGGGTATGGTATGTACCCTCATTCATTTGATACGGCCCATTAAGGGTATTTTAAAAGTTCAAAAATACAAAATATTTTTCTGCACAGTACATAAAAGAATAATTTTTAATGAGCACCATATGTTCTAAAACTTTTATTGTTAACTTCTCTTTATATTTCTAAAAAAGAAGTTTAAAAAAATTCGAATTTTGTCAGATTTGTATGCACAACATAACACTTGCCTTAAATTCGCTGTCCTCTAATTCTTTGTTAATCCTGAGACACTGTTTTGCAGGCTGAGAACAGCCTTTTTGCACGAATAATATAGCAGTAATAAACCACTAAAAGTGGCTAAAACACAAATAATAGTGAATTTTCGATAAAACAATGATGCCCTCTTCATTAGGCCCAAATAGCAAGAGTACCTAGTCTATTGGTCACATGGCTTAGGCAGGAATGCTTTGAAATTCCATAATAAATAATCGGTCAGTCGATGTCCAAAATTAGTATTTATTATTTATGAATGGACGAAATATAGAAAAAGTTGTCAAAAGTAAGTGCTGAAAATAGACTGCTCAACTTTTTAAATATTCTTTAGAAGTAAGAGGCAATGTCCATTTCTTTGTACTTCTAAGCATCTACACATATCCATGGTTCCCTTTCTTTTCTCTTACTCACATTTTTTTGTTTTTTAATAATGAGGAAAATTGGCTACAAGTTTAAAGAATTAGAAACCTTGTGGTTTAATATTATTAAAAAATGTGAAGGCTAATAAAAAGCTATAAAAGTTTTGTTGAGAAAAAACTCGAAAACACACTCGAAGACCAGGCTGATTTTCCGCAAAATTATGAAGAATAAACAAAAGTGTATGAAATAGAGGTGGTTACTACAGCTAGGGTAGATTATGTAAACAAATATAGGCGTAAACAAGAAACTGCTTGTTATTGTTTGTTGCAAGCTTGGCAATCGTTATATTATTGAAAGCGCAGAGTTGTGAACGCATTAAGAAATAAAGTAAGTTTTTGGATAAATAGATTTGCCTAAGGTGACTTTTGGGAGATACTGAAGCAAACCAACCTGAAAGGGTATCAGATCTGCTAAAAAGATGGGATTTGAACATACGTATGATGACAGCTAACTCATCAGAGTAAAGATTGCAAAAACTTAAGAGACATAATCTGTAATTTTGTAGGTTTTTATATAGAAGTTGGCACCGCCATTTTTTCGACTTTTTTTCTACGGGCATGATGTATACCAATCGACTTCAAATTTAACGTTGAGCAATATGTTCTCGAATGTCAACGCCGATTTATGCTGAAAATTCCAAGTTATGGCCTTTTATAGTGAGGTGATAATTTTTAACAGCTAAAATGACCCCTTTTCTTGAAATGGATAGAGGTTGGCTGTTTCGATCACACTTTATACACATTTGGGCTTATTATACTCGGCTTGAGCAGCTTTACAAGATGCCTGCAAAAAATTACCAAATTATTTTTGTACTTTTGGCCAATTACAAGCAAAATCACAAATTTTGCACTGTTATTTTTTTCTTAAAATTTGCCATTTTACCCGAGGAGCTACTGTTCCGAAAGAAACTGGATAGCATTTTTAGAATCTACACGAAAAACTGCATCTGATAGCATCAAATGGGTACCCAATATCGAACGCAGCTCGGGGTATCTGGACCTCTGAAGTTGGTAACTCGGATGAATTCGGAGTCAAAACCACAGTGGGACCAAGGTAAATTTTTTCAAAAAAACTTCACGATCACAACCTGGAATTCTGTCACCAGATTCGTGTTTAGCGTAGTCAATTTGCATGTGAAACTGCTCATAATATTGAAAACTGAGTGTCGAATTCGAAATTCCTCTCAAGACAAAAAACATTTGATTCAGCGAAAAAAGCATCATTTTGTCTTGAGAGGAATTTGAAATTTGACACTCAGTTTTTAATTTCATGAGCAGTTTCACATGCAAACTGACCGTGCTGAACACGAATGTGGTGTCAGAATTTTAGGTTGTGATCGTGAATTTTTTTTGAAAAAATTCATCTTGCCCCCCCCCTTGTTGTTTTGACTCCAAATTCACCTGAGTTGCCAACTTCAGAGGTCCAGATGCCCCGAGCTGCATATTGGGTGCCCATTTGATGCTATTAGATGCAGTTTTTTGTGTAGATTCTAAAAATGCTATCCAGTTTCTTTCCGAACAGTAGCTCCTCGGGTAAAATGGCAAATTTTAAGAAAAAAGGGACAGTGCAAAATTTGTGATTTTGCTTATGCTTGAGCAAAGGTACAAAATGTTGGAATAATTTGGTAATTTTTTGCAGCCATCTCGTAGAGCTGCTCAAGCCAAGTAGAATGAGCTCAGATGTGTAGATAAGTGTGATCAAAACAGCCAACCTCTATCTCTTTTGAGAAAGAAGGTCATTTTAGAAGCTAAAAATAATACCTAACTGATACCTAATAATACCTTTATTAATATAAAAAATAATTCAGGATAAATTGATCTTGACACCTGAGAACATATTGCTCAAAGTTGAATTTGGAGTCGATTGGTGTATAACATGTACGGTAGAAGAAAAAATCGAAAAAATCGCGGTGCCACGAAAACATCCAAAATTACAGATTATGTCTCTTAAAGGACCATGGTTTTTGCGCGCAGTGGCATGTGCAAAATTTGAAATGGCGGGGGACACTTCTCTTTGGTCTCTCACTGTAATCTTTGGTGTCGTTCGCCATAACTCCAAAGAGTAAAATTTGAGACGAAGAGAAGTGTCCCCGCAAATTCAAATTTTGCACTTGCCGCTGCGCGCAAAAACCATGGTCCTTTAAGTATTAAACATAAATTTTAAAATATTTTCAACTCGAATATTTGATATTCAATCAAACATAGATAAACTGCCACACTCTGGTCACCCGATTTGGTCAGGTGAAAGACATTTATAGGAAAAGGGCGCTCCCAAAAAACTGCCACCAAAAGGGGATGTGGAGTTAGAGGCATGCACGCGAATTTTCTTTTCGACGTGGGGCGACGTGAAAGTCGATTTTGACGTCGCCATACGTCGAAAAGAATGGCCACGTTCATGAAATATACTATTTTCTTGGAAATATCGTCGAATTTTAAAAAAGGTATCACCGAGCAAGAATACAGATGGCTTTTGAAACTAAAAATACAAAAATTGACAAAAAGTGACAAATTCCACGTCGACAACCTCCACGAGCCTTCAGTAATAGGGTGATAATGGTGGGTGTAAATAATTGTCGGTGTAAATAAAAATTTAGGATCTATAATGCCCACTTCAAAGCGCTTTTTGAAAAAAAATTAGACCGTCGTTATGAAGTATCTAGCGTAAAATATCCTAACCAAAATTTTATCACCAGTAACTCGAGCTTTACAAAAGCAAACAGTGAAAGAACAATTGAAATTTTCTGAATAGTGTTTTAGGGATCGATTTGTCAGACAGCGGATGTATTCATGAATAATGTATTTAATTTAACTGGTTATATTTTAGTATTTTTGTAAAAACAAAAGCTTAACTTCTTTGCATTCTATTATTCATTGAAAAGTTTTTGTTTTATTATTTTATTGATGATACTAGATATTCGAAAAAAAACCCTTGACAAAGTCAATAAACAAACAACGTTAAAAAGTGTCAAACAGACCAATCAATCCACCAGACACTTTACAAAAGAAACAAGCTACTGTGGCGGCGCAAGCTGATCTTAACTATAGAGCAAATAAAGCTGGAGATCGGAGATATTATTTTAATTTATGATATTGATTAATCATTTTAGCTAAGAGTATATTAGAATTTTTTTCCGAAACAAGTGAGTTGTGGTGATGTTCTGTGTTGCAATAAAAAAAACTTTACAATAAATATTGGATGTCTAATAAATATTTACCGATTCGTTTGCTCACTTTATGGTTTACAAAACCTCTTACAAGTGTTCATTGACCAACACGGCAAGTGTAGAGGCGAAGTGGAAGTGATTCCTCTAATTAAACGGCAGTCTCCAATATAACCGGCACCCCTACTTTGACGGTCTGTATCTTTGGGTAAAGTTAATATTTTCTAAAGCTGTTTTTTGCGTTTTCCTAACTCCCACGAGCTCCACCGAATCCGCTTTTTTGGTTTTAAATTTTCACCAAAAACAATCTTGAGATCGACCACAAATTTCCCCGAATTTGGAGGGATTGAAAAACAAACCGGCATACCGTTTAATTAGAGGAAATACGGTAGCTCATGTATTTAAATGTTGCAGGTTCGATCTTATATGGCATATTTTCACTTTGAATAATTTTCACTTTTCACTCACCGGTTGTTTATTTTCGGTCCTCTACATATTCATATATATTTTCAGTTTTTAAAGTAACATGTGGGTTCTTTTCGGTTATCGGGACTTCATCTCAGGAGCCTTTCAGCAATATATGCCCCAAAACTTCAACGCCCATAAATGTTCTAAAAGAAATATTTTTGGGTGCTGGTTATGGTGGGGAATATGTTCGTGGTTAACATGATCACCTTAATCACCATGACCAGTATATAAAAAAGTTTCAAAAAGTTTCGAAAATAGTAGAGGTCTCGATAACCGAAAAGAACCCCAGCTTTTAAAGTAAGATGTGTTTCCTCAAGGTCTTGTGCGAGACTGTGCAGTGAATGCTTGCAATTACTTCTCGTTCTTTTTTTGTTTGTTTTATTTCAAGCTCAATTTTCTCATAATAGTTTTTTTGGCAGCAGCAGGCATCATATAAGCTTTCGATCGGTTTTTCAATTGTGTCTAAAGGGCACCTTAAGAATGTGCATAGATAAGGTGCATAGATAAAGACTGCAAAAAATTAAGTTTAATGGTGGTTTTTACAAAGTTCACCATCAAAACAAGTTTACAGAGTTAAACACATACACGCATTGCCAAAAAAATTACTCCATACCTTGGTGTTTTTTTAAACTAAAAGTGAGTAAAATTTAACGTTGAATTTTTTTGTTTAGCTTTTCCTTTTGTTTATTAACTGGTTTTTTACTAAAAAAATAATAATCATACTTTTTCTCTAAACTGTTTTCAGACTATCAATACCAAAACCTTCAAAGCGATTCTTTTGTAAATATCAGACTGCCGTGTTTCACACCATAAAATCAAATAATGTAGTCATTCAAACTGCTAGTTCACACCTATATTGCTGATAACAGACTGTTTTGACAATAAGCTAATAATAGTCCAAGAATCTGCTTTTTAGCACAAACATCAATTTATGCACTAACTATTTAGTTCAGCCTTCATATGACCCTCAACTATTTAAAAAAAACATGTCCTCAGAGATTGGAAGTACCAGCAGAGATATGTTTTACTCAGCTTCACCCTCGCCACCCTCAGGCAATGGCCGTCTACCGAGCCCCTTCCGGTTTCGAAATTTGGTTCGACAACTCCACCCAAAATCAATGTGGTGGACGAGAACGGAGATAGTATCGGCAGACAGCACAAGTCTAACAGTGTCGAAGATCTCGCTGCATTAGATTCACCGGGCAGCGGAACTTCAAGGTTTTTTGCAAAAATATGTATCTTGTTTAAGCGTCACTCAAATTAAGCCAAATGAGAATGTCCTTGTCAAATGAAGCTAAGAAACTGACAACCAGAGCATCAGAGCTAATTGTACACGTGCCTGCAAAGCATTTTAGGAGAATAGTCGAGACGAGAGGCATGAGCTCAGTAACTCGAGAAACTCAGCACTTTGTTGGTCATTATTACAGTCTTTATACTTAAATTGTTTTAGAAATTTTCGCATGAGGGAAAAAATCGAAATTTCTTTGCCACGTTTTCAGTTCGAAAAAATAAAAAATTGGCGCTAGTAGCGAATACTACCCCCTATTTTTTTAAAGATTTTTTTTAAACCCCCGTAAATCTGACCTTTGAAAATCGCTGTAACTACCATTTAAAACAACAAGTTTAAGCTTAGCCCTTAGGCTCGGGGTGGGTCAGCGTACGAAAGTTGCGACTAATAACTGTGTTACGCATTGTTTTATAAGCCTAGAACATCAATCGGGTACTTTTTACTCAATTTGAAAAAGTAAAAATCGCTGGGGAAGGGCTGGGTGGTTCGCTTCTAGGGTCGAAAAATCTTTGAAAGCCACAAAGTTATAGTGCCGCCTCCGAGGTGCCTCCGAAAAAAGCGCCTTAGTCCCTCCTGTTGATTTTTTTTAATTCCCCAATACCCTAAAATATATACAGTCAAACCTCTATATAACGGCCCCCAAGGCAGGTCCCTAGCAATGAAAGAGCCCTCTATATAACAGCCCCTAACCCGAACACGACCTTTTTCCAGTTGCCATTTGCAAAAGGAGGAGAACAAAGCAGCACGCTCACTTGACGCGCTTCTTTAAGCATGGACCGTGAATCCGTGGCCTTGTTATGGACGACTACTTGAACGTAGACAATGAAGTTGTGACAGGTTTGCACTCATTCTTTTGGTTTATTCTTGTGGACGTTAGGGGGCACATTTGTACATTGCCATTGTTGTAGATGGGGTCTTTACTCTCGCTCAGATTGTAGAAAACGTCACGGCGAACAATGGTGACCAGCTTATCGATGTCGATGAAGTGGAGGAAGTCAAAACTGAGGAGCCACCGATTTTTATATTGCATGTTCAGTGGGCCTTTCGAATTATCCAACAGTATGTGGAGAAGAATTCTGGCAATCCGGCCATGCTTCGCCTCAGCGATGGTCTAGATGAATTTTTGGATGAGGATCGCAGGAAAAAACAAAAGCAAAAACACATTAACCCATTTCTTCTCGTTTAACCGTTAATTGCGCGTTGTTTGAATGCAGCTGTTATTGCTAGTGTTTAAATAAATGGTTGTTTCTGAGTTTGCCACTTCAATAATGAACTCGTTTTGCAAAACCTCTATACAACGGCCCCCCCTTTACAAACGTTAGTAACACACCCTCTATATAACCCAAACCCCCCCCCCCCCCCTCCGCCGCCCCAACGCCGGTCCCTAGGGGGGCCGTTGTATAGAGGTTTGACTGTATTCCTAACACAAAAACAAATGCTTTTTAAGAAATTTAGGAAAAAAGATAATTATTCGAAAAAATCAGCTTGGGGATCAAGGCGAACAAATTAAAAAATTTTTACCGAAAAACTTTCTTTTGTAAAAATGATTTAAAAATGAAAGCAAACACTTTTGAAACTTTTAAGTACGATTTTTGGTACTTTTCAGTTATCGGCATCCCCGCTATTTTTTATTCTTTTTGGATACTGAACGCATATGAATATTCGTAAAAGATATGTTTTTAAAATGCAAATTATGGCAATTAAGGTGATTGTGGTTAGCATTATCACCATGATCAGCGTACATTTTTTTTAAATATTGGGATTGCTGATAACCGAAAAGAACCCATTTTTTGCAAAAAAAATCAACAGGCGGGACCAAGGCAGTTTTTTTAGGCGGCAACTCCAACAGATATTGAGCCAAAAATTTCATTGCAGGAGTAACAACAGTGAATGGATTGCTGAGGATATACAGAAGCAAGGGCAAATATCGCTTCTTTTGGGTATGTGCCACCTTTTTTTGCGGGTTTATGTTGATGTGGCAGGTTGGCTCGTTGATCCAGTTGTATACTAAAAAACCTACTGTCTCTCAGGTTTTGTGGTAAGATTAAAATCTAATAAATCAAAAGTAAATTAAGGTCTCATTTTTGCTGCCTGAACAAGGTCTAATATTTCCTGCTGTAACCATATGCAGTTACAATCCGATCAAAAAGAATTATATAGAAGGTAGATTCATCCTGTTTTGTTCAACTAATTAATTTAGCACTATAAAGACGGTGACCCTACCGGAGTATACCCCCCCCCCCCAAATGAAATTTTTTAAAATGTTTTTAAACACCCTATATCGACCCAAAATTGCCTCGGGAGTTCAAAAAAGACATTATTTTTGAGTTCTGGTTAATAAAAAATTTAGTTTTGGACATTTTGAAATTTCGACCATTTGCCTGTTTTGGCATGTTTTGGTCACTGGAGCTGGGCAAAATAGTCTCTAAATGCATTTTGTTCAAGAGTCTTCTCGGAATTATGTCTAAGGTAAGTGAGTGCGCGCATCTCTAACCAACCAAGCCCCCTGCGCCCCGAAGGGGGCATGGGCTTGGTTGCTTGGGGTTGAGATGCGCACACCCACATACCTTAGACGCAAATCACTCGAAAGTGACTCTGGATGCATAAAAATGTATGCATACCAGAGTTTATTTATGCGGTAGGCCCCAGTCAACAAAACTATGTTCAACATCTTCCTTTTCACACTAAATTGGCCCTTTTTGGTCCTTTCCCACCCTAATATGGCCCTAAATCCTTCAAAAATGGTCAAAATAGGTATATTTGGGTGGTCCCAAAACTCAATTTTTTATTGACTAGAACACAAAAATAATGTCTTTTTTGAACTCCCGAGGCAATTTTGGGTCGATATAGGGTGTTTAAAAACATTTAAAAAAAAATTTCATTTGGGGGGGGGGGGGTATACTCCGGTAGCGCCAAGACGGTTTACAACTTCAGTGCGTGTTTGTGCAGAATTTCACGCTGAACATGATGGCTGAAGAAAATTTGGAAACAAGATGGATTCGGACGAGTAAAACAATTTGTATCCAGAACTTCTTCAAATCTGTTCGCCGTTCAGCAAATATTCAGTTCTGACACTAGCTTCGTATTTAGAATAATTTTCAATTAATTATAAAAATGCTTTTAAAATATTGAAGTCATTGTCAAATTTCAAATCCCATTCAAGACAATATACATTCAAATCGTTACTTTCGAGTTTAAAAAAGAAACGAATCTTTATTGTATTGAAAGGAATTTGAAATTTGACAGTCACTTCAATACTTTAAAAACAATTTTACAGGAGAATCGACCCCGCTGAACACGAATTTATTATCAGAATGCAGCATTTGATAAAAGGTGACGAGATTCAAAGAAGTTCTTGTTACAAATTCGGGAGCTGTTTTACCGTCCGAATCACTCCTGTTTCCTATTTTTTTCGGCTATAATTCTCAGTGTGAAATTCTGCACAGTTAAAAACCGTCTTTCTAGCGCTAAAATGTATTCTTAAGGTGTAAACAAAACAGGGTCGTTCTCTAGAAGGTTACTTGACTACCTCAACTTAGCCTTTATGGAAGTTCAGTTCCTGCTATCAATCAACAACCCTCAAGAGTTAGAATTGGCTAACCAAGAGTATGAGTATTACTCCACTCGTACAAATCCACAGTTCTCACTTGGTGGATTCTTCTGGAATGCTTCGTTGGTGCTTCGGTTACAGATTTTTAGTAATAGTAAGGATTTTAGATTGAGCTGTACGGAAATGTTAAAAATATGCTCTTTTGGAGGCAGAGAGTTTGATTGTTGCCAGTACGCTAGAGGCATTCTTACAGACATTGGCAAGTGTTACCAGCTGGACCTGGCACAAACAGATGAGCTGTGGTTGAAACAGCAAATACAGGCTGGAGTTAACAATGGGTAATATTGATATTAGAAATTAGTCACATAATTTTGTGTTTGTTTTAAGTCTTCAAATTATTGCTGATTTTCATACAGAGCAACAAATTGGAGTATTTGGTGAGTTAAAAATTTGAAAAGTGACGTTCATGAAGTCAAAAACATGACTAAATCAGACCTTAAAAAATTATGGCTACTTTAGACATGGATGCTGGACCTCCGCTTGCCAATGAGTTCGAGACTGGTTTTCGCTACTATGTTCATGGCTCGAAGGCTGGAGTGCACTTGTCTACAGAGGGCATAAGTGTTTCGCCTGGTACAAAAGTCTATTCCGCTATTAGTCCAACAACTGTTTGTTGACTATGCTAATTTTTAAAACGAAAAATTGTTATTTAGTACATCTTGTTGCCTACTGAGAAATGGGGCAATTGTACACCTAAATGGCCTACAGAATATGCAGCTCCAACCGAGACAGATGAGGCATACAGTTCAATGAAGTGCAAAACACTATGCAGGGCTAACTACTTTAATGAATTGTGTGGTTGCAGTCCCTTTATATTCAATGTGGAAGGGTGTGAGTCTATTTTAAGAAGATAATTAAGAAAAATCAAAAGTTGTTTTTGTTCCCTGTGAATTTTCGAAGCATATATTCAACAGTCAAGCTGCAGAACAAATATATGTAGGTGTAGTGACACTTGCAAAAGTTCGATTTTAGCTGGATTCAAATCTTTTTTAACCCATACCGTATTTGGTACTTCTTCCGTTGGGGGGACAAAACTCAATTTTTATTTTCAGTTTTCGTTCGTTTTTTTTTAAGTTATTTTTTCTGTTAATTAATTTAGTCAGTTAAATTTCTGACGAAAAATCAGTGCAATTTCAGTTTCAGCGTGGTGACGGTTCAACTCTCTCTCCCAAAATGATTGTGGATTACAAAAATTTTTTCCGTGAAGTTTGCGAGCAATATTTTCTTCAAAATCCGGTACAACTTGGTGGTAAGATTAATTTAGTCAGTTAAATTTCTGACTTTGTTTGGCGTAAAAAATTTAATGGACCAGATATTATGTTCCATTTATGGTCCCAGATTGCTGAATTGTATAAAATTTGAGTGTTTAATCAAATTGAGTTTTGTCCCCCAACGGAAGAAGTACCCCGTATTTCCTCTATTAACTCTCCAAGGGGAGTTATTTCTCAACTCTTTGAGATTTTCGGGTGCTCAACTAAAATCTGAAAAGTGTAATCAGGTAAATTCGTGGTAACTAAGGAAACGCAAAAAAAAACAAATTTGCAAAATGCTTTGCTCTAGGCTGAGATATGAAGTCCGTATGATGGGGAGTTATTAGAACATTGGGAGCTAAAGAGGAAATACAGTATGTTGGAAAATCGTCGAACCCAGTTGTGGAATAGCATCTAGGGAGTAATTGAAGATTAAATGTTTGAAAAAGAATATAATAGCTCAAAAAAATTCTTATCATAATAATCTGAACTGTTAAAGATAGACTTTGGATACAAACTTGATTCTAAAAATATTTCGTTAAAAAATTTAGCTTTTCGAGTTTGTGCACCCTACGAAATATATGAATGTCTCAACAATACCATTTTGTCGGGAAGTGTTGAGAATCCAGGTAAATGATTAGATAATTTGACCTTATTCAAAAATCTATAGAAGACATCTACCAAGTGCTACCCACCTGCACAGCATGTAAAATAGAGTGTCAGAGAACAGTGTACCACACTTTTAACTCTTATGCTCAGGGCTTTTCTAGAGGCTCACTAGCTTGGTTGAGAAGAAAGAACAGTGAATGGACTCCTGGACATGTTAGGTAATTAAAGAATAAGACTGTTTTATAAGGTAACTTAACTCGAACTTAAGGTCAAACTTTGTAGCCATCAACATATTCTACCGAGACATGATAGAGACACAATACAAGCAGATTCAGAGCATCTCTTTAACCGAAATTCTCAGTGACATAGGCGGCAATATGGGGTTGTTCATGGGGATGAGTCTGATCTCACTTACTGAGCTATTCATATTTTTGGCCAAAATCTCGTGGATTTTCATCTCTAAACAGAGAAGGGAGCATATGTTGGCAAAAAAGAGGGAGGACGAGGTTCATTTAAATACCAAATATACTTTTTCCTGAAAACAACCTTTTAGGAGAGAGAAAAACGTCTTCAAGACAGCCTGGAAATGGCTGCTAATAGAAACTTGCGCTCGCCTAGTTCTCCACAAATAGAAATAGATGAGTCAGAAACAGCACTAGGCTTCACTACTAGGTTTAGAAAATTTGCTGGAAGTATAAGAAAGAAGGCTCAAATTTGGCCTACTACTCAGTACTATAACGACCCACCAGATGTAGGGTTAAAAGTGCCTGATTGGCAGGTTCTAATTTTTGTTATAGTTTACGACTAGCGAACAGTATTGTGTTTGTAGGATTCTTCTCGTCGTGCAAGCACTACCTCAACCAAATCGCTTGATTTGGAGTCCATGATAAGCACTGGCAAAAAGCACCATGTTGACTTTGTTGACACTGTGCTACGCAGCAAACTTTTTGGAGAAGAGGGAAGAGCAGTAGATAATTATTCGAGCAGTGATGAAGATGCCGAAGAATTGGTAAGTGAAAAATTTCGGCTATGTCATCAAGTACAGTTGAAAGGTACGGTCGGAGACCGTTTTTAGAAAAAGGTCATTAGGCGTTCGAATATTTTATTTCACTTATACTTATTGATTTTTTTTACTTTCTTTTCCAAGACTTCTCTTCGTCAAGTTTGACTTACGCTGACTTAAACAAAAAATTTGTAAAAGTCTACAGGGTAAAATCGTTGTTCAACAACCATTATTCAATAGAGCCAATTATTCTAAAAACATATTAAGCTTGAACTCAAGATCGACTTGGACGCTTTCAAAAGGACTGAGTCAGGCACTAAAATGGTGCAGCAATGCACCATCCAAAATCCTAACAAAACAGCCCAAAGACGGAGAACCAACTCGATAGCAGTTCTGATGATAGACTCTCCACCATCTAACAGGACCGATTTCACCACTAAAAGACAAAGGGCACTTTCTCAAGTTGATGAAGATATAAAAAGAAAAAAGGAGAGAAATCTAATAGTACCGTCGCTCCTCATGAAGAATTTGAGACCAATGGTCAGTGCCCAAGCACAATTTGCTACAAATGCGGATTCTGAGGTGGATAGAAGCAGTAGAGGGAATGCTACAAAGATTGGGAGGAGTCACAGTAGTATTTCTGGGACTAGAAGGTTTTCTCTTTTTGGTCTAAAAAAACAAGACTCCATTACCAAAGATTGGCAGGATCTTGGAAAAATACCGACAAGTAGTTCCATTAAAGAGGAGATTGTTGAACCCAAATCACCTAAGTCAATATTAAAAGAGGAGCGATTGAGCAGATATTCCAGAAAAGCAGTAACACCCTCCATGCTGATGAAAAATCTCGGTCCGATGATTGGGCCCAAGCACAGATTGCTACTGCTCAGTCTAAATCTGAAGGTAGTTAGAACAATTATTTGTGTGACAAAACTGAGTGTGTTGCTATTTTAGTTGAAGCCAACGCTAAAAAAGTCAACGATGTTGAGTCCCGAAGATGAGTCCTTAAAGAGAGATGCATAAAAAAGTATTTAGTTGTTGCATACGTGTATGTCTACATTTAGTCTATATGGTGTGAATTTTTGATGAAAAAGTCGACTTAATTTATGTTTTTCCATGTTATAAGGAATTAATTAATTAATTTATCAATTAAATCTTTTTTGAAGCAAGGACTCTTATATCTTACATACCGTATTTCCTCCGTATTCCTCTAATTGCCGCCCCAGGGTGCTTATTTTTCGATCGACCTCTAGAGGGCTGGGGCGCTTATTAGAGTCATGTTAAATTTTGAGGTGTTTAACCAAAATCCAAAAACTTTAATTGGTAGAGGTCGCGAGAACTAAGAAAACGCGAAAAAATTCCGCTCCGAGATACAAAGCTTCAAATTCGAGGGTTAGGAAGCGCTTATTAGAAGGGGCGCCAATTAAAGGAAATACGGTGAGTTCTAGTGCCACAATAAAAAGTAGTTTTTAACCAGAAAATCTGATGTAAGTCTTGTTATTATTCGGAGCAGCTTCGGCAAAACCGTTCATACGAAAGATAGGGTGAATTAGAAATATTACATCATTGGTGTTGTAGAACAACGCTTTTGTAACATTCGCTATACAAGGTTTTATTTTCTAATAATTTTCTAAAGTCTGTTTATTCAGTGCTCCCGCATTTCGGTTCGGCACTTCTGCCGCGGACTTCAATGCATCTTTCAAGTCAGCGTTCATAGTAGTTGATAGAGCGTGTCATATCCCTCGGCGAATTTTCGAAAGCCTCTTAAGGGGGGGGGGAGAAGCCATTTAGGTTTGAAAAAGTGGCTTCCATGGCACAGTGCGTAAGTGCTCGCGTTTTTTGTCCCAAAATAGTGTTTTTTTGGTGTTGCAGGTTCAATCCCACTTAGTGGCACACTATTTTTTGGCTTAATTTGCCAGTTTAGAGGTAATTAGACTTTTTTGACGCCAGATTCGGAATCAGCGACCCAAATTGGCTTGAGTTTACAATCCCCCCCCCATGGGGAGTGATCGGATGGAGGAGATAACATCATATTCGTGTTTCTCGACCCCGATTTCATGAGAAAGCCGGCTGTTTTTTTGGTTCTGAGAAAAAAACACAGGGGGTATCATGGTTTTTAGTCAAAATTTGAAAAATTTAAATTGGCGCCTTTTGAATTTTAAAGGAAGAAGGGCTGCATTGGGAGGGGAAGAGAATGAAAGGGAGCCAGTTTTATGGGAGAACGTCAGAAATTCAAATGTTTGTATTCTTCGACTGCCTCACCATGTTTTTCAACTGGGCCGTGGCAAAAATAGACTCTATATGCATTTTATGGTCAAGAGTACTTCTCGGAATCATGTCTAAGATAAGTGTGTGCGCGCATCTCTAACTCTAAAGCCTTCGGGAGCGCAGGGGGCTTGGGGCTTGGAGTTGAGATGCGCACACCCACATACCTTAGACACAAATCACTCGAAAGCGACTCTGGATGCATGAAAAAGCATGCATACCAGAATTTATTTATGCGGTAGGCCCCAGTATTCAAAACTATGAAATCGGGTCCAGAAACACGAATATGATGTTATCTCCTCCATCCGATCACTCCCGTGGGGGCGAAGGGATTGTAAACCCAAGCCCAAAAAAGTCTAATTACCTCTAAACTGGCCAAACATGCCAAAACAAATAGTGTGGCACTAAGTGGATTGAACCTGCAACACCAAAAAAACACCATTTTGGGCCAAAAAACGCGAGCACTTACGCACTGCGCCATGGAAGCCACTTGTTCAAACCTAAATGGCTTTAACCCCCTTTAAACCCAGGGCTGAAAAAGGAACAAAACAGAGAAAATACCAGAGAAAAAAGTACAAAATGTGTTAAGAAATGTACTGGCTTTCTGAGTACCAAACTTCGGGAGGCCACAGCTCGGTGAACTAGTGACAAAAAGTGGTCGAATTTGGTGTTATCGTGTTGGTGTCAGGCTTTCATTTGAGCCCAAGCACTCATTTACCAATTTTCTGAGGGGTCCGACCAAACTACAAAATTACAGAACTTCTCTTTTAAAGTTTGGCGCTAAATCAAAGCGCAAATTCACAGAACGCAGCCAGCAGATCTAGAAGAACTCATGCGAAGAATATAAGAGTTTGTTGTGCCGCGAAACAAACTTTTGTCATGCACGTTTAGTTTGAAACAAATGCCCAAAGCCTCGGATTCCGAATAAGACCAAAATCTCGTCAAGACGAGAGAAATCCAAAAATTTATGACCAAAACAAATCCTTCGCTAAGAATGGACCACCATGTGAAACAGCCCCCACGCTATTTTTCTTCATTTTATTAAACTTAAAATTGCACAAATCAGACAGAAATTTGGAGAAATATAAAAAGAAAATATACAGGGTGACGCAACATAAACGCATAAATGAATTTTCGTCATGACTTTTTTAGTTTGCAGTATTTTTTCAAGATCTTTTTTATTTGCAAGCTGAATAGATGAGAAAGCAAATGACACCAATCACGGAAAAAATGTTCATTTTTAAACACACCTAAATTTTAATAGAAAAAAATAGCATTGTTTTTCATATTCATCGTTCTCATCATTTTAACTAGTTCAACATTTTGATGAAGTATCTAGCGTTACCATAAGATCTTTGCACAATGTTGTAGCTCAGCTTAAAAGCTACAAAACCCACTTTTCAATTTTTTCAAACAAAATATGAGTATTGAGATATAGCTTAAAAAATCATTTAAAAAAAAAATTATGACCGAAATCCAAGTTTTTCCAATTTCTCGGATTTTTTTTTTAAATAATTTAATTTTTTTCTCAGATTTTGTAAAAAAGGGTTTTTAGATTTTAAGCTGCGCTACAACATAGTGCAAATATCTTATGGTAACGCTAGATACTTCATCAAAATTTTGAACTAATTAAAATGATGAGAACGAGAATACCGTATATTCTCTATTAGAAGGCCCGGGCCTTCTATTTTTCAACCCTAAAAAAGTCGGAAAAATTTGGGTCGATTTTGAGATTTTCGCGTGCTCAACCAAAATTTTAAAAGTGGAATCAGGTAAGCTCGTGTTAACTAAGAAAACGCGAAAAACAGATTTGCGAATTTCTTTTTCTAGGCTGATATATAGGTCCTCAAGGGGGCCTCTATTAGAGAGGGGCCTTCTATTAGAGAGGGGCCTTCTAATCGAGAATATACGGTATGAGTAAAAAAATAGTGTTATTTTTTTCCATTAAAATTTAGGTGTGTTTGAATGAACATTTTTCCGTGATTGGTGTCATTCGCTTTCTTATCTATTTAGCTTTTAAATTAAAAAAAGATCTTGCAGAAGTATCGCAAACTAAAAAGTTGCGGTCAAAATTCATTCATGCGTTTATGTTGCGCCACCTTGTATATCGATTTTGTGGAATTTCGCGTGTTTCGGAAAATCAGTATTTCTGTCGCTATAAAAATAATGTGAAAATAAAATTGAAATAATTAATAAATCAAACAACAGAACGCCTAGAAAAATAAGAATGACGTATTTGTATATCTTGCAATACTTGCGATACTGTGATTGCTAAAGATGCTTCTCGGAATATTAATAATAGCTAAAAATTCTTTAAATTCATTCTCCGTTAATTCTGATCTAATTGCTTTTGATTTAATTACAATGAGTAATTTTTTGCTCAATAATTTATTTGATTGAAAGACCACAAATAATTTAGATGGTCAATTCTTCACACAATGCACAAATAGTTCATTGATTTAAAGAATAACTTTTTCTTTAAAAAGATCATTCATACTAATTTTTCTCTATTGAGTTTTTTAGTGATTGTAGAAAACTTGGACTAACTTTCTTGCAATTAATTTTCAGAGATATGGGAATTTTTCTTCACACCGTGATTTTCTTGCAAGTTTTCACCTTAATTATCAATGCTTACTATCTTCCTGAAATCCAGTTTGGAGTAGGTGAAGGAGATCCTGGAAAATGCATTAGATGCAGTTGGGGCAAAGAAGAGTTAAATTTTAGCAAATAGTTACTTTTAGGGATGATTTTATTCTAGATTCTTCACTGTACCAATCGATCACTTCGCTTACACCGATGCCCGCACTTTCAAGCTCAGGTTGTGCCACTTCACCGTATTGGTTTTAAAAACATCAAACTTTAAAAACATGGCCATGTTTATATACCTAAAATAATTATAGTTTTTACTGTTAGTCAGAACTGGGCGCAAGGCCGCTACTTCTTCTGGCTCGACATTTTCACGCCCAAATTAAAGGCTCGAAATTATTAGCGATAACCACTGATTCCTGGGTATCACCGTTAAAATACTTGGGTAGCGCTACCTGAAGACAAAAATCTATGCACATAAGTACTCTTAATTGGGCACTTGGGAAATACTTTCTGCATCAGAGGGCTTCTACTTGAGTACTATGATCCACTACAGCTATCTTGATATCATGGTATAACTTATTGGATAAATTAGTACCACCACATGGATACCTAAGTACCACTATCCTCAACAGCACGGCCCGTTTAATAGTGCGATAATACAGATTATACGCTAGGTTTATAATTAGAGTAACTACAATATGTAGTAACCACTTCAGATACTTCATCAACGTCACTCACTTTGTTCCTAATGGTCCGATCTTTTTCTACACTGGTGGCGAAGCTACTATAATGCGCTATTTGGACCGCATGGTTTTTTAAGAGATAAAAAAAATCTATTTGTATAACTTTTTTAAAGGGTTTTGTCTGGGATATAGCTAAAGAGTTTGGCGCTGCAATTGTGTTTGCTGAACATCGTTTCTTTGGGAAATCTCACGCAGAAGGATCTAATATATCAGTCAAGACATTGGGCTACCTGACTGCTGAACAAGGCTTGGCTGACTACGCCATGTTGATCACTCACTTAAAGCAAGTAGTAGGTATTTGCCTAATTTTTTAAAGACATGTATGTGTGTTAGAAATTGTGTTAATCGGATAATAAAAGCAGAGAACTTTTTAAATTTCTTATTTGCCTTAAGTTTTAGTACTATTACTTTTACTAAATCATTTCACAAGACCCAACTAAAAGTATTAGAAATAAAACCTCATAAAAATCCATCTTTCAAAATTTTCAGAGCCTACCTCTTGCCAAAAAATCCCAGTGATTGCTTTTGGTGGATCATATGCTGGGTTTATGACTGCTTGGATGAGGGTCAAATATCCACATATTATCGATGGGTAATTCTTATGCTTTTTCAAATTCATCGATGAGTAAATCTTAATACTGATTTTATAAGCCTACCCACATGACTTTTATTTATAAAATTTTAACCAAATTTCGGGGAGAAAACATATCGAAGGATTGGCTGACTACAGAGAGAGTAACTATGGTTAGAATAAATCACTTTTCGAAGAGGAAGTGTGCTAAATTGACCCATCGATGAATTTACCTGGTTCCTGTTTTTTAGAGAAAATAAATAAAACAAAAGTTTAGTGGAGTCGCGTCATCTGCTCCAAGTTAATTTATTTTTTGCTTGATCATACAAGAAATGGTTTTTTAAGTTCACTCTTTTATAAATGCTGAAGGTTATGAGTCCAGCAGTCTCAACAGATTGACTGGAAGAGCTTTAGAGCGGTCTGGTTGCAATTTGGAGAAAATTCATGCCAGTTATGAAGCTATCTACAAATTGTCACGCACAGGTTTAAATATGCGCAATACAATCAGAACAAAATTTATTTTTATACTACCTGATTCCTTAGATAAAGGCCGAGCATTTCTAAACAAAGCTCTACGTCTCAACCAAACAGAATCCCTGCTGCAAACATCCAAAGATGGAGATGAACTTCTTTTAATGCTTCAATATGTACTTATTTTCAAGAATATCATTATGTAAATTTAATACTTTTTTAAGGGAATGCAAGACATGACTATGTTTAACTTTCCCTATCCAGTCAAATTCCCTGCCTGGCCACTTAAAGTTTTTTCTAGCAAAAAATATGTTTAGTAAAATCGACGTCTTTTTAGGAATTTTGCAAAAGTTTCGTGCTGAGAGACAATCAGTCTCTTGAAGAAAACGCAACAGCGATAGTCAGCCAATTGCAAGGTTAGGATTTGGCGGAATTTTTATAAGCCTTATGATAGTAAAAGTGGCACAGGGGCTTATATTTTCTAAATGTTTCACAACATAATATTAAATATAGCAAGAAAACAACAGATTTTATTTTTCGAAGCTCACCATTCAGAAATTTGAGTAAAATAAATTCGCAGAAAGATAGCTTAAAGTGGCATGTTTAAATTCTAGGCCTTGTTTTGTTAGAAACCAAGTAAAATAAATCCGTACAGAAGTTCAATGATTAGGAAAAAATTTGAATTCCCGGCACCACTTCTTATTAGCGTGGGCATGCCCTTCAATAAAGGTTTTGGGATGTTCAAAAAGCTTTTTTGTGTCGCACTTTGTATTTCTCCTGCCCCCTCACAATTTTTGGATATTAGCTCCTGTAATCAACCAAGTTAATGCTATATTTTTGACTTTTCAGTATACTACAATGCGTCTGGGGAGGATCAATCATTTTGTGTCATCAAAGATTGCAACGGTCCATTTGTGAAGGGCAAATAGATCCGTATAGCTGGACTTTCTTGGTGAACAAATTATATTTGTTATTATTATTTTTAGTTTATGTTTTCAATACAGCCGTTGAAATCATCAACCTGCATACAACATTTTTTTAGTACTGCACAGAAATGGTAGCAAATGTATGCAGCAAAGGTCTCCGTTTGACCCTTTTCTCAAGGATTGTCCTTACAGTATTGAAAAAAGAATTAATGACTGTGAAAAGAAGTTAGGACATCTTGGATATGATAGAAAGTTCTACCGGCCTAACTGGGTGGGTGTCTGGAATTTCTAAATTCAAGCGCTAGTTTGTTTTTGATGGCCAACAGTTGTGTAATGTACAGGGTGTTCCAATGGCATGGCGAATTCGCGAAAGTCATTTGCGAATACAACAGTTGCGTAATGATTTTTGCCGACCTACATTCGCGGAAGCATATTTGCAGAAAGCTATTTGTGGGCATGACATTTGCGGAGACGACTGTTGCAGGCCGTCATTAGCGGCAGGACATTTCCAGACCGACTTATGTGGAACGACATTAGAGGTCGTTCCGCGTGTCGTTCCGCAAATGTCCTGCCGATAATGTAGGTCCGCAGAAGTTGTATCCGCAAAAATCACTCCGCGAAAGTGGTATCCGCAAATGTTTGTCCGCAGATCTCGCCATGTCGTTCCAATATAGGATTATTTTTGTTTAGAAACACTAAGACATGAGTGCTTTTGTGAACTTACTGTTTTCGAATTTGAGACCCGAAAAACGCACTTTTCCAGGGTTAAGGACTAATATTTGGGTACTTCTTACTAAAGTAAGATATGGCCAATCGTCGAGGGAAATTTTCACGAGTAGGGTCTAAAAAGTAAAATAAATAGAATTCTTTCAAATTTTGGAAATATACTGGACCACCCTGTAGTAGTTTAAGAATAATCTCCGTAATTTGACTTGGAGATCTTGAAAACTGCACGCCTCTAATATAAGACCCGAAAAACGTATTAGAGGAATTAATACAGCTTTTGTACTTCCTAAATGTTTTGCACTCGCGGAAGTTTTAAACTCACAGAATTCAAATGGAAAAAACTGGTGGCCGCAACTTATATAGATTGTGTTATTATTGCAGGCTTTTTTAATTTAAATATTTAGGTTGTTGTGAATTACGGCCTAACTTATCCCACTGCTACTAACATTGTATTTAGGTATCGGTCTAAAGTATTTAAAAAAAATATCATTAGATTTCAGCAATGGAGATTTAGACCCTTGGTCTGGTAATCTTTTTAAAAATGCTGTAAAAATATAGTTTTTCGGTCCTATTAAACAATTTAGTGGTTTTTTGCCTTGTTCTTGTATTGTTTTTTTCTAACACTTTTCTAAGAAAGGGACTTATTTGCAAAAATATGGGCACAATCAAACAAAGGTGAGTTTTCCGCCTCAGTCCTTCCGATATTGCTGTTTTTTGCAATTTTTTTAGTCTTAGGCGGAGGTTGGAGAGCGTGTGTTAGTGCAAACTAGTCTTAAATACGTTTGACTTCGTATAACATATTCTGGCCAGCCCTTGCCCAAACCTCATGCCTGAGAAACCACAAAAAGCAGGGAACCAAGGCAAAATACTTTGTTGGTTAGGGCTAAAACACGGCTAAAACAGATGATATAAAGTTGGTTTTGTGTTACTTAGTGAATTTTTTCGAGAAAACAACAAGGCCACCAGGGCATACTTCCTATGTGTTAATAAGACGAAGAATTCATAGGTGGTGGATGGTCAACTAAAAATGTGACAAAAGGATCTCTGGTCAGCTTGATTGTGAAAGATGGAGCGCACAATTATGGAGATCTACATCATGTAGTAAAAATAGTATAAGGTGATTAAGGATATGCGAGGTGCTCATCCACTTGATTTAGAATCTGTAAAGTGGGTTCGTGATCAATAAAGCTAAATTTGCACGATGGATCAAAGTTTGTTTTATAAAAAAAGTTGTTAATTTTAACAAGCTTTTTCTTTAGGAAGCAAATGAGCGCTTTTCCCTAGAAAGTAGAGAATTTAAAGAGCTTAAATAACATGCAGATTAAATTTTGCCTCTGAAAACATTTGATTAAAAAATTTATTTATTTAAACAGAATAAAAAATTTCAACAAATTGTATCGAAAAAATGAAAAAGTACACGAAATACACGGTTAACCAAATTTACAGTTAGACTTTCTCGCACAATTGAACATATTTTTGTCTGAAAAGTTTTAATTTTTCTAATTGAACCATTTCGAAAGTTTACTACATAAAAACCCTTGACACAAAAAACAAATAATGCAAATCTCGTTTTGTTAATCTCTTTAGTCATCACCAAACCTTCTATTGATAAAGTTTTTTTCTAAATACTCTTTCGGTCAATATTTTTGTACTTTTTACAATTAAACTTCTGCCTATTTTTCATTGCTGATAAAGTATATTTGACAACGGTTTTGTGCCATATTAGACTGCTGCCTGTAAAAAATATTTTAGTGCTTTAGAACATGGACAACAGATTTGCGCCGTTCATAAAAAATGCGTTTATTAATGTTCTAAACCACCGAGAGGTAGTTTTATTTATTTTCTGTCATTTAAAAATATATAAAGAAACTTTGAATTGTTATTTTTTAAACAATTTTTCCCTTTAAATATATATATATATAATATTATATTTAATTTTACACTTATTAAATTAGCATAAATTTCCCTATTTTCATACATACAGTGAAGTCCCGCTATAGCGCTACCCTGGGCACCGCCCTAGGTCATGTTATAGCAGTGATCGCGTAATATTAAGAAGTGAAAAAAATAAGCTTGATTTCTAGGTTTCCCCCAATCGAACTTCTTCCTACAATTTCCACATATTAAACTCGAGCTAAACAATAACATTTATTTCAAACAAATACATAATTTCATCGTTGAGACTGGCCCAGGGTCACGTTATAGCCGTGTCGTTATATTCGGGTCGAGTTTTGTTGAGGTATAAGTATATTCAGTTTTGTCGCATGCGTTAGAGTATAAAAAAACTTTTAGTTAATAATTACGGCTAAATACTCAAATAAACCATCTATTATCAAGATTTGGGGAAATCAACTGACATGGGACATGGGAGCTAGATCATAGTTGACTGGAGCGGCACAGTGACCGCCCGTTCGGTCGGGCCGTCCTGTGCCGTCCCGTCTGTACGAAGTAGGATGACGACAGAAAGGCGGACGGCCCCCTCAAATTTTTTAATATCACGAATTGGGTTTGGACAGCCGGCGAATTCTCGACAAATTGACATCCTGTCGGACGGGACCGTACTGTCAAAATTGAAAATTCTCTCTTTACTCAGTTTCAACACAAGTTTTGTGTAGCCTAACTAATTATTATAATATAAACTATTATAATTATTATTAAAGGGCATGCCCGTGCGTTTCAAAAAGTTAAGGCGGGGACCAGCAATGTTTTTTGAATCGTTCTATTTTTCACTCGTTTGCGTCAAATCTCGTAATTAATGACCCTATACTACTTTTAAAAACTAGGCAGAAACTTAAAAAATCTGAATGCATATGCATGTAAAACTTGATCGAGAAAGAAAAAAATACTGGTCCCCGCCTTTTCTCCGTGTCGGGCACGGGCATGCCCCTTTAAAAATTGATATTAAAATTTTCGTTCAACTAAATAAGTGTTATTTTGTAAAAAGTGCAAAATTTGCCTGCTAAAAATAAAATACAAACAAAAAAATTTAATTTTTTTTCTTAACTATGCTAAAACGGTGGGCGGACGTACGGCGTAGACGGCCGGTCATATTTCTCAAAAACCAGACGGCGGGTTGAAAAATTTCGGGATTCGGACGTTACGCCGTCCGAATTTGGAAAAGAAAGTTGTCACTATGCTGGACATTGGGGGGGGGGGGTTGTAGCTATACAGTCTGCTCTCAATACAATGTCTTTTCGCTCATTTGGTTTTCCTAGGGTCCGACACAATATCCTAGTTGAGTGGAGTGTATAAACCACAATTAGGCCCATTATATTATTTCAAATTATCAAAACCGAAAAAACACTGGGAAATTAAAATATTTGGGAGTTCACACAAGCATGCACTAAAAATGTATTCAGGGTAAAGAATAAGACCAGGAGTAAATATTCTGAGTATTTAAAATAATAGTTTAAAATACAGTCGACGCTCAATAATTATACGCCTAGGCTCAGTGTTTGGGGTGTACCGTATTTATTCTAATAGAAGGCCATGGCCTCTATTTTCAACCTCCAATTTTGTTGGCTTTGTGCTAAAATGCAATAAAAACATGGTTTACCCCTAGTTTTGGCCCCCAGGGGTGGCTTCTATTAGAGACTGGCCTTCTATAGAGACTGGCCTTATTAGAAAAATACAGGTATGTTATAAGAGTGGACTATATTGTTGTAGTTTTGTTACTAAAAATATAATAACAAAGAATATAAATAATAAAAATCTGTTATTTTACCATACAAGCTTTAGACCAACTTCATCCTCACAGTTTTTGCTGTTCTTTTCACTACCTATCTTGCCCTCATTGGTATTCTTGATAGGAATTTGTTCCACCCGCTCAGACTTGACAACATTCAACAACCAAATGGATCCTACTTCAAGCCTTTGACAATTCCTCGTTCATGGTCCTGGGCGAAGAGCAATATTCAATGGCAAGGATGGATCCATTGGATCTTCTGATCTCTACTGTATTTTCTCTGTATGCTTTGTGCTTTTAGAATTGATTGCTGCCGTTTTATGAGCTATTTTTCCTACCTCCTTAATGGGTAAATTTTATAAAAAAAATTCAGATAGATACAATAAGTAATTTTTTGTACAGGGAATGTTACTGATTGGAATATTAATTGCGAATATTCCGTTTTTTCAAGGAATTTTGCTTATTCACACAACTGGAATAAAGTTAATTCAACAGACCGCTTTTGTAGTAATTCTATACGGTTAGACAAAAATTTATTTTAGTGTATTATTGATATTAGTTAAGATGTGGGCTAAGCCTTGATCCAGACGCTTTGCGCAACTCTCTAGTAAGCAGTTTCATTCAATTAAGCTAATAGTTAACATTTAAACTGTAAAATTATTATAATCGAATTGATGGATTAAACTTTCGATTTTTCAGTTTATTTGCGGTAACCTTGCCATAATCTCAACTACTATTGAAGTAGTGCCATTGTATTGGTTTCACATTTTGTGTATGGCTTGCCTGTTTATGCCGCTATTTTGTTCGGGTATGATTTACTTTAATTTCGGGTATGATTTTTATTTCGGGTATGATTTATTTTATTTTTTGGTATAAAAGAAATATATATTTTATAATTTCCTTTTATCCAGAATTTTATTAACTTTAAATGTTACAAAAAAGTTCATTTTTTGAAAAGACCCCTTTCTAATTGCATATATGCGTATTTCCTAGGTTAGACAATGGGTAAATACCCAGGTATTTACCCGGGATACCCGGTATTTACCGGTCAATCCAGAGATTTTAACCGTAGTATAGAAATCGGGTAAAATCTTTACTAAGGATTTTGCGACAATACTATATTTTCACAAAATTTTTTTTTAATTTGATTTGTCTCAAAGCGAATTCAAGAAGCCAGAAAGTGTTTTAGTCTTAGCATAACACTTTTTATGCGTTCACTGCACTTTTTTCGTTTTTAGCGTTTCTTCCGAAATTTGCGAAATTGGCGATTAGCGATTTAGCAATTAGCGAAATTAAGAAATCGAGGAAACTAACACTGTTAACGATGATTTTGAATTGTTTATGCATGAATTTGATTGATTTATTATGATTTCTCGAATAAAAGTTGGTTATGAAATAAAAAGATTTTACCCGCCTTTCGGTAAATACCGGGTAAATACCCGAGATTTTACCCAAAAAGATTTTACCCGGCTAATTACCCAACCTAGTATTTCCTCTAATTAACTCCCATGGGAGTTAATAGAGGAAATACGGTATAAAAAATAGTTTTTATTTTTGACAATTTTAATTATCGAATCAAAATTTCTCCTTTTTACAAGTATCAATAATTGCAGTTATGTGCTAGCCTCAACTGCACCGCGCAATTACAGTGCCAATTTTAATTCAGCTGCAAATGAGGGCATAGGTGTGGAAAAAGGAATTCCAACCGGTATGGTTTGGATGAAATAAAAATAAACCAATAAGTTAAATATTTTAGTTGTTTTGGCCAGCTCTACCATAGACAACATTTACTGTTGACTGCTTTTAGTATTGTTGGTTCAGCTACATCACCAATATGGGTAGATTTTGGAAGGATGTGGCTTGCAACATTGCTGTAACTTTAATTTTCAGATGATTTATCTTACACTTTGACCAGATTCCCTGTTTGAAATTTTGTGGGCAGTTTATTTGGAATTTTAACTGGTAAAACTGAACCTTTTAAATTTTTTGGTAAAAATATTTTTTCCACAGGTTTATTACTGCGCTCCTTGCCTCGCTACGACTCTCATTTAGCACACTTTACTCGAGCAACTTTACTTTCTCCCCAACTATCTCTGGCATTCCACTTTGGCACAAGAGCTATTAAGTGTGAGATTGCAGGGCCAGTTGCTGTACTATTAGTTGTATTGTAGCTTCCATGATGATGGAAAATTGATAACCACAAAATGGTAAATAAGTATCTTACAAATCCTGTATGAGCGAATTCGCATCTACTGACTTAATTTGACCCAACTATATTAAACAATAGAGAGAGGAAGGGTAGTTTCAGTTAATCATTCCTTTGTTTGTGTTAGCCTGTGCCTAGGGAGTAAGTTAGGACACGTAAACTAGGAAAAGTGATTAGACAGCCAGAGCAACCTTCCCCATATCAAAAAAAAGCCAGGTTTTCATAACAAAAATTAAAATTTTAAAATTTTTGTTCTTAAAAATACCTATCTCTGCTATTAAAATACTGGGGTTCTTGTCGCATAAGTGACTCTTAAAGACTTTCCCCATTGTAATGTAAAGGTTACAGACTAGGCCAGAAGAAAGAGGATTTAAAATTATGTGGGACTTATTTTTTATGCCTTTCCTGTTTGTGTGATTGGCTTGCGCTCATGGACTTTTCAATCGTAAGTTTCTATTTTAACACAGGAAAGGCCGTTTGTTACAACTATATTGTGCTCAGAGTTTAATGCTGATCATTTCTGCACCGATCAGCCTTCGAAAAAAAGTTCCCTTTTGGTGAAAATTTTTTATTTTAGGTTTCTTGTACCTTAGTTAAAACTTGATATGGCTTTCTAACCATATCTTCTACTTTTCAATAGTTTTCACTTCAGTAAAAAATCTAAACATCGCGAAAAATCCTATTAGAGAAATGAATGCGCTTTCGAGTGAATACAAATATACCTGTCAATATGTCGAAAAGTCAAATAAAAAAGCGAAAAATACCAAGAGATATGTTATTCCTGATCTGAGATTTTTTAGATATTTGGCTGGAGAATACCTTGTGCTGTGGTTTACTTTAGTAGTGCTTATGCTTGTAAGAAAGACCAAATTCTCTGGAATATTATTTTACCAATACAACATGAACATATAGAAAAACAGATAAAAAATTAATTTCACAAGTATGTACTCATTTTTTGAAAAAATATGATTTGACGCCAAAGCTTTTTGCTAGGCAAACCTGTAATTCTGACCTCAAAGTCGTGTTTCAGCTTGGGTGATTTGCTTATAAAAAGTAAGCTTTGATTTTGAAACTCACTGTCAAATTTCGAATTCCGCTCAAGACAATAAAAATTAGAAATCAATTTTAAATTTTTTTTCAAATCAAATATTTATTGCCTTGAGCAGAATTTTAAATTTGACAGTGGGTTTTGAAATCAAAGAGTCGTTTTATGAGCAATCAACCCGCACTGAACACGAATTCGAATTTCGCAAAAAAAGAGCTTTTTTCGGACGACCGATCGGTGTAGAAATGATCAGCACTAAACTCTGAGCAAGACACCATATTTGTAAGGAAACGGCCTTTCCCGTGTTAAAAATCTCGAAATCTCTGACTTTCTGTCTAAATTTAGTTTACATGGGATCTTTTTGGTCAATCGCTGACTATTACTAGTGATAGGACTTACAGCTAGAGTGGTCATAGTGTTTTTAATCTCGATATGTGCACACAACCTTAAAGTCAAAAGAACAATGCTTTCTTTCTTTGTCTTTATGCCTAAAGCTAATACTCAGGTATGTAAATATAAATAGCAAAAAAAAGGAGTAAAAATTTAAATATATTATAAATATTGGCTGGTTTGTAGGCTGCTTTGGGTCCCAATACTAGTGCAATATTACATGACAGATTCAAATATCGCTAGCTACGTCCAGCTGGTTTGCAAACATGGTAAAAAGCTTGGATTTCTATTTTCTCTATTAAATCCCTCCTGTCTAATAAGCATTTTGCCGAGTTTTGAAAAGCCGTGAGGGACGCTCTTTTACTTAGATATTCTTCTATCTCTTGTTTTTTTTCAGTCTCATTCAGTTTTAAAGAACCAAACTTGTTGATGACAATGAAATCGAGCAAATTTAAATACGCGCGGGACACTTTTTTTATACTCCAAAAAACGTTTTGAATTGGTGTATTGTTGGTATATAAAAAATAAAAAGCGGATAGTAAATGTGGCCCATAATGGCTTGTTCACGTTGTAGAGTTAGACTTAGAGTTCGGGATTTTAGTTACGTGAACACCTCTGATCCTAACTCTAACTCTTACTCTGTGGTTCATGTAACCTCGAGTTAGAGTTAGAGTTCGAGGTCAAAATTTGAAGGTGTTGATGCATATAACTTGGATTCCCTTGGTTATTCCCTCAAAAACTAACTTTTAGTAGATTTTGATAAGCTCTGGGTGAGATTTCTGAGCTATCAAAGCTATATACATGAACATTTTCAAGCTGGACCTCTAACTCTATGTGCGTCAATTCAGCCAGTTAGAGTTGGGTTTTTGAGTACATGAACACCTCTTATTCGAACTCTAACTCTAACAACGTGAACAATCCATAAGTGGCCCAAGCGGCCGGTGAACTAGCGCTGAGTGGTGATTGTCGATCTGAAGTTCGATTCCCGTGTCTGCTTAGTTATTTTAGATAATTCACATCTTATACATAATGTGTGATTTTAAAAAAAATTAGGAGCAAAAAAGTGTCCCGCGCGCATTTGGATTTCGCCAAATTCCCATTGTCATCAACAAGTGTGGTCATTTAAAAATAATAATAAATTAAGCCAAAATTTCTTCAACTTTAAATTTTCAGTCTTCTCAGCATTCTGTTCATGCTCCGCTGGGCCAAATGTTGATTCAGATAAGTCTTGTATTTTATTTTACTGAATATACTCGGTCAATAAACTCTTGGTAAAAGGTGGTACGTATCGATCTATGCGTCATGTGGCGGAATTTAACGTTGAACACCGATGGTTGAAAAATAAATTTGGAAAATGCAAGAATTGAAACGCGTAAAGATGCGTCTGAAACTAGCTGGATTTTCGACTGCTCCTAACCACCTGGAGATTTTAGAAAAATATAAGTAGTACTCGCTCGAATGTATGCACTACTACTTTGGCGCTAATATTTTTTAATTTTTGAGGGTGGCAGCCCTGTGTTAAATGCTTTCAATCAAAACTTAGTCGGTCTCTAATGTCTTTTTTACATTCTAGGCAACTTGATGCTGTCTAAAAAAAGTTCAGGTGCAGCAACTACTTTGGTAGACCGTTTGAATTAAATTGGTGCTATTTCTGGCCCTGGCGCCAATTCCAAGATATTTGATGTCGATATAAAGACAACAGGACTAAGGGTAATTTCTACTCTTACTTGTGCCAAGTAAGCTGAAATTGTAGCTAGAAGTGAGCAATAGTAACGGCAAAAAGCCATCTAACAAGACAATAGCCACAGTTAACACACCACAGTCCGATTCAGCAACCAGCTACCTTTGAAGAGATCAACAATCAGCCTATGAAGTCTTTAAAAACAAAAAATGGCTGAGAAAAAGCAATAAAAACAAAGGAGAAAGCCAGTGAAAAAGAATCTGAATACACAGTTATCACATCTATTTTGAACTATTTGTGAAAGCCTGAATCGAATGTTTTCCACTTTATATAACTTCGTCTGACACTTCTAGTCTGTTTCACACGACAATAATCTGTGCAAAAATTTAATAGTAGACATTATTGCTAGATTTTGTAAGTTTACTCTGTTTTTCTATGGTTTATAAAAATAAGTTTTATAAGTTTGTAGTAAGACTACGAAATAACATCTAAAGAGTTTTAAATTTTTTTTTGAACATTTGAAGTAGTTTTTAGAATATAAATTAGAGTAATTAGTTGAAAAATATTTTAAAGACAAAATTTAAGCCCCGTTTTCTGTAATACTGGACTATCTCATAACAAACTTTGTTGCCTTAGAACTTATCAGGAGCCTCAAGTAGTGTCTTATCAAAGAGTTCGTGGAGATATTTTTTTGCAGTTCTTGTAGAGAACCCGAAGTAATAGAAAAAGTGCTTGCCAATATCTCGATGTCATTGGAAATTTTGGGACACCAGGCCTCACGAAGTTACCGAAAAAGCATGATAGTATCATGGTTTTTAGCCTACTTTTGAGTTGCCGCTGTTCTACAAATTTTTGAGTATCCAAGCTGTATGGGGAGATTCTTGTAGAGATGATGAAAAAGACATTTTCGGGACGGGACGGGACACAATTGACAAAAAAAAATTCCGGGACGGGACGTCGGGACAGCGGATTTTTCGGGACGGGACAGCGGGACGGGACAGTCAGAAAAAAATTCGGGCGGGACTCTCACGGGACATAGAAATCTACGGGACGGGACTGAAAATTTTCCGTTCGGGACTAGTATATCGCAATTTATGATCCGTAAATCATTTATTCAAACAACCATCATCAAAACAAAACCAACAACTTCAACTTGATCTACTTCTACCTAATGAACAAATTGCGATTGAGGAACTCACATCTCGCCGCTTCTCCGGGTCCAAGTTCGTCCGCCGATATTGTAGACATCTCGCACGAGGAAAAGACGATCACTGGAGACACTAGTTGCGGGGGCCGACAAGATATTCTGCGCAAAGCTTCGCAGCATTGGAAATGCCATCGCGTTCTCCTGAAGCATCTATGTTAAGCAGAAGTAACAACAAATACAATCTCAGCGGTTCTGAAAAGAGCAACTTCTGCTTTTCGCTCCTACTTAAATTCGATTTTCCACATGTAATTGCATCCTCAAAACAATAGTTGATGCATTGAAAATTTTCGGGACGGGACGGGACAGAATTGACGAAAAAAAATCCGGGACGGGACGACGGACAGCGGATTTTTCGGGACGGACACCGGGACGGGACAGTCAGAAAAAAAATTCCGGGCGGACGCTCGGGACGGACAAGGGTCAAAAATGCTCCGGTCGGTCGGGAATTGTTCCCGCTCCTGTCCCGGTATCATCTCTAATTTCTTGCATATTGGGCTTATGTCAACTAGATTAACCCACGGCTCGTCATAATGTTCCGTAGAGGCCGATACCTGAGGTGGCCGTGAATTAAAATAAAGCTGCTTTTTCAGAATTCGAATATTTAATATTTATATATTTAACCCCCCTCTCCCAATAATTTAGATAATAATAATAATTAATAAATATAAAATAATTTAAAACTCGACCTACCGTAAATTTTTTCGTCTTTCAACCAATTAACGATTTGCAGACTGTTATACAAACCATTGATTTCACGCTTGATTTTTTCCTATAATTATTGCAAAATATTGCGCTCAATATAAATAATTTATTATTTAATATGGTCAGTGGGAGCAATTTGTGTGTTCTCTTTGCAATCTTAGTTTATTTATTTACAGTATATTTATTTTCAAGCGGAAATTATCAAGCACAAAAGATGATCAAAAGCATATGCCTCGTCATAGGTAGTATAGCTCAGCTTTATTAATCAATTTGAGGTGCTCTATTGTTAGTCTGTAATTCCTTTTATTTTTAAATTTTGTGAGCACTTGAAGTATCGAGACCGATCTAAAAAATATTTGATTTTTGAAGGATCGAAAACATCTTTTTAGAATAAATACTATAGTTGAAAAACCATTTTTAACGGTGGCACTTTAAGTTTCTCTCGGTTTCTTAAAACAAGCCTATTTGGTTTTTGAAGCTGCCTGCGATATTCCACATGCGAGTAATTGACCTAAAACATTTCGCATGTACGCTAATGGTCTTTTAGCACTTACAGTAGTGTAGCTATCAGTCGATTGTCAATATAGTCAGCATAGTATATAGATAAATTTTGTCAAAAAATCTATATTACGGTTTTTTTTCTTATAAACGAGCATAATTGTTAATTTAGCAGTCACTTCCAAGAGTGCCTGTTTGTCAGATATAGCCCAATTATCAGAAAATGACCGCTTTTTTTTTCGATCAAAAAATATATTTGTGAATGAGCAACAAAAATTAATAACACCCTTTTTTATACGGTTCCCACAATGGATGTCGGAAAGTCGGATGTCGAGGTCTTTGAGATCCCGCTGCTCTGCGAGTTTACGACATTTTTCCGTTCTGTAAAGTAATTTATCTATTCTCGAGGTTCTTTCCCAGAAAAAATAACTCTCTGATAGTTGTTATAAAAAGCAATTTTGAAAATCGCACTACCGACACGACTTCCTACCTCTGCCTCAACATCCGACTTCCGACATCCATTGTGGAGACCATTAAGGATAAGTCTTGTTTTTATCTTACTGATATACAATGGTTTTTAAAGGCAGCGGCATTTTTAAAATTTAATAGGCAGGAGACCACTTTTTGAAAAAATTGAAATAGTTTTTTATCACAGAAATCTCTTGAACTGAGACCAGATAGATATGCCCCTTGAAAGTCGGCAAATTGACGGATATGGCGATGTCAAGCAACGTTGGCTCGACTAGTCGATGGTTCAATATTATATAAGAATTTTCAGATGCAAACAAAAAAATTGCTGAACATTTTCTGAGTAATGAAGTGTATCTTGTCAACTTAAAATTCGGAAATGCGCTGCGTTTAGGAAAACACTGCTCCTTTGAAGGGCACAAAGTTAAGGCCGCAAATTCTTATAGAGACAATAAAATTCTTTTTAATCATTCCATTTTTAATTCTTTATACATCAAATCTAATATAAATGATTTTATACTACTTTTGAAAAACTAGCCAGAAAACTTGAAAAATATAGATGAAAAGGCACGAAAAGAAAAAAAAACTATTGTTTCCGGCCTTTTCTCCGTGTAACGCACCGGCATGGCCCTTTTAATAATTTTTTTTAAATTATTGTACTTGGAATAATTTTAGACTTTTAAATTGCCATACAGTCAAATCTCTAATACGCTTAATTGGGGACCCGCCTCAGGTGAACTTACATAGGGCTGAACTTTATGATAATATAGAGCTTTACTGTGATTTACAAAAATGTGTTTTACGCATAGGTATGTTTTTTTTGCATGTTCGCCGTAAAATATTTTGTTTGAAGACTTATTTTTACTTATTCGTATAAAGACGACCTTCATTACAAATACTCGATTTTCGGTCTTTCATCTCTCAAATAAAGTCTTTGATTGTTTGGAGTAATGGTAAAGATTGTTATTGATGCTAAAAGTGGTGAGTGCTGTTAAATTTATTAGCTCCTAGTAGTTCTGCTTTTGCTAAACAAATGTTATTTTAATGAAGTCGGACTCTTCTTCCAATTTTCATTTGCGTTACCTCTAGCTGTCCACTTAACACTTCTCAATTTCATCACCAATCAAACTAATCTAGTAATACTTATTTGAGTCCCAACCAATGTTTTAGTCAAATACTCTGTTGCTGTAAATATTATCTTATTGCATAACCAGCTGGTAATAAGTAAGAAAAAAATATTTAAACTATGTTTCTTTGCAAAACCTTTAAAAGCTGATAATAGTTTC